>CM051370.1:19550667-19875667 GCA_028015245.1 Cardamine occulta | reverse complement strand
GGATAAAAACCGACGGAATTCCGACGGATTTTTGATATTTAAATACCGACGGAATTCCGACGGATATAAAACCGACGGAATTTCGACAGATAAAAAACCGACGGATTTCCGACGGAATTGTTTAATTTTTTTAATAATATAATCGAATTTTTTAAAATAAATTTATTAATTTTAAAAATTTGTTTTAAAATATAAATTAAAATTAAAGAAATAATAATTATAAAATAATGCAATAATTCAAATAAAAATTCAATAAATATAAAATAATTCAAATAAAAAACAAAAAAAACTTAAACAAACTAAAACTACGATGGCGGGAATCGGGATAAGAATTCCTCCATGCGTTGCTGCAATACCAGGTGATCCGCCTCCAATTTGCGGGTTCTCTCGCGTTCCGCTTCTTGTTGGAGGCGATCCGCTTCTCGTTGGAGGCGTTCGGCTTCTTGTACTTCTGCGAAGTGTTGCAGCTGCGTCTTCATGGCTTCCATCTCAGCGTCTCGTTGTGCGAGCTGTGCCCTAAGATCGGGAGAATCGCCGTAGAAACGCGAAGTTGCAGAAGAAGATACGTCGTCCGGAAGACCAAATACACGACCTTTGGTCTTCGGAGTACACTGCGGTAAGAAACGAAAATTTTGTTAAAAATTAGAAATTACAAAAAAATGATTTAAATATATATTTTACTTACCTCATAGACGAATTCGTTAATCTTCTCGATCGGAAGATCGGTCATTGGAGGCGTTCCTTCGGTGAGTGGCTGAGAAAGGAGGAAGTCTTCCTTCATCTTCTCATAATTGTCAATGATCTCCCGAGCCAGCAGATCTTGGATTTCATAGTTCTTCCTGCTGGTATGCGCATCCTTGAGCAATCTGAGAGCGAAAGGTTGGACACCGTCTTTCCGAAACTACAAAAATGAAAATTTAGTAAAATATAAAATTATAAAACTAAAATAACAATATTTTAATTAAATAAGAAATTTACCAGTTGTTTGGCCCATGTGACCAAACTAACCGCTCCTAGATTGTGCGTCGCCTTGCCTTTTCCTTTGCGATCGCTGTTTCGGCACGCAGAATGAGTTGTTGAGCTTGTCTTGGTCGGTTCTTCACTCCAATAAGTGCATAACCCGCTCCAAAGGCCCGGGTTGGAAAGCAACTCCCTTGGGACATCATTCTTGTGCCACTTCTCCTTCCACTCGTTCAGCTTCCATGAATACATTCTCGCTGTTTTTCTATCGAAGCATCGTCTAACCGAGGCGGTCATGTGGCTGTCCCAAGTAAATTCTTGCTGCAAATCAAAAATTAAATTAAAATAAACTATATTAAATAAAAGTAAAACAATTTATAATATGAGGTACTTACCGCAAATTGACGAAACCACAATTCCTGATCCGCCATCGGCATTTGGTTGTAAGTTGGGTACGGATGCCGAAGCATTCCATTGAGCATCCGGTTAATGGACTTGGAAATCCCATTTCCGGAATCTCCAAACCTACAAAAGAAATTATTGCAAATAATTTGAATTGTAACTAAAGTAATAATAGTAAATAAATATTAAAATTCTTAAAATTAAAAAAAACTGACCATGTGTCTCTGCCTACGCAATCCGGATGGAGATGAGGCAATCTATCTTGTCCTGGTTGAGAGACAAAGTCCTCGACGCTCATCTGCGTCGGTGCAGTAGGTGAAGGCATCGGCATAGGCGCTGTCTCCGGGATATGTGTCTCCGGTGTAGGAGTACGCCTCGAACCAGCACTACCTCTCCGGCGACTACTACGTCCGCCGCCGCCTGAATGGATAAACCGACCGTAATCCCTAGAAAAATTAAAAAAGAAATCAAACATTATATGAAAAAAATTATACATCATCAAAATAATAAAAAAATATCAAAAAAATATTTTCAATTCATTATTAGTCCAAAACAATTATACTTTTATAAAAGAATGAATAATTGATGGAAATACTTATAAATTACTAAAATCATCATAAATTTATATTTATAAGTATTAATTCCAAAACAATTATAAATTTGTAAATCCATGATTTATAAAAGAATGAATAATTCAAAAAAATAATTAGAAATTACTAACATGATTAAAAATTGTTATTTAAATTATCATAATTTTCTAAAAATAATAATTCATACCAAAATTAAGAAAATTTTAATGCTTGAAAATATGTTATATATCACATAATTTAGTTTATTTTGTCAAAGTTTGTTGTTAACATTGTCTTGATGTACAAGAAATTACTAATTAACCATGTAACCCCCAAAACCGTCGGAAAAACCGACGGATTTCCGACGGTTTTAGGGTTACACGTGTCAATATAAATTAAATTAAAAATTTATCCAAATCTGTCGGAAATCCGTCGGTTTTTCCGACGGCATTCCGACGGATATGGGTATTTTTTTTACGAAAACATGTGTTCGTGTTTAAGGTTTTAAATTATCTTTACGTCAGAAATCCGTCAGAATGTCCGACGGATTTTCGACGGATATGGGTTTATTTGTGGTTTAATGGTTATTGTGTATTTTTGGTTTAATGGTTATAGTGTATATTTGGTTTAATGGTTTATGTTTATATGTGGTTTAATGTTTAAGTGGTTTAATGAGTTTTGTGGGTTTGTTAAGGTGTTTGTTTAGAGAATATATATTTCTGGCAAAATCTTATTTTATTAAAACTTGTAAAAATATACAAAGCTGAAGTTGAGCTTATAAAATGCTCGTCAGCTGTGGTCTTCGAGGACCTATGGTTTACACCGTAATGTCAAAATTAAATAAAATACAAAAAAATAAATTTACACCTTTCTATAAAAATAAAAAATAATACAAAACACACATATAACTAATCTTCATTAGATGATGCTGATCCCTCAGATGGAATTGAGTCTGAATCCTCATAAAATTCACCTTGTTCTTCTTCTGATTCGGAAAAAACTAAACCAAATTGTGTGAAATCAACAACAAGATCCAGAGCACAAGAAGGCTCAATTGGATCCATTGGAACAACTTCTGCTAATTGTAAAGGATCGTGTTCTGCAACTCCATAAATTCTTCCTCTCGGGGTCACTGTAGTAACTGTGCGCCAAGGATCTGTTCGCCGTGTAACTCGAGGGTAACGAATATAGCACACCTAAAAAAAACATATTAATTTTGTAAGTATTATACTAAAATAATGAATTGAGTATTAATTACACTAATATTTGTACCCTACTTGCTCAGCTTGTGATCCTAGAATGAATGGGTCATACGTTTCTAGTCTCCGACTTGAATTAACAGACGTAACACCAAATTGGTCCACATGAAGCCCATGACCGAGTGTTGAATCATACCAATCACACTTGAAAACAATGCACCTCAAGTCTAACATTCCTGGGTACCGCACTTTCAATATTTCCTAAAGAACGCCATAGTAATCATCATTACCAGATTTCACTGAAATACCAGAATCTGTAGTTTGTCTTGTCCTTCTCTCGTCATGAACACTAAACCCATATCCACGACTGCAGTATCTAAGATAAGAAGTTGCAATGTAGTTTGGACCATTAACAAATTCCAATAACCATGTGGAAAATGTCTGTCCGCTTCTTACTCTTTCAGAAACCTACAAAAATAAGTTACAAATTAGTATTAAAAAAATATTTATTAAATGATTTAGCGTTTTTAAACACTTACGTAAAACTGCAACCAAGGCATAAATTCCTCCTCCTTATGGACTTGAAGTTCGTCTTCTGTCTTATCCATATAGTAGTATTAATGCCATGTAAATCCTGTACGAAAACCAAAATTGTTGACAAGTTAATAATAACATATAAAATAATCAATTATACATTAAATGACACAAAAGAATTTGTGTTTACCTTTCGTATTCCGTAATTTCTTCACAATTGGTTAGGATATACGTATGCAAGTGTATAAACTCCTCTTGAGATAATTTACGCCTTTTTCCTTTGCCACTGACTCGCCCAACTTGGGAAAATAACTCTGGAACAACGACGGGGTAAATCGCTCTCTCACCACGATCATCATGGCGACTAGGACGTCTACTCTTCGTACGAACTTCTGACGAGAAGTAATATTCAGCAAACTGTGAGGCCTCTTCGTTGATGCTCTGGGCGATAATAGATCCCTCTACTCTACTCAAATTCTTAACCTTTTTCTTCAGATGAAACATATACCGCTCAAATGGATACATCCAACGGTATTAAACCGGGCCTCCTAGTTCTGCTTCTCGTGGGAGGTGGATCGGAAGATGTTCCATCACATCATAGAAAGATGGTGGAAATATCTTCTCCAAATTACAAAGGATCACCGGGATATTGGCCTGTAAATTTTGGATTCCCTCAACAGTAAGTGTTCTTGTGCATAAATCGCGAAAGAAAGCACCTACTCCTGCAATTGCTTGGTGGACGTCTTTATGAAGAAGATGAGCAAAAGCGAATGGAACAAGCCTCTGCATCACAACGTGACAATCATGACTCTTTATTCCAGTAAACTTTCCTTCTCCATAATCGATGCAGTTACGCAGATTAGATGCGTATCCATCAGTGAATTTAACATCGTCATGAATCCAATAAAAAAATTCTTTTTTTTTTGCTGCTTCTAACCGGTATAATGGAAATGGACATGACCATTTGGGAGCACTTCAAGAAAACCTCGATCGCAATATGCTGGCAAGCCTAATCTAGATTTCATATTGTCTTTCGTCTTCCCTTGGACGAAAGACAGTGTTCATGATGTTCTCAAAGAAGTTCTTCTCAACGTGCATCACATCAAGATTATGCCGCAATAAATGGTTCTTCCAGTAAGGCAAATCCCAAAATATGCTTTTTTTTGTGCCAGCTATGAAATTCACCGACACCATAAATAGGTTCATGTCCATTACCCCCACAATAAGGAGTCGTCTCAGCACCAAAATCTCTCAACTGCTCCAATAAAGTCTCACCGTCTATCTCAGGCGGTGGACCATCAAAAACTTGCCTACCCTTCGTAAACATTGTTCTCGAACGACGATACGGATGATCACTCGGTAAAAATCTTCTATGACAATCAAACCAACAACTTTTTCTACCGTGCTTCAGTTGGAATGCATCAGTGTTGTCTTGGCAATACGGACACGATAATCTCCCATGTGTTGTCCATCCAGATAACATACCATATGCTGGAAAATCGCTTATGGTCCACATAAGCACCGCACGCATCTTAAAGTTTTGCTGGGTTGAAACATCGTACGCTTCCACACCATGCTCCCATAGCATTTGTAACTCATAGATCAATGGCTGGAGGAATATATCAAGTGATCTCTTCGGATGCTCTGGGCCGGGAACAAAAATCGAGAGATATAAAAACTCTCTACGCATGCACAGAGATGGAGGCAAATTGTAAGGGGTTACAATTACGGGCCATAACGAATACTTCCTTCCATGCTTTCCAAATGGGTTAAAACCATCTGTACATAACCCAAGGTACACATTCCTTCGCTCATACGCAAAATCCAGATACAATGATTGAAAATGTTTCCAAGCTTCTGCGTCTGAAGGATGTGTAATATCTCCATCTTGACGATGTTCTGCATGCCATCTCATTGGCTCTACCATGCGCTGAGAAGTATATAACCTCTTCAACCTCTCTGTTATTGGTAAATACCACATACGTTTATATGGAATTTGAATTCTGCCACTACTTTCCTGATACCGTGGTTTATGACAAAATCGACATCTTTTGCGGTTTTCATCTTCTCTCCAATATAGCATACAGTTGTCAATGCACACATCTATTACCTTATACGGTAACCTAAGACCAGATACAAGTTTTTGTACCTCGTAGTATGATCCGGGTAAAAGATTATCTTCTGGCAATAAATCTTTCGCCCAATCTGTTATCGCATTAACGCACTCCTCTGCCAAATTGTAATCCATCTTAATCGTCATCAATCTACTTGCAGATGATAAAGGCGAATGACTTTTTTTACACCCTTTATATAGTGGCTGCTTTGCAGCATCTAACATATCAAAAAATCTTCTTGCTTCTACATTAGGTTCTTCGAACCTATATCTTTCTTCACCGCTAAATGCATCATTCACCATCATTCTCTCTAAATGCATCATTCACCATCTGCACGCTCCCTACACCTACATCTACTTCCGTGCTACCTCCTAAACAATCTGAGACAGTTGGTTCACTAGTACTACCATACTCAACATTTGTTTCTCCATGTAAATACCATATCTTGTAACCCGGCGTAAACCCATTACTATACAAATGATGCCAAACTATCTCTATCGCAACATTACGAGAATTCCTACAAATTGAACATGGACATTTTAACTTACCTGATTTTTGAACACGCGGTTGCTTTCCCGCCACTTCCATGAACTCGTATATGCCTCGTGCATACTCCTCGTTCAAGTTGTTCGTCTCCGGATCCATCAATGGTTCGTCCATCCATGATCGAAAATATCTAGACATATTTTTCACTTTTTTTATAGAATTCGTATTAAGTAAACAAGAAATGAGAGAGAGATATGAAATTAAGATTGTTGTGTAATGGGATGGAGGAAGGGAGAAACATATATATAAACTCGTTTCCATCGGATTTCCGTCAGAAATCCGTCGGTTTACAATGGTAAATTCAACGGCTACATTAACGTTCATATTATCCGACATATTTCCAGAAGCCGTCGGAAATCCGTCGGAATAAAACGGTATGGATATCCATCGGAATATAAATTTCCGTCAGAAATTCTGTCGGAAATCCGTTGGAATATAACGGCATGTATTTCCGTCAGAAATTCCGTCGGATTTCCGACGGAATTTCCAACGGATTCCCAAAATTTTCAAATCTTGGGAATCCGTCGGAAATTTCCGACGAAATAATTGTCCGTCGGAAATTCCGTCGGTTTTGCGGTAGATTTCTTGTAGTGTTAGTTTCCAGACTTCTCGTTAGTATCCGTTTATGTCATAATGTTCCAACTTTTAATGTCTTGTGATTGGCAAAACATTTAAGACAGAAAATACGATAAGCTATCAGAATAAACGTGTGTGATGGGTTATGGTTATGACGCCTAAAGCATAAAAGCAGTTTATGGGATTATAGACTTTATTCCATCAGTATCAATCTTCATGGGATTCACAAAAAGTTGATGACCCATCTATTGTTGTTTCAAGTAAACTTAACCTAACTGATTCCCATGATAATTCAGATCTTGATATTTTTGAAATCTTTCATTGTGATTATTTATTGTTATGCACTACGAAAAAATAACATTGAACTTGTGGGTTGGAACCCATGCACAGGGAAAACTAGGAGGATTGACCAAGAAATGTCTAGAGTAAAAAATGGCAAGTGTGAGATTAGAACTCAAGTTTAAGGGTGTCAATAATGTGACTTTAACCATTTTAGCTAAATTATTTTTGTAAAGTTAGCTTGCAATTGCAAACTAAATTATATAGATTAAGGTGGTGCACCCCCTCCATACACGTGGGTCTGCCCATGATCGTGCCATAGCTACAAAATCTTTTCAAGTTACACTAAATCAAATGATATTGAACCTGTTAAGTTGCAACTCTATGACATTAACTCTAATATATGGAGGAATTTTTATGAGGAGTCTCATTTCTAATACTTACACTACAAGAAAGCTACCGCAAAATCGACAAAATTTTCGACGGAAAACCGATGGTTTTTCGAGAATACAGATCTGTCGGAAATTTTCCGACGGATTCTCGAAAATCTGTCAAAAATCTGCTGGAAATTATGAACGTTATTATAGCCATTTTATAGCCATTTGAATTTTGAAAATTGCAACGGATATCCGACGGTAACGAGTTTATAAATATGTTTATACACTTCTACATACAATCAAAATACAATACATTACTAAAATCAAAATAATTGTATAGAGATGTCTTCTTCTAGATATTTTCGAGCATTGATGGACGAACCAAGGACAGATTCGAAGTTGAACTTATTGAAAGACGAGTATGCACGAAGTATATGTGAGTTCATGAAATGTCTTTGTTCTATTTGAGTGAATTCACATAATATTAAGATTAAAATATTTTGGAGGCATTTGTGTTACAATAGGTTTATACCGGGTTACAAGATTTGATCACATGGGAAAAAAAATTATGATTATGGTAGAGTACTATTGAACCATAGTTCGAGATAGCTTGAGAGAATAGTTACAGAATTTTCAAAATAGTATAGACTAGTGTAAACGATTCCCAAAACCAAATCGAGTTAAAAAAACCCCCTACATATTAAAACTATATTACGAGAATTTAAAAGTGCCACACCCATAGTATAAAAGTTCTTTACGTTTGCGTTTCCATTTGATATTATAAAATGTAAATGTTCGTTTTTAAGTTTACAGCAATGTTGCTTCTTGTTACGTACAAAGCAATCATTATTTCACATGCGCATGCATATTAGAAGATTCTTGCAGAACTAAATGCTTACCAAGAGAAGTATTTAGTTGTCGCAACTTGCCATTAACCACGATTAACTACTTTTTAAACTATTAGTTTGACCGTGAATGTCCCAAAGAACTTATGATTTGATTCTCTGCATTCTATATTTAGGTATGCTTTTTTTCACTTTGAGTCAACAATGGCAGCAATGATGACAGTTGAATTTCAAAATTGCTTCCTTTTCATCCTTCTCTGTTTCTTTACATTCCTCTGTTACGCTCTCTTCTTCAAGAAACCAAAGGGCCCAAGACTTGACTGTGATCTGCCTCCGAGCCCTCCCTCTCTCCCCATAATTGGCCATCTTCACCTTATTCTCTCTGTTCTAATCCACAAGTCTTTTCAGAAAATCTCATCCAAGTATGGACCATTCTTATATCTCCGCATCTTTAACCTCTCCATTGTCCTCGTCTCCTCGGCCTCAGTGGCCTACGAGATCTTCAGGTCTCAAGACGTGAATATCTCCTCTCGCGGTCCCTCTCCTATCAAGAAGTCTCTCTTGTTGGGATCATCCAATGTTATCAACGCCCCGTATGGAGATTACTGGAAGTTCATGAAGAAACTCATGGTCAAAAAGCTTCTTGGAACGCAAGCAATCGAGTGGTCACGAAAATTCCGTGCAGATGAGCTAGATCAGTTTTACAGGAACCTACTCGAAAAGGCGATCAAGAAGGAGAGTGTTGAGATAAGTTCACTAACAACAGCATCTGCAAGATGATCATGGGGAGGAGTTGTTCTGAAGAGAATGGTGAGGCGGAGAGAGTCAGAAGCTTGGTGACCAAGTCAACTTCATTGACTACGAGTTTTTTCTTGGCGGCTATCTTGCGAAAACCGCTTAAGCAGCTTGGGATCTCGCTGTTTAAGAAGGAAATAATGGGTGTTTCCCGCAGATTCGACGAGGTGTTGGAGAAGATTCTTGTAGAACACAAAAAGAAACTTGAGGAACATCATCAAGGTACTGACATGATGGATGTGTTGTTGGAAGCTTATGGAGACGAAAACGCAGAGTATAAGATCACTAGAAGCCATATCAAGTCCTTGTTCGTGGTAAATGTTCCTCTCATTAAGTAAATTCACAAGCGAACACCATTTATTTTCTTGACTAAGTAACACTCGTTACACATAGGATCTTTTCGTCGCAGGCACTGACACCTCAATGCATACTATACAATGGATCTTGGCCGAGATCATTAACAGTCCTAAGATTCTTGAAAGACTGAGAAAAGAAATCGATTCCGTTGTAGAGAAAACAAGATTGATTCAAGAAACAGATCTACTAAACCTCCCTTACTTACAAGCTGTGTAGTCAAAGAAGGGCTAAGATTGCACCCTCCAGTCCCTCTAGTGCTAAGGACGTTCCAAGAAGAGTGTAAGATCGAAGGCTTTTATGTACCGGAAAATACTGCACTTGTTGTTAATGGTTACGCTGTAATGAGAGATCCTGATATCTGGGAAGATCCTGATGAGTTTAAGCCAGAGAGGTTCATAGCTTCTTCAAGATCAGAGAAAGAAGACGTCCTAAAATTCATTGCTTTCGGAAGCGGAAGGAGAGGTTGTCCTGGAACAAATCTTGCTTCTATTTTCATAGGAACTGCCATTGGAATGATGGTGCAATGCTTTGACTACAATATCAAAGGAGACAAGGTTAACATGAATGAGGCTGGAGGACTCAACTTGACCATGGCGCATCCTCTTCAATGCACTTTTGTTCCTCGAACCAAACCTTTCCAATGTAACTTGTAGATTCCAAGTTCGTAATTTTCATTAATATTTCCCAAGTTTAATTCTGTAGAATCATTGCCAGCTTTTCTGTTTCTCTCTTCATCTAATTCATAGACGTTTTCCGGTTAAAGTCGGTTTAGATTTGGTTTGTTTTTTATTTTACGGTTTACTATATGTAGCCTTAAGAATATTTGTCAACTGTTCAAATTTTTTCCTAAATGAATTTATATCAGAGCAAAGAAACCCATAATTTGTCGTTGGTAAGTTTTGGATAAGTTTTGAGTTTTACAAAATTTATCATGAGATCATTAATTTATACTAATATATAAGAATAAGAATTTCCTTTTTGCTGGCATGACAAAAGAAAACGTCCAATAGAAACAAGATTAATTGAAATTATTGCTCGGAGATGTGATAATGACAAGAAATATAGAAAGTAAAACTGTTGTAAATTAAATATTCTATTCCCAAATCAATTTGGATTACATCTTGAGTTATCCTTCGCTATAAATACGTTTCTCACTACCTAACATAGATCATCGCAATTCACAAAGCAAGAGTCACACAAATACTAAACAAAAGCACGTAAGAATAAGAAGAAAAACGATGGCTCTCTCCGGTTCACAAAAGAAGCTGCTCATACTCGTCGTGGCCATTGCATGTCTCTCTTCATCTGGCGTAGATGCGTGGAGCTGGAGTTGGAGCAACGGGTCAGGTTGGGGTTGGGGATCCGACGGTTCTAGCAGCTCTAGCTCAGGTCCTGGTTCAGACTCTGATGGTTCAAGTTGGAGTTGGGGTTCGTTCCCTGGTTGGGGCTGGGGATCTAACGGCGGCTCAGACAACTCGGGATCAAGCTCAGGTTCGGGTTCCAAGTCTGATGGCTCTGGTTGGGGTTGGGGTTGGGGATGGGGATCCGATAGCTCAAGCGGCTCTCGCTCGGGTTCCGGTTCAGACACCGATCCCGACGGTTCAACTTGGAGATGGAAGTGGAATCCTAGGTCAGGCTGGAGTTGTAGTTGGGGCTCAGACAATAACGATTCAAATAGTTCCGGTTCAGGTTGCTATTCGGGTTCGAGTTCGAGTTCGGACTGTGAAACACCAAGAAAGATCGTAGTGGGAGGATCAGACGGATGGAAAATAGGATTGAACTACAGAGAGTGGGCTTCCAAGAATGCTCCTTTTTACGTCGATGATGTTCTTGGTGAGTAAATTTTTTTGGTTATATAGACTACTTTATTTTTAATGTTAAATAACCTAATTGGTGTGATGAATATTTGTTTCTATATGGTGCAGTTTTCAAGTACAACAAAACTGCTAAACGTAGGAATAATGTGTATTTGTTTCAAGACCCATGGAGTTACATGAACTGTGACATTAAGAATGGGGAAAAGATTGGTTTAACGAAGAAAGGATCACAAGAAAGCTTCAACTTTACACTTAACAAAATACAGCCTTACTTCTTTGCTTCGGGCGAGCATGATGGTGATTATTGCAGTAACCATAACATGAAGTTCACAGTCTTCCCAGTTCCTCACCGTTCTGATTAAATCATTTAGCCTATTTTTTTTTTTTTAAACTATCCTTTAATGGATGTTTTAGAAGTGCAATTATATATGATTTAGGGTTTTTGATTATTTTTTCTTTAGGGATTTTGTTTGTTTTGTTGTTTATTATTAGACTGGTCAAGATTTCTAATTTTTTAATCTTAATAGAGATTTCCAATATGTGAAAGATGTTATTAAGAAAAACCACATGTAATGAAATATATGATCTCAACCTAAGTGACTAGCTGAGATTATAAATTATAAAAAGTCTTACAACAATCAAATAAAATAGAAAAAAAACAATTACTCAGAAAAATTGAAATCGTCATCGAGATTTGTAGATCCGTATGGATTTGGGGTGCAGAGCTTGCATCATCTGACTCCAATACAATATATCCCCTTGAGCTGCTTGTAACTGTTGACTTAAGCTTGAAGGAAGCTTGAGTGACAAACTATTCTAATTAGTTTATGATTAGAAAATATATTTAGGAGTTATCTAAATATAATGGTGTTCCTATTAGAGTTAGGATTTGTCCAAGTCCTTCAATATATAAAGAGTTTTCAAGATGTGACATAACTTATGAGTTTAGAGAGATTAAGATTAAGAGATTGAGAGAACTTTAGTTTTGAGTGAGTTTCTAAAGCAATCAAGAGAGTCATTCTTTATTAATCTTCAATTTCTTAATATCTTCTTTAAATTTTATAGTAACTCACTGATAGTTGATTTTGTTTTGTCCAGGTCGGGTTTGTTGCATGCAACTCTGCTTCCAAGTTCACTATCTTCGTCAATCTGCCATGCATGCCATCCAAGGGCGGACCCACTCACATTAATGTGGGTTCAGCTGACCCCACTTAAAATTGTAAAAAAATTATTGGTTTGATTTTTAACATAATTTATCATAATTATCATAATGAACCCACATAAAATTATGTTTTGATGTTTTGACCCCGGTGAAAAATCATCCTGGATCCGCCGTTGATGCCATCATCTCCATCATATAGAATATATCCATATCTGTATAACTTTTCCTTACTTTTGAGAATTTCCTATGAAAAGAATAAAAATGTAATAAGTGTAATATAACATAAAAATTACCTCGTGATATGTATTGTTTATATCGGCTTGTGTGAGAAAAATGTTTTTGGGATTATGTGACTCTTGTGTTAATTGAGTCAACTTCTCTTGCTCACGTTCTCTACATTTCCGTGCGATGGCCTCATATTTCTTGTTAACGAAAGTGCTATCGGCCCGCTTATGAGTTGTTTCCATAAACATGGCCATATCCGGATATTCACCAGTCTCGGGGATTAACTGTCAAAATATATGAATCCAATTCATATTAATATTTTAATTAAAATTTGAGTAATTTTATATGTAAACTAGAATGGAAATACCATTTTATTCTTGTGTGGACATAATGCATTGACCTACAAGTGTGTTTTGTGGGGCCGTATCCACCTCGTTCGCTATTACGATTACCGGAGTTAGGATGGGATGGGATGTTAGATTACTTGCCATCAGTTTTTCGGAAAACTAACCAAACAAATTATACTTTTTGTTTTTGATATTGCCTATTGCAGGGAGTTCTGGTCTCTAGAATGGCATTCACTGTCACAAGGTTGTGTGTGGAGTCTAATGGGACAGTATTTGTGTCGATGTTTAGTCCAATAAGACTTGTGGTTGTTACCCTTGTTGCATCACTTATTTTACAAAAGCCAATTCATTTGGAGAGGTACAAACTCGTCTACTTGATGTGTATTGATTTCTTAAGATATAGATTTCAAGTAAACAAGCGTAATTCCCTCCCTTTTACTTGGTAACTTTACAGCATTATAGGTACAGTCATTATCGTGGGAGGATTGTACCTCGTCTTGTGGGCTAAGAAGAAAGAAATGAAGAGTACCTCCAATTCTATTTAAACAAATAGGGAAGGTGTTGAGGCCTGAAGCTACATCATCATGACGAGATAATTTAGGCGCCAAAATTTTTATTTTGGGTGTAGTTAGGATTTCGTTTTTCAGTTTTAATACAACTAGCCTATATCCGCGCATATGAACCAAATTTTGTATCCATTTATGTATGGTTATAACTATTTATATTGACTTCATTAATATTTTTTAAAATGAATAATGAGTAATTAATAATTATATAATAAATACATACATAAAAACAATTTGAACAATCTTTTAATTAATTTTTTCTTATGTTTTGCTTTTTTTTTTACTTGTATTTGATTTTTTCAATTCACTTTTTCATATGAAAAAGCTTAATCATATATTACGTAAACATATAATCATGTTTGACAAAATTAGTTGAAATTTTTCAATCAGTTGAAAGTTTTTCAATTAGATGTAATCTTTTTCCTAGCTTTATTGTATACATAATTTTCATTTTAAAATTAACTACAAAATTTACTAATTTGAATGTTTATATATTTATGATTCTTTAGTTAAAGTTAATAATTAGGTTTCAAACAATGAATATATATATATATATATACTAAAAGAATTAATTAAGAGATGATGATCTGTCAATCTATGAACAGATTTCCTTTGTCAATGCGCGGATGTAGTTTCAGATTTATATTTTAGTTAAAATATGTTAGTTAGATAACTATAAATTATGTGATACATCAATTTTGTTTCAAAATAGTTTGTTTGATCTTTTATTCTTATTTTATTTTCTCTTAGTTGAGTTGAGTGACAGTTTTTACAATAAGAATGAGTGATAACAATTTACAATTTAGAATTAGATTGATACTTTTACCTTCTTATATGTAGATGTTTTTTATTTTTAGCAATTTGATAGTAATATTTTTCTTTTAAATATTGATGGCAATTTGTTTTTTTCTTTATTTTTTGATATTTTTGGTCTGACAATCATTTATAAACTTTAAAAATCAAACATTTGTACAGTATTATGTTTTATATTTTGAATGGTTAATCTAATATCAATGTAATTGTAAATAGATTTATTTGAATCAACCTTTTATAAGGATATCATTCCTCGTTTAATTTAAACATGGTGATTTGTAGGCATACATGTCGCAACATCCTCTTGGCTTTGGCATTATGCTAGGAAGTGTAGGGGTATGAGAAGCAAAATCTAGTGCTGGTGGTAGCAAAATTTCTATTGTCAAACTCACGCCCATTTTCGCATTGAAAATAACAATGGTACTTTTTGAAGAAGTTGTCGAAAAGGGATGCGAAATGCAGAAAGTGGATTTAGTAGGGATATTGAACCACTTCAAATTACGGTTTTCATTGAACCATAGCACAATCACTTGGAGTTCATATAAATTTATTTAGTTCTCAATACTTTTAAATTAGTAATTATTGATTATATATCATGTTTCTATGTCATATTGAATATTTACCATGTTATAAAACACAGCCACCAAGGCCGCCTAGGCGATGGTTATGCACTCGGCCGGTGGAGGTCCGCCGGTATTAGCTATAATCTGAATAAAAATTGGAGAAACTAAAATAAGTATTCGGTATTTCATGATTTTTGGTTCGAAATAGGATGTTTTCTATTAGATCTATTACTTTGGTGTTAAATACAATTGAAAGTAAGATGAAATGGGTAGAAATTTTAGCAAAAACCTATGAAAAACCCAGTGTGAAGAATATGATAGTAAAATTACATATTGCCTTTCATTAAAATGATGAAAAAGCGACCAACTATGTTAAGAGGTGTTGAACCAGTCACCCCGAGCATAACCAACTAAGCTATCAATAAGTTTTACATTTTACTTGCTAATCAAATATTTTAACACTAATTAAATATAGTATTTAGCAAACCTAAAAGCTAGTCCCCATTTAATCCTCAATAAATCTCCAATTTTTTTACAATGCGCTAGGCCCAACGCAAATTCCTGACTAGCGCTTAGCAAAATTTTAAGATGAGTTATGCATAATTAATTATTATTACATTTTAAAATTTAGGCCATGAATGTTTCAGAGTTTTAAATTGGTTTTTAGATTATAGATTTTGGTTTTTAGATTCTAGTTTTTGTATTTTGCAAAAAACTAAAATAAAAAATAAATGGAAAATTTGGAAAACATTCAAACTCAAAAACTCAAAAAGTGGTTTTTGGTTTTTGTTTAGAAATTTGCAATAACTCATAGAATATAGATTCCCTATTTTTTAGAAAATCCATTTTTCACATAATCTTGATTGGAAAATCAAAAACCAAAAACCATACTACCATTCAAGGCCTTATTATGGTTTTAAGCTCGTGGTTAATCGATGGTGTTGATATACGGTTATTGTTAATTAATAATTACAATTAATAATTTTTTAACTGTAACTAATATATTTTTATGGTTAACGATTACATTTTTGGGATATGCATGCTTTGACCAAGATCTTTGAAGATGATTCCATACTACAATTCGGTGGTGGAACTTTAAGAATAATATTCTGACTTATATCAGGAGAATATCCAACTATAGCTTCCATTGTTTAATATAGTGACAGTCTGGTATGATTTAAAATTGTACGATTACGGTCTAAAATACGATTACAATTTGATTTTGGTTATACCTACAACTATCCTGAAACCAATAAACAACGAAGATAAAACCCGCGGCATACAAATATATATATCAACCTAATTTTGATAAGAGAGAAGATAAAACCTATAAATAAGAGATATGAAGCAAAGTTATGTGAAGTAAAATTTCTCCCAAATATATAAACACAAACACTTGATTTGGAGTTTTTCTTGTTAGAATAGTCGGTTTAATATGTATAAGAATAATTTATTAGTCTCAAATGTAGAATTCAATTTAATAGAAGCCTTTTTTTATCAGGAAAAATTTATGTGTTCAAGTTTAAAAAAAAAAGTTTATTTAATTGATTTCACTTTTTATTTTGTTGAAGAGTTTACATTCTTACAAATTGATGACTGAGATATATATTTTCTTTCACTGATACTGATTTATGTTTCTAGCTGATTAATTAAATAGCTTTGTTAAAAGTTTTTAAATTTGTAAACAATCTTTGATGATATCAAGGGTTGACGGTAGCAATCCACCCCAAGTTAACGGTAGCAAGGGATGATATCAAGTGTTCAAACCGGATTTCCCTTTTGACCTCTTCGTTTTACTTTTACAAACGCTCTTCAGTATACATAACCATATATTATTCATTTTTGGATTTGATTAGAGTTATCAGATCAGAGATTTGAAAATGGTCAAAGGTAAACGTGGTTCAATGAACGCTGAAAGTGTAAGCTTCATCGGTTCACGACTTGTGGGAACAATAAGCATGTTGTCTCTATGAGAAACAGTACATCAAGGAAAAATAACAAAGTCACCTCTAATACTTGATGACGTGGCATTGATGTTTTATTGAGAAGACTTGAGAAGAAAGAACAAGATCATGTGGGCTTTGAGTCCATGAAAGGATAAGCCCAACTTCATATGAAGACTTGAAGATTAAGTGGGCTTTAGGGTTTGCTTGTGGAGCGAATAAATAGACCGAGGTGGTGACAGAAAACGTTATGCGCCTAGGGTTCTATTGAGAGTGACACACGGGGAGTAAAGATCTCTTCATTGGACATTTGGATTACTCATATAATGTAGACAAGTGGATATTGCTTGCAGGGGGAGTAAAGTATGCATGTGTAAGGCATGTTCAGTTGCTTCCAAAATATTATGGTGGTGTCTGTGTTTGTTGTTGCTGGTACAAATTGATAAAGCGAATCCATGGTGCACAAAATTTGGAGAGTGTTACATCTTGAATGCATGCAGAGCAGGGCTGAACAATGCTGGACTAAGCATCTGTTATGTACTGCAGCAAAACTCATCTGATCGAGTATAACAGTGCATGAAAGGTACTAAAAGTATTTGTGGTTTTTATATGAGTATGCACTCAAACAGGGGGAGATTATGATACAGTGATGTAGGGGAGCGGTATCGTTATCCGACATGTGGCTAAAAACATTTGGAAGCTACAATCATTGATGGGCTTGAGTTGACACACTCACATCAAAAGGGGGAGATTGAAAGTGTAAGCTTCATCGGCTCACAACTTGTGGGAACAAGAAGCATGTTGTCTCTATGAGAAACAGTACATCAAGGAAAAATAACGAAGTCACGTCTAAGACTTGATGACATATTGATGTTTTATTGAGAAGACCTGAGAAGAAAGAACAAGATCATGTGGGCTTCGAGTCCATGAAAGGATTAGCCCAACTTCATATGAAGACTTGAAGATTAAGTGGACTTTAGGATTTGCTCGTGGAGCTAATAAATAGACCGAGGTGGTGACAGAAAACATTACGCGCCTAGGGTTCTATTGAGAGAGATACACGGCTGTGTGTGGCGTCGTCTCACCAAACAAGATAGAGGGATCTGTTGGTGGTTTTGTTAAGAAACTACACTTGTCGGAAAAGACAATGAGTGGTAGTATTCTTCCATTGTAATTCTAGATAAGAGTGGTGTTGTATCCATATAGCAATTGTAGGTTGCTGTCTTTTCTAGTGAATGGTTTCTGGACTTGGTCTCGAGGATGTAGATTAACCGAACCCCGTTAATAAATTCATGTGCCGTCTCTTTACTCTAATGCTCTTATAATCTCTCATCACACAAACATCTAAATCTAGCACAAATATGTTTTTCAATTGGTAGCAGAGCGGGTTCTCGATAGAGATCCGTTCTTGTTTCAGGTATGATCATGGGTTTGTGGCTAGCAGAGGAAATTGAAGCGTGTATAAAGGAAGTTGGGTTCACAATGTATAAGAAGCAAGATCAAAAGTATTCAAGTTTTGTTGAATTGAAAGAACAGTGCAAAAAAGAGATAGAAGACGAAAAAGTGGGTTTCATGTTCTGTGCAGAAGCTTCTGGTCACATCTAAGAAAAGTGAATCTGAGTGATATTCAGAGAGAGACACGGAGAGTCTTCTTCTCTTATTCGGTTCCCATCTGAAAAGAAGAAAGATGAAATTTTAGGTTTGAGGTTTGACAGCATCTTGAGAAAATAAGAAGCATCCTCAAATTGTTTTGATGGAAAAGAAGAGTGACGTGAAGATGAAAGCAGTTTCTGAGTCTAGAAGACAAAAGTGATATTGTCAATTCATTGGAATTTTGATCTATATCTTAGCTGGTCTTGAATATCACGCTGCTGTATGGAAACTGTTGGGCTTGTGTGAAATCAATTGTGTGAGGCTGATTGAGAGCTGTCTTTGCTATTTTGTCTCTTTGTCTCGAGAAGAAGAGGTGAGAAAGTTTCATTGGTCTGAAAGTGATTTAATTTCTCATCATTTGTGTGGCTCTGTAATGCGAAGTTATTGTTGCATGAAAAGACAACAAAAAAACGGAAGTCATCTTCTCTCTGTTTTTCCCTGAGTAGTGATGCACGAGATGAAAGCGGGGTCGCCTTAGCCGAAGACAGAGTAATCGTTGAACATCTGTGTCTTCTCAAAATCTGATTTTGTCAAAGAATCTGAAGCCATCACGAATCTATAGAAGAGAAGAAATCAAAGAAAGATGAAGAAGAAGATTGATGCAAATACTGAATCAAGGAAGTCTTTCGTCTTTGTTGCAAATGGCTATGAGATTACTTTTTATAACAACGGGGTTAAATGAAATAAACAAAGAGGATGAGAGAAAGAAAGAAGATGTCTCATGGATCCGGTTATTTGGCTCTTTAATAATCAGACATGAAGCATTTGATAAGCTGGTAAAAGGATTTTTGATGAACTAGGGTTTGAAGCTTCTGAATGATCTTCGGCGTGAGGAAGAAAAGATTCGCTTGTTGTTGTTATTTTTGGGCTGTACTAGGGTCTCTAGTAATTCTCTGATGAGATTTAGCTGTATAGAATGTATGAATTGATATGTGAAGAGTTACATCATATTTATACATATACAAAGAGGAATATTCACTAAGATACACACATATCTTGTAGCTTGGAGAGAAAGGTTATAAGACTTGGAGAAGAGGATTAGATGGTTCTAGATAGATATGTATCTATCCTTATACCCCCCCTCAAGATGGACGCCGGTTGAAAAGTCCAATTTTGGTAAACAGAAGTTGAAACCGATGTCTTGTCAATGGTGGTGAGGGCGTCGGCGAGTTGGTCCTTTGAAGAAACATGAGAAACACACAAAGAACCTGATTGTACTTGTTCTCGTATAAAGAGAAAGTCAAGAGCAACGTGTTTCATCCTTGAGTGAAAAACCAGATTAGCACATAGATATGTGGCACCAATATTATCACAATATATTACCGGTGTGGAGGATGTTGAAATGCCAAGTTCACGCATGATGGAGTGAATCCATCGAACTTCTGAGGCAGTGTTAGCAATAGACCGATACTCTGCCTCCGTAGAAGACCTAGCAACTCCCGATTGTTTCTTGGCAGACCACGAGACTGGATGTTGTCCAAGAAAAATCACATAGGCACCCGTAGAGTTGTAGTCATCTTTGTCTCCAGCCCAGTTAGCGTCAGAGAAAGCATGAAGAATTGGTTCACTTTTGTGTGAGAAGAACACACCCGTAGATAGTGTACCAGCCAAATACCGAAGAACACGCTTAACAGCTAGCCAATGTGTTGTAGTGGGACGGTGCATGAATTGTGAGAGCTTATTGACCGTGAAGGCAATGTCAGGTCCTGTGAGAGGTAGATATTTGATGTGTTGCGTTTTTGGCGCATTCTAACAAATGTTTTTGAGTCTTTATCGAGTCTTTTAGTTTTATTTTGAGTCATTACAGGTCAAAAGATGGCTGAGGATGAAGATTGGAGCTTCTGGGAGGAACTTAGCAGAAATTGGAGAAAAGTCAATAATTCACCCGCTGAGCACCCGCTCGGCTCCTGAGCGACCGCTCACGACGACCTGACAGAGAAAATAAGGAAAAATCCCAACCTTCCTAATTTTTCGCCAAGGACGCCCTAATCTTCACCCAGCCGCCTCCAGACCTTTATATATCGTTTTTCTTCTATTTTTCTTAAGGGGGACACTTACACGCTTTTGCTAAGAATATCACGTAGAGATTTTTATTCCTTTGTAAGATTTGGAGAAGAGATCTCGACACCATTGGAGAAAAATTCTAAACTCTTTATTTTTACAGAATTATTTCATGAGTTCTTCATCTTTTATTGTTGTGATTTGTTCTTCCATGGCCGAGTAGTCTTTTAGCTAGGTTAAGGTTTTTAATAGTGATTTAGAATGTTAATGGCTGAGCACAAATAGGTATTGGAATTTATAATGTCTTCGCCAATAGGGATTCATAATGCTTAGATTAGCTTGATCACCTAGTCTATGATTTTAGGTTAAACTTATTCACGACAGTGCTTTAGGTTACTAGATAAATCATTGGTGAGCAATTGGTGCGTAACCAACGACAGTTGATTGTTGCGATTGATTGTGAACAGATTGAACCAGCTCGTTAATGTTTATCAATCTCGCTAGGTCCAAACGACAGTTTCGGTGTCTAGGTTGTTAGATAAAGTTGTCGATACATCACGACAGTGGGGCGATATTAATTTTATGTTTGAGTTCTAGACCGGTAGCTACTTAGCCCCTGAATAGTTGCTCAGCCTTGTCTCCGAATCACCGGCGAAACGCCTTAACCTAGTGCTTGTTTTAATTGCTTTTACATCGTTTTTATTATTTCTTGCTTGTTCCGAAAATTACAAAACCCACATTTTTGTCTTAGCTTTAAATTAAAATCTATAATTTCATAGTGTAGCCTTGGTTTCTGTGGATTCGATACCCTATATACTACTGCGATTGTCTGTGCACTTGCAAAATTATTTCGGGTTAAAACTCTGTGTATCAATATTAGAGACTCCCAACAACAGTCCGATATTCGCCATCATCAAGAACATCACCATCAGCTAGTGTCAAGGAAGAAGATGCACACAGTGGCGTTGGCACTGGTTTGGCGTCGATCATATTGGTGCGATAAAGAAGATCAACAATGTACTTGCGTTGTGTGAGTAGCAAGCCATCTCGACTCCGAGTTGCTTCAATTCCTAGAAACTAAGAAAGTTCACCAAGATCATTGAGAGAAAATCTTGCTGAAAGAGATGAAAGGAGAGCGTCTATCCGTGATTGTGAGCTGCCAGTGATGATGATGTTGTCTACATAGACAAGTACATAGAGTGTGACTTCACGATTGTGGATAATGAACAAGGACAATACGGATTGTAGGAGATTTCACCAGCAGGCTGAAGGTTTCATAATAATCAATTCCTGGATGTTGATGGAATCCCTTGGAAAGAAGACGTGCTTTGAACTTATCAAATGACCCATCGGCACAAAACTTGATATGGAAAACCCACTTGCATCCGACTATGTTTGGAGCTTCATCTGCTGGTACTAGATCCCAAGTACCATTAGCGACACATGTATTGAACTCGTTGCTACAAGCTTGATGCCACCGCTCATCGGCAAGAGTTTGTTGGATTGTATTCGGCTCAACGTATATGGATGTAGTAGCTGACATGAGATATTTTGGATTGGGCTTATGGATTTGATTTTGAGACCGAGTGACCATCCAGTGTTCTTGTGGTGGGATAGGAGCGGCTGCTGACGCTGGTAGAGTTGTGTGCTGCTCCGGAGATGTTGTTGAGGACGTTGTTGACGATGGTGTTGAATTCGACGTTGAGGGTGGTGTCGGTGATGTCGTGTCAGGTGATGAATCCGGAACAGGAGCTCCATCCGTAGGGGAAGAAGATGTGGTTGCGAGTGGCTCAGTGTGAGTTAGTGGTGATACCGATGCTACCCATGCCTCCTCGCTATCATCAAGAGTTTGTGTCTGCATGTTAGTTAAACGGGAAAAGGGAAAAGTGTTTTCACAAAATTGAACATGACGAAAAGTAAAGACTCGGGAAGTGGTGGGGTCAAGACATAAGTAAGCACTTTGACTGAGACTATACCCAATGAAGACGCATGGAGCTGATGGTGGCTCAAGCTTGTTTGTCGTGTATGGTTGCAGCCACGGATAACAAAGGCAGCCGAATATACGAAGTTTCATGTAATTGGGTGTTGCTGAGAAAAGACGTGAGAACGGAGACTCAATGGAGATTTTTTTGGTCGGCATAGATTGATGAGATAAACCGCGGTTGCAAACGCATAAGTCCAATAAGTTACCGGTATGTGGGCATGAGTGACAAGAGAGAGCCCAGTCTCAACAATGTGACGGTGGCGCCGTTCGGAAATTCGGTTGTGCTCCGGTGTGTGGTGGTGTTGTGAGATGAGTGATTCCTTGAGTAGCAAGAAACGGTCAAAGTCCAATGAACTCTCCTCCATTATCAGTGTAAAGAGTACCAATTTTTGTGTGAAACTTGTTTTCGACTAGTGCCTTGAAATCCGTGAACGTGACTGCGACCTGCGACTTGCGTTTCAAAGGGAAAAACCACATGTGACGAGTAAAATGATCAACGATAAAGAGATAATATTTAAAGCCATCGATTGAGTGATAAGGAGAGCTCCAAACATCAAAAAATAAGATTTGTAATGGAGACGACGAGATGATAGAAGTTTGATGAAATAGTAACTTGTAACTTTTATTGATTTGACAAGACTCACAATGCAAAGAATCCGAAGAACTACAAGAGATCGACGAAGAACATAAACTGGAAATGTGTTTTAAAATAGGAAAAGCAGGGTGTCCTAGGCGATGATGCCAATCAAATAAAGAAGACTTAGAAGCAGAAAGAGCAAGAGAAGACATAGGTGAAACTGTAGTGGGCCACTCGTAACCACAGTTCTTAGCTTGCCCCGTGAGGAGTGGAGTTCCCGTTGAAAGATCCTTCACCTGAAACAGAGAAGGGAAAAATTTGATGGATGTCCGGTAGTGTTACAAAATTGGTAAACCGAAATGAGATTCTTGGGAATCGTTGGAACACAAAGGACATTATCAAGAGTAAAACAACGTTTAGTCGAGTTTAAAGAGAGTGAACCAGTGTGTGTAATGGCTTGACTTGATCCATTACCGATGATGACTGAGTCGGGGCCAGCGTAAGGGCGTTGAGGAGAGAGAGATTGTTTAAATAACTCATGATGTGGGATGAGTAGAGGAAATACCGGCAATGTGAGCATTGGGACGCCAATGTTGTCGTTGTAGCGGCGAGCAAAATGGGAGCAGCCTAAGGAGGGGGGTGCCGAAGGCAGGGTTAGTGACTGGAGTGAAGTCGTAACAAGGTAGCCGTACTGGAAGGTGCGGCTGGATCACCTCCTTTTCAGGGAGAGCTAATGCTTCTTGGATATTTAGGTTTGACACAGCTTCACACCCAAAAAGAACGAAGGTGGTGGTGGATATGGGTTGTGAGCCACCTGGTTCGAGACAACACTGTATGTGGGACAACGTTGAACACTGTGTCCTTGGACTCCACATGCTTGGCATTTTCCGAGGTAGGGTCGAGACGTGCCTGAGACGTCACGACTGGCTTGGTGATGAGAAAAGTTGGTGTTGTTGTTGTAGCGTGGTGAATACGAAGGCCTCCAAGTTCCTCTGTTATTGGTGTTGTTGTTGCGGACGACGGTATGAGCCATGACTAGGAACGTTGGTGTTGGTGGTTGAGTACATAGGATCATGGCTTCTCTGTTGAGTAGCTTCTCCGTGAGTTCCGAGAAGGATATGAGACTGTCTCTTCCGTTCATAGCGTCAACTTCTGGCTTGTATTCTTCTGGAAGTCCAACAAGTATTTGCTCTATGAGATCTTCAGCATCGATGAATTTGCCGAGGAGTGCGAGTTCATCGGCTTTGGTTTTCATCAGGCGAAGATATTCGCTGATAGTTTTGGTGCCTTTGTCACAACTCTTGATCTAAAATCGGAGTTGACGGATGTGGCCACGAGATGGAGTTCCATAGATTGCGGATAGAGTACTCCATACCTCATGAGTGGTTGTGGCACTTGCTACAAGAGTTTGAACAGCTACAGAGATAGCACCAATGATAGCGCTATAGAGTAGGCGATCTTGACGACGCCATGGTATGTAGGCATCGTTTGGCTTAGCGACACCGTTGACGACGGTCGTGGGTTCTGGAGTTTTCTCAGTTTTGGTGAGAAACACATGGAGTTCATGTCCTTCAAGAAGAGCATGAATCTGACGGCTCCACATGAGATGGTTTTGATTGATAAGCTTGGTGACATTAGACATGTTCACCGTGCGGAGGTTGCCGGTGGCCGGATTGTAGACTTTTGTGCGTTCAGCGGAAGTGGCGGAAGACGTTTCTTCACTCATGATGTTATCGGCGGTGGCTTAAAAGAGAAGGAGATAGGTTTGCGATTTTTTTTTCTTTCTTTAAATGGATCAAAGCTCTGTTACCATATAGAAGGCATACATTGATATATTGATATGTGAAGAGTTACATCATATTTATACATATACAAAGAGGAATATTCACTAAGATACACACGTATCTTGTAGCTTGGAGAGAAAGGTTGTAAGACTTGGAGAAGAGGATTAGATGGTTCTAGATAGATATCTATCTATCCTTATAAGCTGGACCAAGAAGAAGCCCACATGGAGAAGAAGTATTGAAAGGTTTTATGTGCTTTGAAAGAGATAGAGATTGAAGAAATCAAGTAAGAGGAAGAAGATCTTAGGTGATTCAGGAAGAAGACTCGCGAGAAGTGATTCACAAATTCTTATTTGCTGTTAACGTCTGAAACTGGGCTGCTGCTATAACTACTAGTAAGAAGCGATATAGAGATTACAACAAAAAATCCTGACATGAGAAAGAAAGCTCCTTGATTGGTTAGTGTTATTGTTGTTCATGAGTTTATGTCTCGTTGATGATTTGGAGTTGAATTTGTGTGTTAATGGTGATGTGGAGGTTTAAAAGCGTCTTATGTGAATATGAGATTTTATTCATAATCTTATTGAAGATCTTTAGAAGACAAGTGGTTATTTTTGGTGTAGCTGATTCACTTAATTTAATTCAAGTGATAACCTGTTCAGTCAAGGAGAATCTTAAAGAGGATTTGTGTTCTCACGTTTGTTACTGGCAATGAAGCAGTTCAGTTTAACAGAGGACTAAGCGATTAGTTTCAGCGTTTATTAAATCAAAGATTACTCAGAGATGATAGTCTTCTTCTCCCATTTGTTTGTGTCGAGAGAAGAAGATAAGATGATTTTTGGAAGTTTGTAAAATTGCTCTAATCTGGTTCTGTATAAGAACAGAGTCATCACGTATGTGCAGAAGAGAAGAAATCGTTTTGTTTATTCTGTGAGTACCAAACTGAAGGCTGAAGCAGAGGTTTTCTCACTAGTCAATGCGGTTTCAGCGTTCCGATGCTTGGCAGCACTGTAAGAAAAATCGAACATTGTTTTTCCTCTCTGATTTGTATGATTGTATCTCTGGCATAAGCAGAAAAGCAATAGTGTGGAGCTTGACTTGAAATCGATAAGGTCTTGTAGAGTGTGAACCAAAGTCGGAAGCTACAAAGTCTGTTTTGATCTTCTAAGGCTGGTTGTTTCAGCTGTTCTGTGTGATAAATTGATGGATTCCGTGAAGCCTGGAAATATGTTGAAGTTGCAGAAAGCCAGAGAGAAAGATTGGTACTGATTTCTGTAAGAACAAAGAATAAGAAGACAACAATGTGTTGATTATGTGTCTTGTCTTGGATTCTTGTTTTACTGAGACACACAATCAACAAGGGGGAGAAAAATATTGTTTTGGATCATGCGACCAATGGTTCTAGCCGTGGGAAAGAAAGATTAATTAAATATGGAGCCTCTTAATATGGACTATGGTTCCTACAGATGTTGGTGTCCTCTGAGAAGATATCAAATGGAGGACTCTTGGAATTCTAAAATTTTGGTCTCGTGTTCAAGTTTCAGATTTCATAGACAATGTGTTGTCTCTGGCATGTATCTTTTTCCTTCGTTTTCTTTAACTACAGATTTTAGAATTTAGCTTTAAAAGGTGTTCTGAAAACTTGAGAGTGAGATCTTCTCAAAGATATAAAGATCGCTTTCTGGTTCCCTGTGGTGTGATGGGAAATTGTTCACGAAGTTGACTGTTCGCAGCATTGTATCATTCCGATCTGTTCTGGAAAACTGGTCATAACTTTCAAACCGTAAACCCGAATCTTAATCTGTTTTTTTCCTGTGGCTTCGTTTGGCTGTTGTTGATTTCTCCACAAATTTTCAGAATTTTCTGGATATTTTTGCTCCTGCGTTTATTCTCTGCATAAAGACAGATGAAAAATCCATCCAAGGTTGCAGATTAAAAGTGTTTCATTTTAGAAAAAGGTTTCCACAGATCATTGCCTCGGGACGATGGAGTTCATAATCAAGCTTTATCCTAATGTTTTCATTGACAGTTTATTTTTTCCGCTGCAAATCATTTGGTTATCACAAGATATGAGGATGTTAAGCTTGAGTTTGAGTTTGGAGAAGACTGTGATTATCATCTGAGAATATGCTGAAAAAGAATGAAGTGTACTAAGGGAGAGGTTGCTATGAATGAGCTGCAGGTTCATGAGAATTTAGCTGAGAATTTATTCTGACAAGATGCTAAAACTTGTGCTTTATGAAGAGTAAGCAAGCTTATGCAAAGGCTTGAAGAAGACTGGAATTGGTTTGAAGTTTCAGGTATCTTTTGAGTTTCACATCAAGATGATTGGATCAAGACATCAAGTCTATCTTTCTGGGCGAATTATGAGATGTTTGTTGATCTCTCTATTGGATTCAAGATTGTTGAAGCCGTGAAGATTAAATGAAGTGAATTTCAGGTTGTTAAGTTTTTTATTTTGGGAATTTGTGCCTTATGATGATGGAAGATGGGGAATCTTGAAACCGAGTTCTAATAATGAGTTTTTCAGCTTCAGCTCTGATCTCTCTGTGTGTTCTTTATGTTGAATTGATATTGGTTGAGCTTTGAGTTGGTTGTTGTTCTTGGCGTCATCATCAAAAGTTCTCCTGTATTCACTTGTTAATTTTTTGGTGAAAATTTCAGTTCCTAGACTATCTATGGTTCAAGAAGATGTTTAGTGCATCGATTCAGGTGGAGTGACCAGCTTGAGTTTTAAAATGGAATATTGAACCATCATGGAGAGCTCTCTAGAAGAGAAACAAATTGAGCTTTATAGCATCTATTGCTTGACATGCTGCTTCATGTTCTTCTACGCTGTCATGACTATTTTTATCTGCATATATCTCTCGTATCTCCATTTTGGAATGGCTGTTTCACATTTTCTGAAAATCAGTGCTGCTGATTGAGTGCTAATAGATTTGGAAGTTGATGTTGCTTGAAGATTTGAATTTCAGGGTTGAAAGTTGAAGAAGTCTGAAACTGCTCTGTAAATGGTTGGTTCAAAGAGTTTCAATTCAGATATGATCAGCAAATACACAAATCAAACTGAGCTTTATATCTTGTGTTGCTGGACATCATCATTTTCTTGGACGTTGCTGGACGTCATAGTTTTTCTTGGACATTGTTGGATGGATAGTCTTCTTTATGAGGATAAGAAGAAGTTGTGGGATCTGCTGCTGGACTTATTGGTGTGTTTTCATCATGTGAAAATATCAACATAGTTGTTAATTTGAGCAGCTTGGATGTTGATTTTGAGAACAGCAGCGAATCACCATATTTGTTTTTCAGCTGATTGAAAATTATGGGTTATGACGAGCTTGTCCCAAGGTTCTTATGGGAATTCTCAAGTGTTCTCTACTGCTCAAGTGGAAATTGTGTAAACGTGTATACGAGATAGAGAGTTATCATTTATTTGGAAGCTGCAGACCACATATGCATTTGTTTTGAAAAGAGTCATGTTCTCAAAAGTGTTTTGACGAACCGAAAAGAAGCTTGAAAGACAGCCAAGGAGAGAGAGAAGTCTGAAGATTTGTGATCTCATGTCGGGATGAAGGATCATTGTCTAGGGTAGCATCCCAATGTCAAAGAGAGCTGAATAATCCGAAGCTTGAGATTACAGGGGTTTGTAAGTTCACCATGTTGGGAATTTTTTGGTTCATGAAGATGAGTATCTGGAATAGAGGCTGCAACAGAGTGTGTAATCAAAGCTTAAAAGAAAGAAAAAAAAAATCTGAGACTGAAAAAGATGAGTAGTCTGGTGTTGAGACACGATCTAACACATAAGCAAACGTTGAGAGGAAAGATATGAAGTTGAGAAAACTCAAAAATTCCTTATTGAAGAGGAATTTGAAGCTCATAAGCTTGAGAGCTTGGAGTCTAAAACTCAGTAAGAAAAGGGGAGGTATTCGGAGATAATTTGTTGATGTATTCTTGACTGAGTTTAAATCAAGACACACAGATTCTAGATGTTTTTGCTGGATTTTTGTGTCATTAAAATCAGCGTGAGAAAGCTATGAAATGAAGCTCAGATCATTGTTTGTCAGAGTTGAGTCTTGGAGATCATCTTTTGTTTCTCGTTGCTGTGAAAGTGAGAAGTACTTTTATTTGCAGAATGGTGTTGTTAATTTCATTGGATTTTCTGAAGGTTGATCGGAAACAGAGGAGACTCAGTTTGCAAGTTCGCTCTGGACAGAGTTACTTTGGGTTCAAAGTGAGTAAACAAAGGAGATGTTTCAGATGCTCAAAAGAACACATCGTTGAGAGCTTAAGCTGTTTTGGAAAGCTTTGTTCACTCAAGCTCTGGTTACTTAGTTGGTCGTCAGCTCCATTGTTCTGAATTTCAGGCAGAGTTAGGTGTGAAAAATAATTAAACTCGAGTTGGCACTGTAAAAGAGAAAAACGAGTTCTTTGTCTGAAGAATAGCATCCATGCATGAGAAGAATGTGCAGACTCAGATGTTTTTGGTCCAAATATGGATGGGTTCAAGAAAGTGCTTGCTTGTTGTCTGTATTATTAACTTGGTTTTTTACTTATGCAAGAGGAGATGAGGTTTTGACATTGTTTTTGTTCAGCCTGGTTACAAGGGGAGCGGTATCGTTATCCGACATGTAGCTACAAACATTTGGAAGCTACAATCATTGATGGGCTTGAGTTGACACATTCACATAAAAAGGGGGAGATTGAAAGTGTAAGCTTCATCGGCTCACGACTTGTGGGAACAAGAAGCATGTTGTCTCTATGAGAAATAGTACATCAAGGAAAAATAACGAAGTCACGTCTAAGACTTGATGACGTTGCATTGATGTTTTATTGAGAAGACATGAGAAGAAAGAACAAGATCATGTGGGCTTCAAGTCCATGAAAAGATAAGCCCAACTTCATATGAAGACTTGAAGATTAACACTACAAGAAAACACTTGTGTAACAACGGAAGAAACCGTTGTTAATTCGTCGTAAATGTAGTGTTATAACGGCTTTACGACGAAAAACGATTCGTCGTAAACAGGTCGTCGTAATGGCACATTCGATGTAACTTCGTCGTAAAATATAACGAGGAACAACACTCGTTGGTAATTCGTCTTAAATAAGTTTATCGTTAATTCAACACAAATAGAAAGTTCATCGTAAATTCGATGTTAATTTTACGACGAATGACCAACGATTATTTAATATAAACGTAGTTAATTCGACGTAACTTTACAACGATTTACCAATGATTATTTAATATAGACGTCGTTAATGCATCGTAATTTTAATTAGAAATAATTAAAATTAAAATAATATATATTAAATTATTAAATTATTATTTTTAAAATATTGAATTATTAATTATAATAATACATTATTTAATGAATAAAATAATTATATAATTAATAAAAAGTTTTAATACATATATTAAACTAAAAATTTATACAAAACATAAAATTCTAAATGTCCAAATTTATATTAGAAAAAAAGGATCGTAGTCTACATCTGTAGAATTCACCACTGGCGCCTGCTCGGTACGTGCACTCGGCTGGCGTGGTTGCCGTCGAAGCTCTTGTTGCCGCTCCAATTCTCGAGAAAGGTCGGGATTAGTGGCCGCCAAAATTCCGAACAAGGCATTAAGACCCTGAACTTGGGTCCTAAAGTTATCTTGTTCGACCATCAAAGAACTAATCTTGGCGTTTGCAGCTGCTAAATCAGAACGAAGCTGGACCGGATCATCTGCGACTGAACGAACATGCGAAGAAGAAGCAATTGGGACATCATGAACCGAACCCATACCTAAAGAGCGGCCTTTCTTCTTCGGAACAATCTGGAACAATCTCGGATATGACATCCACAAAAGCTCAATTCTTTTTCTTGTGGGTGTGCTCGAACAATCTTGGAAGAGAAGGAAGCGGTCCTCCATTAGCCTATAAATAAAATTATAAAAATAAAATATATTAATTAAAATAATACTAAAAATAAAAATTATAATAATTAATTTAAAAAAAATAAACTTACCAGCTTAATGCGGGCACCCGCAAAAAGTGTTTGGCCGGATGTATGGGGAGTCGGTAAATGTCCATCCGGACCAAGGGTAAGACGGGACTTTGAACACTTGCCGGATTTGATCACAGAATCCGGGTCATTCCAAAACCGTATAAGTCCCTCCCATACAGCATCAATGATGTAGATGGGTTTCGGTTCTCCTAGTTGCCATTTCTCCTTCCAGTCGGAGACCGTGTTAGCTAGTCGCTTCATCGCCTTTATGTTGAACTCTTTCTTCACTCTCTCGTTTCTGGAAACTTCCCAATTCCATTTTTGCTACAAAAAAGATTAATTTAAAAAGTTAATTAAAAAGTTAATTAAAAAGTTAAGTAAAAACATATATAATATAATTAAAAATTAAAAATTTAATTAATTATTAATAAACATACCACAAAACATTTGAACCATGTTTTCCTGATGTGATCAGGTACGAGAGTCCAGTTGGGATGAGGCTCGGTGAAGTATTCCTTGATGATATCGAAAATGCTGCGTCCGACCTTATTATCCACACCAAACCTAAACAAATGTAAAATTAAATATGTATGAGTAATTAGATATTTATTATTAATAGACTAAAATTTAATAATTATATAAATAAAGAATTATAATTTACATACCAGAATGTGTTCGGTGGCCGGTTAGGATCCAACTTGTCCAATCCTGGTTGGACAAGAAGATCCTCGATGGTATAACGTGCATATGGAGCTGTAGGAAGAACTAATAAATCCGGATGTGATGCAACATCTGGTACAACAGGAGGTGGTGGGTCCTGACCCTGCTGAGTCTCTGGTACCGTCTCTGTAGAAGGGGCGGCTGAAGTAGATGGTACGTCCACAGATGCGGCAGCAGATGAAGATAGTTCTGCTCTAGTAGTGGTCGTGTCAGAACCTAAAAACGTCTCACTGTAATATGGATGGCCGGCCCGTTGTCTCGCTAATGCGGAACTCCTAACCATATCTACACCAACATTTGAAATAAATTATATTAACCTATCATTCTAATTATATTAACCTATCAAATAATCAATTTAACAAAATAATTAAACCTAACCATTATAAATTATATTAATATAGTTAACAATTTAAATTAAAATATAATTATTCTAATTAACTTATCAAAGCATCAACTTAACAATTCTAATTAAATTCTAACTATCTAACTTAAACCATTCAACCTAACAAATCTAAAATTAAGACTAAATAATTAATAAAAAAAAATTACCTAAATTCGGATGTAGAGAGAGAAGGCCAAGCTAGAGAGATAGAAAGTTTGGAAGGAATGAGCGTCGGATTCAGGGGACCGCATCCTCATATATATAGATTTTGTGTTTCTCGTTAATCTGTCGTAACGTTACGATGAATTTACGAGGTGACCTCGTTAATACGTCGTAACAGTTACGACGTATTAAAGAGACCGCCTCGTAAATTCGTCGTAATATTATTTAATACGATTATATTAATAATTCGTCGTAACGGGCTCGTTATGTTATGACGAATTAATGAAGCAGTCTCGTTCATACGTTGTAATTTTACGATGAATTAACCAGGCTGCCTTGGTAATTTCTCATAATTAATTAACCATTTAACGACGGGTTTACGACGAATCCGTTGTAAATCCGTCGTTAAATACTCTATACCCTAAACTTTAAAAAATTTAGAAAAACTTTAAAAATGATAAATTGAAATTGAAAAATATTATATATTGGAAATGTTAATTAATACAAAACACATATAAACATTAAATTTTATATTGGATATTACAATATATGTTATATATTGGATATTAAACATACATAGTTATTAATACTATACGATAGTTTAACATAAACATCTATAGTACATGATAGCTTAAAAATGTTTTACAAATAAACTAGAAGCATATTAAACATAAACATAAATATTTGTTTCCTTGCATTGATCATGACGTAATGTACTACTCAATTTCTTCAGTATCGTCCGACCCAACCTCATCTTCAGGGTTTAACCAATTGTTTGGATTTCGATTAACACCACTGGGACCACTTTCTTGTATGAATACTGTAGCAATGTTTTCTATAGATATTACCTGCCAAATTAACAAGTTTATGTGTTATATATCTTATTGTCGGTAATGATACTACTTGTAAATAAACAACCTTTAACAATAAAATTGTAACTTACATTGGTTATGTTATTCAGAGTAATGTTAAGATATGTTGTCGCCCGTTTAAACTTAACAACTACAACCTCCTTTAGAAGCAACACTGAACCCTCCTTTATGTGCAGCCCATATTTGTTATCAGATAAAGCGGACCTATGAATGCTCGCTTGTACAGTACCAGTCGGATCCTACAAGAACAAAAAGGTACATTTATCAATTACTAAATATATAATTAATTAATTAAGAACATCTATAGACTAAAACTTATAATACAGTTTACCTTCATTACAACCATCGCATCCCCCAATCCATTAGGAACCATTTTATGAATCACAGCTACCACAAAAGGTACGTGACACCATTGTAGTACACAAATCTTATGCAGCTCTTTTACCAGTGTCCACCCACATGTATGTCCACCTATATTCAAAATAAAATAAGTCAAATATCCCCCGTTCTTCAGCTTGTCTCACACCTGCTGGACCAGGAACCAAAGACCTTTCATCATCCATAATTACTTAGTGTTTTTAGAATAAATTTTTTTACTTATAAACGTTTCTTGTTTTGATATTTAAAATGGGAGGATGTGGTATTTATAGGAAATATGCAAACTTTTTAGTGTTTTATTACGACGAATTAACGAGGCCGCCTCGTTAATTCCTCATAAATGTTACGACGAATTAACGAGACCGCCTCGTTAATTCTTCGTAATGGATTAATCATTTAACAATGTCTTTATGACGAATCCGTTGTAACTCCATCGTTAAATACTCTATACCCTAATCCTAAACCACAAACCTAAACCACAAACATATGTGTTAATAATTTAGAAAATTTAGAAATGTTAATTGAAATTTAGAACCAACCACAAAAATGATAAATTGAAATTGAATAATATTCTATATTGGAAATGTTAACTATTACAAAACACATATAAACATTTAATTATTCTCATCAACTAGGTCGTCTGATGCCTCACTCGAATCAGTGCTTAGATTATCACTTTCGTCAAACTCTTCATTACCGTTGTCTTCTTCTGCATCGTCATATGGGATGTCTTCAAATACTTGATTGTTGCGATCAATAAGTAAGATCTCATTTGTAGTTTGATTCGGTGTCGGAATCTCACTACATAAATCTTGTTGCAATGCTTTTTCTCCTACGATTCGACCTCTAGGCTTCACCCTAATAGCTGATAACCAAGTGACTCCCGTGGTCCTAACTCTGGGATACGAAATGAAGCTAACTTGGTCTGCTTGAGATGCTAAGATGAAAGATTCAAACTTGTTGTACTGTCTAGCCGCGCTAACATCCACAACTCCAAGTTTATTGGAACGAACACCTATGCCGATTGTTGGATCGAACCAATCACATTTTAAGAGTACACATTTCATCCTCACTAACCCAGCAAATTCAACTTCAATTATCTCTTGTATGATCCCATAAAAATCGATCTCTCTTTCACACATACTCCATAGTCGTAAGCATGAAACGCATATTCTCGAATAAAATACATTGGAGCAGTGGTTATCTTAGAGATTGGACCTTGAAGCAAGTCATGAAACCATGGTGGATAATATGAATCGTCATAATCAACCTGATAAATTCAAAGTCAAAATTTATTATCATTATCATTAATTAGTCTATAATGACTAATTAAATAATCAAATTTAAAATCGTACTTGAGTTTTCAACCACGAAATAAAGTGTTGATCTTTCCGCTTGTTGATTTCATCATCTGATATTCCCTCAATGGATTCTCGTACTTGATCTACGAATAAGCTGTAATTAATAAATTATAAGATAAATGTGTGTACACAAAACTCGTAAGTTACTATCTAAAACATTTTATATGATATATATATACCTTTCAAATGACCGCATTTCCTCACAATTTACGAAAATATGTGTATGCGCAATGACGATCTTCAGGAGATGTCCACCAAACTTCTTTTAATTATCCAGATAGGCATCCAATTTGCGAATATGTCCACCAAATTACTGCATAAGTTTGTGCCACACCTCCATCGTCATATCATCAAGGAGCTCTTTTCCATGTCCAAACTTTTGGCGAAAAATAGTATGACGAAAAGTGAGATGTTTCTTGAGTTAAACTCCCTGCAATAATTGACCCTTCTACTCTTGCAAGGTTTTTTGCTTTCCCTTTTAAATGTTTCATGAAACGCTCAAACGGATACATCCATCGATACTGAACAGGTCCACCTAGTGCCGCTTCATGAGGAAGGTGGACTGGAAGATGCTCTATAACATCAAAAAATGTTGGGGGAAAAATCTTCTCCAAATTGCACAATAAGATGGGAATTTTAGCTTCAAGTTGTTGAATGTCTTGTTCCATCAAGGTATGTGTACTAAGATCCCGGAAAAATACACCAATACCCGTAAAACGTAATATTATTTAAGTTTATTAGAAATATATATAATTATAAGCACATATATATATATGTATATACCTGCAAGTGCTTCATTAACATCTTCATCAATTATCTCTTTAAGTGCAAATGGAAGTAGTCGTTGCATAAACACATGACAATCATGACTCTTCATTCCTGAAAATTTTGTTCCTTCTTCAACACATCTAGAGAGATTAGAAACATAACCATCAGGAAACTTCAAACCTTCTTTCACCCATTTGAACAAAGCTGTTTTGCATTTCCCTTCAACCTAAATATTGGAAATGGCACTTCACCCTCGTCTGTAATCTGCAACTCACTCCTGGAACAAATAGCAGGTAAGTCCATCCTTGAGTTTTTGCTATCTTTTGTCTTCTTTGCCACGTTTAATATTGTGTACATGATATTATCAAAAAAAAATTCTCAATATGCATGACATCAAGATTGTGTCGTAGGAGATGATCCTTCCAATATGGAAGATCCCAAAATATGTTTTTCTTGTGCCAGTGGTGATGTTCTCCGTATCCGTCTGGCATATTACGTGGAGTATGCCAATTACCTCCACGCCTTCCAGTTTCTTGAGCACCATAGTGATCAATTTCCGCTTCAATTTGTTCTCCTGTTAAATACACTGGTAGAAGAGCACGTACAATAACGTTTTCCGAAACAACTTCTTGTTCCTTTTATAAGGATGGTGCATTGGGAGGACCCGACGATGACAATCAAACCAACTAGTTTTCCTTCCATACTTCAGCTGAAATGCATCAGTTTTGCCAAGACAATACGGACAAGATAATCTTCCATATGTTGTCCAACCTGACAACATCCCATAAGCAAGAAAGTCACTTATCGTCCACATCAGTACAACTTTCATAGTAAAATTCCTTTTTACCGAACAATCATAGGTTTGAACTCCACAATGCCATAACTCCTTCAATTCGTGTATTAGAGGTTAGAAAAATACATCTAGTGACCGTTTCAGATGTTTAGGACCAGGAACTAGGATACTAAGGAATAAAAATTCCTTTTCCATGCACATCCCTGGCGGAAGGTTGTAAGGCGTGACGATTACCGGCCACAAAGAATAATTTCTACCAGATATCCCAAATGGACTGAAACCATCAGTGCATAATCCAAGATAGACATTTCTGACGTTTCTAGCAAAATTAGGATATACCGTTTTGAAATGTTTCCACGCCTTTGCATATGATGGATGTGTGATCTCCCCTTCTGTTTGTGAATGTTCTCCATGCCATCTCATCGATGCAGCTGTCCTTTCAGACTGATACAATCTTTTCAACCTTTCTATTATTGGTAGATACACCATCCGTTGGTACGGTACCTTATTCTTTTCGGCCCCTTGAGGTTTAAATCTTGGCTTCTTACAGAATCAATATTCCTGTAACTGAGCATCATCTTTCCAATAGATCATGCAATTATCAATGCAAACATCTATCATCTCAGAAGGCAACTCAAGAATATAAACCAGCTTTTGAATCTCATAGTATGATTCAGCAGACAAGTTGTCTTCTGGCAAATACTCTTTAAATAATTCGGCCCATGCATCCATACAAACCTCCGCTAGATTATGATCAGTTTTAATGTTCATCATCCTAGATGCCAATGATAATTTTGACAAACTTTCTCTACATCCTTCTTAGATTGGCTGATTTGCAGCATCCAACATTTCATAGAACCATTTCGCATCTAAATTAGGTTCCTCAATTGTATTATCAGCAAATGATGAAGTGGTTTGATTAAATACATCTGTAACCATGTCATAAACCCTATCATGTTGTACATCACCCTGATTTACATGATAAGGATGATCATAGTTATGCAAATTACTAGGTTCATCTCTACCCACAGCTTCAAAATTACTATTATTACTACTTTCTGCTTCATTCTGACCATAACCTTCCCCATGTTGAAACCAGATATAATATTGGGGCATAAATCCTCTATTCAACAAATGCTTCCAAACATTTTCAATAAGCGCAAATCTTGAATTTTTACACTTCCGACAAGGACAGAACTTTTTACCAGTCTCTATGGTGAATGGAGTCTGTCCGGCCTTATACATGAATAGCTCCAAGCCATTCATAAACTCTTCTGTTACGTTTCCCTCGGAATCTCTATGCTTATACATCCATCTTCGTTGGTTCCGTATATCATCTACATAAGACATTTTTTCGTGTTTAGTTTCAAAGTGATTGTTGTTTGTGATGTGTAATGTTGAGATAATGAAGGTGTGTTATTTATAGGAATTTTTCGTGTTTGGTAGGTAGAAACATTACAACGATTTTACAACAAATCATGTTAACGAGGAGGTACCATCGACGTTACGACTGATTTACGAGGTAAACTTCCATCGTAACATTCATAGTTGGTATTTTAGTACATGTTTTTACTTATCTATTAAATATACCTCGCTAAATGAATTCGTCGTAAATATGTTGTAAACTTTACAACGTATTTATGACGAATACTAAGTTTATCTCGCAAATTTCTCGTAAAATAAATTCGTCCTAAAAACGTTGTAAAGTTTACAACGTTTTTACGACGAATACTATATTCGTCGTAAATGAGTGGCTAATTAGTCGTTTATTTACATATATTTTACGACGAATGGTATAGACGTAAATTTACGACAAAGTTACGATGAATATGAAATTCGTTGTAACCTCGTCGTTATTCCGTTGCTAAGTTATGACGGAAATATTTCGATGTAAATTTCCGTCGCAAGGGCTATGTTTTCTTGTAGTGTAAGTGGATTTTAGGGTTTGCTCGTGGAGCGAATAAATAGACCGAGGTGGTGACAGAAAACGTTACGCCCCTAGGGTTCTATTGAGAGAGAGACACGGTTGTGTGTGGCGTCGTCCCACCGAACAAGATAGAGGGATATGTTGGTGGTTTTGTTAAGAAACTACACTTGTCCGAAAAGACAATGAGTGGTAGTATTTTTTCATTGTAATTCTAGATAAACGTGGTGTTGTATCCATATAGCTATTGTAGGTTGTTGTATTTTCTAGTGAATGGTTTCTGGACTTGGTCCCGGGGATGTAGGTTAACCGAACTCCGTTAACAAATTCATGTGCCGTCTCTTTACTCTAATGCTCTTATAATCTCTCATCACACAAACATCTAAATCTAGCATAAATAGGTTTTTCAAACGCTATTTGTGGTTTACAAAACGAATATCAAAGTTTTAATTGAATATATCGAATTATGTAGAAACTAATAGATTGTGTTGTTTACTGACGAGCATTAACTTTCTAGGTTTTAAAACGAAGATGTCAAAGGTCTAGAGGGATCCGGTTTGAACACTTATACTTGGGGTGGATTGCTATAGTCAACCCATATTAATTTCTACATAATTCAACATATCCAATTAAAACTTTGATGTTCGTTTCAGTAAACCCAAAAATTTCGTTCACTATACCACATTTACCTTTGATCCAATTTTAAATCTCTGGTCCAATAATCAAACCAAAACCTACAATCAAAAACCTTTTACTGTATTAGAAGGTTTAGGGTTTCATTTTTGGATTTATTTGAGTTATTGGGTCAGAGATTTTAAATTGGATTAAAGGTAAATGCGGTACAGTGAACACTATTTGGCATTTACTAAACGAAAAATCAAAGCTTTAATTCGATATGTTAAATTATGTAGAAATTAATAGATCGTGGTGTTTATTGAAGAGTGTTTACTCTCTGAGTTGTAAAATTCAGAGGTCAAAAATCAGGGGAGATCCGGTTTGAGCACCTATACTTGGGGTGGATTGCTACGGTATCAAACTTACATTCCATGAAAATATAAAACAAGATATTTAAGTAAAGATAAATTTTCTATGTGTAAATCATATACTAAATAAAAAGGAATACAATATTAAGCATTGTAATAATTCTTTAGAAAACTCCGAAAGTAAATAAGCAACATATATTATTCTTATATTATTAAAGGTTTAAAAATCCTTGCACATTCGGTGGAGCATGTGTGTTTAGCGTTCATAATCTCTTTCTCTACCCAACATAAATTATGTAGAGCTTCAGGTCCAAAGCAGCACCAACAAGGCTTTTGAATGTTCATCTGCGGACATATGCCTTTCTTACAAGGTGGTTTGAAATGTTCGTATTCGAGTGTCGATCTCTCTATCTCTCCAACTTTCATCCTCCCACCTATTACATTAATTTGAAACACCCAAACAAAACTTTGACGATGAAGAAAAGAGAGATATTTTTTGATATATATATGTATATAAATGTGCATATATATGAGAAAAAAACTAAACTTACACTCATGTACAGTGATGAGGGAGAATATGACTATGCATATTAGAGCTATATGTGATGATTTCATGGTTTGGATGTCTCAGAGGACCTTTTTGTGATTGTTGTTGTCTCATTGAGATGTTGTAATTTGTAAACATAAAGCTTAACCAGTACAAGTACATATATAATCCTCCATTTTTTTTTACATATTTTATACAATTCCCAAGTTTCCATATAAATATTTCATATAATTCCCCAATTTCCACTTTCTATTTTTCATTTTTCTATTGATAGATGGATTTGTGTAGAATTTGTTGATACTAAGGGAGATGTATTCAAACATAATTTTTAAAAAGTCTTCCAAAATTAAGGGAGGTATATTGAATCTAGGATTTTAGAAGATTTTGTTTTTTCTTTTCTTTAAATCACCTCTTATATTCAACTTGTGATTTTAAAATTAATTTCCAAATTCTATGTTACTGAATTTGAAATTCATACGTCAAAGTTTTGTGGTGTAGTTACACTCTGAAGCCGAACTTTCGTGGAGTCACACAATTAATTAATACTTTGTTGTGGGAGATACAACCCACCAAAGTTTCATGGTATAATTACATCCCGAAGCCAAAGTTTCGTAGAATCAAACACTTAATTGATATTTTGATGTTGGGGGGGGGGGGATGGGTGAGGGTATACAACCCAAGTTATTTTTTTAACTTGTACATTATTAAGCATTATGATAATTATTGGAAAAGTCTAAAATTAAATAAGCAGCATACATTCTTATTCGATTATTAAAGGTTTCAATTCTTGAATGGACATTTGCTTAAACATGACATTCTGGCGTCGTTGTCGGTTGGCTTAAGTTTTAGTATATCCCAACAATCTCTTGGTTCCTTTTTAAGACCAGTAAAGCAGCACCAACTGGCCTTTTAATTATGTATAATTTTTCAGCAGCCTAGTTTACTAATCTGACAAAGATTGAGCATCGATCTCTCTCTCGCTCTCCAACCTCCATTCTCCCGCCTACACATTTATTTGAAACACAAACAGAACTTTGACGTTGATAAAAAAAGACATTCATGCTTTATACGTGCATATATGTATGAGTAAAAAAAAAACTATACGTACATTCATATGTCAATCGAATAGTGAAAACATAACTATGCAGATTAAAACTATATGTGATGATTTCATGGTTTGGATGTTTCAAATTACCTTTTTTGTCTTACTGAGTTGTTGTAATTTGTAAATACAAAACTAAATCAATACGTGTATATATATATATATATATATATATATCCTCCATTTTTTACATATTTATGTTTACCTATAAAGTTTTTAAATATTATTTTCCAGTCTTAAGGCATGTTTTTTTTTTTTTTAAGAATATGTTGCTACCAGGAACCATATATATATATATATATATATATATATATATTTTTAAATAAATGTTAAATTATATTCAAACAAAAAAAACCGTTTTTTACATCGAATGCTTCAAATATTGAAATGTGATACAAGTACTTTTAAAAGCCAATCATCGGGTAGCAAACCACCTCTCCACCCCTTTGTCATATCTTGTCTCTCCCATATCTCTAATGGATGATATTCTGTTCCGAAGATTCTTAGTCAATGATTTTTGCTTCTAACGTGAGCCTCAGCTTCTAAAATTGGGGTTTAATTTTTCCTTCAAACAGATTATTTTTCAAATGACCACAAGAATATATCGCAATTTGGTAAAAGACAAAAGTACTAGACCCGCATCTGAGTGTAAGTCGCTCAAAGCCTTAAGATTTTGTAGCTCTGGGGGGGGGTAGATTTCCTGAAATTTCTCTGTTTGAGAAGTGAATACTCGTGACCTTTTTTCTCCCATCACAGCCCACTTCTGAATAAGTCCAGTTCATGTTTTTCTTTATATAACCTTTTTCTAATATGCAACATAATCTACTACTATCCATTAATTATGTTGAGGGTGATTTTGTACCAAGAGATCCTCATTTCACGTTATTGATAATTCAACAAGGTGCACGCCTAATAACCTAACAACATCAAATGAAGACAAAAATGTGTTCTCCAACTTACCAAAGAAGGCTTCTCCTACTGTGAATTACACGTCCCACCAGTCACACGTGAAATAGCCTCTACCAACCCAGTTTGACAGCAAACTCTAATAGTACTCAAGTGCTTTATAGGAACACGAATAACAGCACATGACGTCACCACCTACTATGTCACCCATCCAAAATTATAGGTATAACATCCTGACTGTCACCACTTACAGTATGTGTCTCTACACTTTTTGTCGGTCCCTAGGTCCCATCCCCATCTTTATTTCACGGACAGTTTGTTATTTTGGAAGATTCGAAAGAATTGTTATGATTCCTACAAATCACAACAGGATATTTCCTCGTGTTTTGTCCTCATTCGCATTGTACCAGAAATTACTTTATGGTACATCACCCATCCTATAATCATTTTTGCTCTAACACATTTTATTCTTTTTTTTTCTGTCAAGAGGAATTACAGAGCAGATAAGCGCACTTTAGTAACATAGATAGCCAATCAAATCTTTTAAGTGCTTCTCATGCACCACCATACGTTCAGAAATCAGGGTGTTATAGTCACCTCACTAATAGATCACAACATCTTTGTTGCGTACCAAGACCATCACCCCAATGGTGTGAGTCCATATATCTCAATATTCACCTTGATTTTGGCTCTAATACAACTTATGATCCAACTCCAGATGGAGCCAATAAAAGATCTATAAAGATCTCCTCGATAGAAAACGAGAAGTAGTACATTAGTTCGGTCGGTCAGTTGGTTGTGTGAACTATAATAATTGTTTGGAAATTGTCTAAAATGGATCCTTTGGAATATTTATTTCCAAACAGAGTCTCCTAGGAATGATTTTTGAAACAATAGGAGTCCCCATTTGGAAATAAATTTTCAAAGGGGTCCATTTTTTGTATGTAATCTTATTTCATAAAATCACCAATTTTCCATTTTATATTTTCATAAAGTAGTAATGGTAGATGGATTTGTGTAGAAGTTTTAGATAATCATAGGTTGTTGGATTCTAAAATGTTTGTAAATCAGGAAATGTATTTGTTGATATTTACATATTGTTTATCAATCAATGATTGTCTTAGATTTATATTAACATTTCAAAAACTATTTTTGCAAAGTGAATATATGTTTATACTTTTCTATAAAGTTTTCTTATATTATTTTCTCCAGTCTTAGGTATGATTATTTTGTTTATATTGTTTTTTTAATGTGCAACATAACCTACTATCCATTAATTATGGGATAATTTTCCACCAACAAATCATCGTGCCAAATGCCATGATTACGCTTCATGTGATGCATGGGTCAAGATCTCTAAGGGTGATTCACTCACGTCGTTGATACTCGTGTGGTTCCTTTCCTTCCAAATAAACCATAATATCCATGGGATGATTTTCACATCTTCCTCTTCATCTCCCAGGGCCTTTATCCACCAGAATAAGTATTCAATGTTGGTGAGTAAAGAAGAAGATAGGAACTCCCCGACCGCCGCGGAAATATTGGACAAAGCCCACACTTGTCGAGACGGTGGGCAATCAAATAAGGCATGGTTAACAGTCTCCTCCTCCGCCTCACATCTCGGGCTTTCTTTATCTCTTCCTATATGATGAAAATAACCTTCTTGACACACTGGTTTTTTTGCTTGTATATAATATTTTGTTAAGCAATATATTTCAAATGTTACTAAGGAAGAATGAGTATAATATAAGAACTATAATAATGCTTTGCAAATAATCAGATTTCACAGATTATCGGTGTTATAACCTTTACTGCGGAGTATATGTTTCACAAGGTTTCGATGTTATATAGATTGTTCATGGAATGAAAAAGACATCTTCTCAGGATTGACATTTTTCTAAGCATCGCTCCCTGGCTTTCGGAAAATCTTTGGCCCAACACATTGTTGTTTTCTCATCAAGATAGCAGCACCAACTATCCACTTTATGCATAATAGCTTCTTTACACACTGGTGGATAAATGAGAATTGATCTCTCTATCTCTCCAACCTCCGTCCTCGCACCTACACATTTATTTGAAACACAAACAAAACTTTAATGAGGAACAAACAAGAAGAGATATTAGATATATAAACGTGCATATCTAAGAAAATGTATATACATACACTCATGTAGAGCGAAGAGGGAGAACATGACTATGCATATTAGAACTATATGTGGTGAGCCCGATGATTTCATGGTTTGGATCTCTCAAAGGACCGTGTTTGATTCTTGTTGTCTGTAGGGGTGGTTCACTCACATCTTTGAAACTCTTGTGCTTCCTTTCTTTCCAAATAAACCATAAAATTCATTGGAAGATTTTCAAATCTTCCTCTTCAGCTCCCATGCCTTTACCCGCCAGAATAAGTAATCAAAGTTCGTGAGTAGATATGAAGATGGGAACACCCTGATGGCCGAGGAAATATTGGACAAAGCCCAGCCTTGTCTTCTCCTTCGCCTTGCATCTTGGCCATTCTTTATCTCGTCCTATATGATGAAAAATAACCTTCTTGACACACTGTTTTTTTGCTTTTATGTATATAACATATTTTAAGCAATATATGTGAAATTTTATTAAGGAAGATGGAGTATAATATAAGAACTATAATAATGCTTTGGATATAATCAGATTTCAGAGGTTTTCGGCGTTATATTCTTCTCTGCAGAGTATACGTTTCATAAGGTTTCGATGTTACATAGATTGTTCCTGGAAATAGAAAGACATCTTCTCAGTATTTGGCTGGTTTTGCATTCAAAATGATGTGGACGGATTAACCATGTGGGCTTGTACCACAACTTGTTTCCTTTTTCTATTTCTCATCAAACTAGAAGCACTTATTTGGGCCATGGGCATTATGATTGCATAACAGGAAACAAAAGTAGTATTTGCATCCAAAAGATCCGTGTTGGTAAAGATGGGGTTTCTACTAGCGGATTGACATGCATTCTCGACACACCTAAAGTATTTTGTAAATTCAAGACTTGCTTTTTTTTTCTTTGTCTTTATTTTCTCATAATTTAAATTCTAAAGCAGATTGATTGGCATGTAGTGCCAGATTTTATCCACACTATGTTTTTTACGTTAACTCAGCATCTCAAAAAAGTTAGCTGGAAAATTATGAATGTAAATAAACAAGATACATTATTATTCTGATGGAAAAAAAGATACATTATTATTCTATTTTTAAAGATTTCAGTTCTTAGATTGACATTTTTCAAAGCATAACTCTTTGGCTTTCGGAAAATCTTTGGCCCAACACATTGTTGTTTTCTTATCAAGATCGCAGCACCAACTATCCACTTTATGCATAATAGCTTCTTTACACACTGGTTTATAAATGAGAATCGATCTATCTATCTCTACAAACTCCATCCCTTTATAGGGAGGTAAGGGCAGCAGAGACGTGCACCTACATATTTATTTGAAAGACAAACAAAACTTTAATGAGGAACAAACAAAAAGGGGTATTTGATATATATATATATATATATGTTTATATCTATACATACACTCATGTAGAGCGAAGAGGGAGAACATGACTATGCATATTAGAATTATATGTGGTGAGCCCGATGATTTCATGGTTTGAATGTCACAAAGGACATTGTTTGATTCTTGTTGTCTTATTGAGTTGTTGTAATTTGTAAATACAAAACTTAATCGATATATATATATATATACAGAAAATTGGAAAAGGTATATATCTATAACTGAATATGGTATAATATATATAATACTTCATTTTTACAGATTTTATACCATTTCCAATATACATTTAAATATTTCATATAATAAAAAAATTATCATATTTTTAATATTTCATAAAATTTCCATTTTTTCATTTTATATTTTCATAAAGTTAGTAATGGTAGATGGATTTTTGTAGAAATTTTTGTTAATTATAGGTTGTTTGATTCTACAAAGTTAGTAAATTAAGAAATATATTTATCGATATTTACATATTGTTTATCAAACAATGATTGTCCTAGATTTATATTAACACTTTCTAACACTATCTTTGCGAAGTAAATATACGTTTATGATTTTCTATAAAGTTTCAAATATTATTTTCTCCAATCTTAGAAATGATTATTTTGTTTATATAATTTTTTTTAATGTGCAACATAATTTACTATCCATTAATTATGTTGGGATAATTGTTCATCAACAAATCGTCGTGTCATGTCATTGATGACTCAGCAAAGGTCACGACAAGTAACCTAGTTAACATGTACAACGTGTCATATGGGATGTAGCCTCTCTACTAATCCCGCCTGACAGCGTACTCTATTGCCTTCAAGTATTCTATAGGTATTCGAATAATAGAAGCACCATGTCAAATATCTATTCAGGTCCGGTCTTGGGCACTAAGAGCATGATTATTGATAGTAAATAGGTTAGAGGTAATATATGTTGGAGGTAATATAGGTTGGAGAGAGATAGAGATAGAATGTTATATTTACTGGTAATATAGATGTTATTTTTAGAACTTTTGGTGATAGTAAATATAGATTTTGATTTAATTAAATTGATTTAATTTATATTTACTCACTATATTACCTATTGATAATCATGCTCTAATGGACAGAAGCCCGATAAGCAGCTGTTTTAGGATACATATTTTATAAACAATTAAGTAGCATCATTTTACATAAATATATATATATTTAGTGTAGTGGTTTAGCATTACATGTCCTAGTCCTAGTCCTTGGGGTCACGGTTTTGAATCTTATTGTCCTCTTGATAAACAATTAAACTAAAAGTCTAAAATAAAATTTTAAATCTAGTCTTCCCTTCCTAACGTGAGGGTTCAGCTTTCACAGGAACACCATCACCACCGAAACACTTCTTCTCCACCTTCAATCACCAATGACCAGTGTTTTTAAAACAGTAGGGAGGATTCGTCTGAAAATAACATTTTAAAATGTATATTTTTAGTAGTTTAAACACTTGAAAACTTTTTACGTATAGGGCATACATTTTTTGTTTGCTTTAGGCATCAAATAAGTTCAGACCGAGCCTGCCTACCATCTACTATGCCACCCACCCATAAGTGGTTTGTTCCCTCCTGACGCATGTTATAGTGATATTTCTAAACTTAAGATGGTTTAATCTAACTCCAAACGGAGTCCCAAGAAAATATCTATAAAGAACTCCACAATAAAAATAATAAAAAAGAAATGGGTATTTTCACTCGGTCGGTCAAGTAAAGACAGAAAATAAAGAGAGTAAACACGACCATACATTCTCCGACATCAAGACTCGGACTCCGAAAAGGAAGAGAAGAACCTCACCTGAGTCCGTTTTGGGATGTGGTTGGCATTGGACATGCGTTCCGCTCCCCTTTTGATACTAGGACGTTTCATTCGAAAACATACCATCCTACCGAAGATCCTGACTGGCACTGATGATCTCTTAGAGAGAATCGGACCCATCTCGACATGTCTCTTTCCTCTTACTCGGTTGCCTCCTTGATTAGGACATTGTGAGAACCAAAGAGCATGAATAAAATACATTTTTAGTACCAATTGGCCCCGTGACAAGATAACATTCAAAAATCCATTGAGGATGATATTGATATCTATCAATTCCACCCCATTTTAAATCTATTAACAAGTCAAGAGAGCCTCAAAGATGTGAGTTAATCTTCTGGCCAACAGAAGTGACGAAAATGAAGGTCAAAAGTCACTTAAAAGTCACTTTGGAGTTGTGGTGAAGTTCAAGAGTTAAATCCATTAGAGAGTTAACTCATTGTAGGGAATCGGTATCGTTAAAAAATATATATATATTATGCATTGTTATTTACATTCTTTTCCTTCCTGTAATCTCTATTGGAAAAGATATCCATCTTTTTTTAATCAAATAAGTTTCTTCTTATTGTGAGAGTAATTCACAACTAGTTCCTTGTGAACTTTTGATTTTTTGGTGTCATATCAGTACTGATCAGAGCCAATGGTGTTTAATATCTCTTTGTTGCGGCTTAGTGTCAAGATTTTTTTTTTTGTATGAATGTAAAATTATATTCATAAAAAAAAAACTGTTTTACAACAACTTTACCATAAAATCAAAAGATTTAGATGTTTTCAAATAACATAAACATCTTAAAAAGAGAAGTTAGATGCTACGAGTTTGGAACCAATAGCGAAGACCACCCTCGTAAACTGGTAGACCTGTTTTCTGGACAGTGCTTAGACGGTTTCGAACACTTTTATCTATAAACCTAGTGAGTTTTGCAGCCGGAGATGGAGATTCACCATGATGTCTTCCATTCCTTTCCCTCCATATACTATGATAGATTCAGAGAGCAGGGGAAGAATAAAATTCCAACTTGTTGTAAATCTGAGACAAAGTAAGCCTCGGGTGAGAACTGACCAAATGTGAGAAGAATAGGAACACGAGAAGAAGAGATGATCTCGAGCCTCTGATCTTTCACTACAAAAAATGCAACTACCGCTAGCTTCTTCATTCCATGTGATCAATCTATCTCGGGTAGGAAGACGATTATGAATAGCAATCAAAGCAATGAAATAATAGTTAGGAGTGGAGTAAGAGAACCTTACACCTTTATACCAGTCACATACCGGATTTGTTTGTCGAATCAGGTGCCAAGTTTCTTGCGACGAAAATTTACCTTTAAACATATCATTTTTCCTTTTCCAAAGAGACTGATCAGCACCAGTGTGCCGAGCTCGAAGACGGAGAGAATCCAGCTCATCCTCAATCTGATTCAAAACTGTAACCCGATGCCTTCGTCTTCTATGCGTATCAAGGGCATCAGCAACAGAGCTATGATTAGAGATACCCATGCCAATGATACCCCTCGCTACAAGTAAGTCATAGAGTTTCCCAAGTGGGCACCATACATCATGCCAAAAAGAAGTGTCATGACCTGAGTGCACCTCTATTTTGTGGAAATGTTTGGCCTTGTCCCTATATTTCAGAATTTTTTGCCACATCCACGAGACCGAGCTAGAGTTCTCACGAGTTGACCAAAGTGATCCACTACGAATCAAGTATGTTCGGATCCATTGAACCCATAACGAGTCCCTGGCAGAAACTGTGACGACCGCACTTTTTGTTTTTTACACAAGCAGTTACTCAATACTAAACGCCCATATATTTAATATTTTCCGAGCAATTACAAAAAAATAACGATAGCATTCAATTTACACATCCGATCACGAAGGTCAACAGTTCTACCGGTTCTAGCAATCCTACGAAAGTTACAAAAACTGCAAAATTACCGGGTCCTAATCATCCCCTCCTCACCGTCTCGATTCCACGATCACGCCTTATCTTTACCTGCATCGACAAAAGTGATGCATCAACATTTGGTAAACCAAACGCTGAGTGAGATTGATCCTCCCAACAACAGGTTATATTAAAACACCACACAATCAAACAACCACAACAACATGAAATAATAACACCACATATTACTTCAACCAATCAGCTAACCAAGCAAAACTCATGAAAAGCTAATCAAACACAGCCATGACTAACCACCTAGCAATTCCAAACCTCAAGAAATGCTAAAAACACAAGTCTGCTTCACAAAACTCAAGTCTGCTCAAGTCTGCTTCACAAAACTCAAGTCTGCTCAAGTCTGCTTCACAAAACTCAAGTCTGCTCAAGTCTGCTTCACAAAACTCAAGTCTGCTCAAGTCTGCTTCACAAACACACAAGTCTGCTTCACAAAACTCAAGTCTGCTCATGTCTGCTTCACAAACACACAAGTCTGCTTCACAAAACTCAAGTCTGCTCATGTCTGCTTCACAAACACACAAGTCTGCTTCACAAAACTCAATTCTGCTCAAGTCTGCTTCACAAACACACAAGTCTGCTTCACAAAATTCAAGTCTTCTCAAGTCTGCTTCACAAACACACATCAAACAACAAGGGAAACACTCCCACAAGTCATGGAATCACCAAGAAACCACAACACACACACTTCACAAAACAAGCACAAGAACACAATTCAAGGCTTAACAAGGCACAACAAGCAACAAACCATGCTTCTCTAACAACCACAAGCTTAGCAAACACCTACTAAAGCTCCACAATGACCCATGGAATCCACCAAGAACCCATGAAAATCACAACACCAAATCAAGCATAAGAACTCACAATCAAAGCTTAACAAGGCACAACAAGCAACAAACCATGCTTCTCTAACAACCACAAGTGTAGCAAACACCTACTAAAGCTGCACAATGACGCATGAAATTCACCAAGAACCCATGAAAATCACAACATCAAATCAAGCACAAGAACTCACAATCAAAGCTTAACAAGGCACAACAAGCACAAATTTATGGTTCCCTAACCACCACAAGCTTAGTAAACTCTAGCTAAAGCTCCCCAGATGCTTCCAAGCATCCTAGCAACACTACAATACCTATCACAACCCCACAAACCCCCACACAAGGCTTAATATTAACCTTTGGTCACAAACTCACCTTAGCCAAGGATGAATCGAGCTCTAGACAACCTCCTCAAGCTCTAGAAATATCTCTCCTTCCTCCCCAAGCTCCACGCCTAAAGCTGCTCCCCCAAGCCTTCCTTTTCCAAGCTTCACACACACAAGATCCTTCAAGATCCAAGCTTCCCACAAGCTCTCAAACCTTTTTCTCTCTTCTCTAAGCTCTTACTCAAGCTCCCAAGCTCTCTCTCTCAACCACAAAAATGGCGAGCTCAAGGTGGAGAGGAAGAAGAAGAAGCAAAAATTGATTTTGCCACTTACTTGAGAAAAACCCCTCAACTTTGAAATCGACTTATGACACCCCCGGAACAAATCTAAATTAATTATTTTAACTCCATAATTAATTTTTTGAGACTTGTCTAAGGTTCATAAAGTTGAAAGAATTTCCAAATTAATTAAATTAATAAATTTTCAGAATACGGGCGTTACAGAAACAATCCTCCATATGAATTTCAAAATATTCACCATGTTCACTTCCGAAAGCTTTCTTATCCCTAGACCACCTTCTTGTTTTGGCTTACAAACATCTGTCCAAGCAATTTTTTCTTTCTTGAATATTGGGTCTTTAGGTAATATACTCAAGTTTTGTGCTACACGAGTTCTTCAAGTTACGATTTCCATAACCAATACTAAGCACCATAGTAAGAGTATTAGATCTTAGGTTTCAAATACCAAAGATTTGTGCTATACAAGTTCTTTGGATCATTGTTCTATCCCTTCACTTTTTTAGAGACTACTCTTAGGTCATCTTCTGCATCACACGTAGTCAAAACCAGATAGTGGAAAGCTCCATGCAGAAATTTAGACTGTATGGCTAAACGAAGTGGCTGACCCAAATGGCAAAAGCAACATGGCCCAAGAGTATGACCCGAGGGAGGACCCAAGTGTGGTGAACCCAAGAAGGTGGCTTAAGTGATTGTCCAATAGGCAGTTCGAAGTGGTCAATGGGCTGAATCTATGCATTTCCCAATCTGAACATTAAGTGCAAAAGGCTCATCTCTCTCCTACATGCATGAAGGACAAACTTGAAGTAGTATTAAGTCTATCTATCATTTATTATGTTATATTTCCTAGAATAAATGTGATGAACAAGCTAGAATGAATTCTCTATAAGAATGTATTTTTTGTCATAGAATAAACTTAAGCAGCTCTATTGAGCTCGTCTTCTTCTATATTCTCCACTCATATTCTCTCTATTCTCTAATATTTTTACTCTCCATACATCCATATACTCTAAAATAACTATTTCGCTGTCAATCTCTTTCTCTATGAACATATCCACTACAAGAAAATACCGCAAAACTGACGGCCAATTCTGTCGGAAATCCGTCGGATTTGGCAAAATCCGTCGGAAATCCATCGGTTTTTACCGTCGCTTCTATCTCGTCGGAAATAAAAGCTGCATCGGAATACCAAAATCAGGATTCCATCAGAAATCCATCGGTTTTCCGTCGGTTTAAAACCGACAGAAAACCGATGAATTTTTGATATTTATAAACCGATGGATTTCCAACAGATCTAAAACTGACGGAATTCCGACGGCTTTAAAACCGATGGATTTCCGACGGCTTTAAAACCGATGGATTTCTGATATTTAAATACCGACGGAATTCCGACGGATGAAAAACCGACGGATTTCCGATGGAATTGTTTAATTTTTTTTAATTATATAATCGAATTTTTAAAAATAAATTTATTAATTTAAAAATTTTGTTTTCTAATATAAATTAAAATTAAAGAAATAATAATTATAAAATAATGCAATAATTCAAATAAAAATTCAATAGTTGTAAAATAATTCAAATAAAAAACAAAAAAACTAAAACAAACTAAAACTACGATGGCAGGAATTGGGAAAAGAATTTCTCCATGCGTGCTGCAATGCCAGGTGATCCGCCTCCAATTTGCGGGTTTTCTCGCGTTCCGCTTCTTGTTGGAGGCGATCCGCTTCTCGTTGGAGGCGATCCACTTCTCGATCTTCTGCGAGGTGTTACAATTTGAATTGTAACTAAAGTAATAATAGTAAATAAATATTAAAATTCTTAAAATTAAAAAAAACTGACCATGTGTCTCTGCCTTCGCAAGCCGGATGGAGACGAGGCAATCTATCTCGTCCTGGTTGAGCGACAAAGTCCTCGACGCTCCTCTGCGTCGGTGCAGTAGGGGAAGGCGTCGGCATAGGCGCTATCTTCGGGATATGTGTCTCCGGTGTAGGAGAACTCCTCGAACAGGAACTACCTCTCCGTCGACTACTACGTCCGCCGCCGCGTGATTGGTCGTACTGACCGTAATCCCTAGAAAAATTAAAAAAGAAATCAAACATTATATGAAAAAAATTATACATCATCAAAATAATAAAAAATTATCAAAAAAATATTTTAAATTCATTATTATTCCAAAACAATTATACATTTATAAAATAATGAATAATTGATGGAAATACTTATAAATTACTAAAATCATCATAAATTTATATTTATAAGTATTAATTCCTAAACAATTATAAATTTGTAAATCCATGATTTATAAAAGAATGAATAATTCATGGAAATAATTATAAATTACTAACATGATTAAAAATTATAAAAAAAAATAATCATAATTTTCTAAAAATAATAATTAATACCAAAATTAAGAAAATTTTAATGCATGAAAATAATTATAAATAAGTTAACTAAATAAATTAATTAACAAAACAAATAATTTCAATAAAAATAACAAAACTTAATACTAATTAACATAATAATTCAACCACAAATTCTAACAAATCTAAAATTCCAAATCAAAATTATTTATCTAACAATCCATGTTATAAAGTAGGTAAATCCTAAAACTAACAAACCAAATCCTAAATCTAACATTACAAACCTAATTCTAACAATTCTAATTTTCTAAACCAATCAATCTAACTCAAAACCTAACAATCCATAATCTAAAATTAAGAACTTACAAGTTTGGGGGATTTTGAGACATTGGGATGAAGGATCGGACTTAGTAATGGAGATTTGGCGATTTTAGGGTTTTTAAGGTTTTTGGAAACGTTCTGCGAAAGTGAGGAGGAAGAAGATGAAGTCGGAATATATTACGATATTTCCAACGGATATATCCGTCAGAAATCCATCACTTTTAAAAAAATTAAATTACACACATTCTCGATAAGGTTTCGGGAACGTTCGCGCCTAAATTTTCGTGAATCCGTCGGAAATGCCCGACGGATTTCTGACAGACTTGCGAAAATTTAGGCATCGCGAGAAACGAAAAGATATTCGCGGTTACATTTTCAGTATCCGTCGGAAATCCGTCAAAAATTTCTGACGGATTTCCAACGGATAATATAAATATGCATGTCTTCTTATTGGCCAGTCAAACCTTAAATGGGGACACATGTTACCACAAGACCGTGGTTATTTACGCACCGTTTCAGTAAACATATGTTTTTAGTTTTATAAATTCATGATTGCAAACACAAATAACTTATACAAATCTTTCATTTGTCAAATTTCAAAAGTTTATAAGATTATTTCGTTTTTGGTAAACTTATTTGTTAACTATACGTTTATCTATCAAACACTTTCGGTCAAACCATATCGACCAACGAAATCTTTTGAAAATATGTTATATATCACATAATTTAGTTTATTTTGTCAAAGTTTGTTGTTAACATTGTCTTGATGTACAAGAAATTACAAATTAACCATGTAACCCCCAAAACCGTCAGAAATTCATCGGAAAAACCGACGGATTTCCGACGGTTTTAGGGTTACACGTGTCAATAACAGTTAAATTAAAAATATATCCAAATGCATCGGAAATCTGTCGGAATATAACGGCATGGATTTCCGTCAGAATTTCCAACGGAAATTCTTCCATCAGAAATTCTGACGGATATTCCGACGGATATTCCGACGGATTCTGACAGATTTCTGATATTTTTAAATCCCTAGGCAATCCATCGGAAAATTCCGACGGATTTCCGACGGATTCCCAGAATTTTCAAATCTCGGGAATCCGTCGAGAAGCAGTCGATTTTTTCCGACGGAATTATTGTCCGTCAGAAATTCCGTCGGTTTTGCGGTAGATTTCTTGTAGTGATCTGCTGCAAGTCTGTTGTAGTCTATTGAAGTCTGCTAATGTTACATTCACCTCTTTTCTATACTCCCTCCCCCCTCTCCACTGAAAGTAGTCAATTCTTTGAAACCTTACCATCAAACATCAGATTGGACCTTACACCGCTCCTGGATAAGACCCAGAGCTTAACCATCAGTTTCTTCCACAAGTTAATAGTATTGGTAATGAAAAATTATCCTTACCTTTTTGGGAATATGCACAAAACGCCCAAAAAAATACTTGTTTCACATAAAAATGCATAAAAAAATGTGTACATATTTAATCTTCGTTTTTACATATTAGTGAAAATTAAACCCTGAAGACATACGTCGTTAAATAGCTAATGGAAGACAAAATGCTCCATTTTACTTTGTGATTAGGAGGATTATTTATATAACCTTTAAAACACTTCATAGTTCCGATTTAGAGGAAAACAAGCAAATGAAAACTCGAATTTGTTGGGCAAAATCTTCAAAGAAGTCTTCAGATGTGTTGACTTTCCTGGAAAAATCTTAGCTTTTTTTCTGGAATAATCTCTTAGTTAAATGCTTTCTTAATTGGTAAATTATTTGTGTGTGTGTGTTCTATTTGGAGTATAGATCATACAAGTCTCACAGTTGTCCAAATATTCGACAGTAGGAGTAGAACAACAGTTTCAATCTGATAAACATAGTTTACAATGATTGAAGCAACTGGTTAGATGAAGGATTCATATCCTTAACATGAGGAAGGATATACTAGGTTATGGCCGATTGGTTATGACTGTTATTTTAGGCTTTCGCTTCGCTGTAAACTTTTGGCTTTAGAAATTTTGGATGTAGAAACTGTTAGTGTAGAAGTTGTGACTTTAAATATTTTTTAAAGTCTGACCGTTAAAACTGTAAGGTCATATAAATAAAATTTATTATACCATATTTAAATCAAAGTAATGACATAAATAAATTTTATTTATAATAAGGATAAAAATAAATTAAAACTCATAAATAATTAGTAATCCAAAATTTCAAAAATTTGCTAATTATTGAAATAAAATAATTGCTAACTAAAATAGTACTAGATTTCATTTACTAATTATTAAAGGTATATTGATGTAAATAACTACTCATTCCGTTTCAAATTAGTTATCGTTTTAGATTGTTTAACACATATTAATTTTTCTGTTTTACCCCTAATTATTGTTTGTTTGATTTTATTTCATTGGTCAAGACAATAAAATAAGAGGGATAAAAATGGAAATCTTATCAAAAATTTGCATTGAAAACATAAAACGACAACTAATATGAAACAAATTTTAAGCTCCAAAATGACAACTAATATGAAACGGAGGGAGTAATAAATATATTTAATGCAAATCGATTACTAGAAACTATTAATTAATAATATTTATCTTTTTTTACAACAAAATCTAATTTAAATTATTCACCTAGATTTTATACTAATTGTTGTGTCAAGTGAATTCTTTTTAATTTTCTGATTAGCTGTTACAATGGAGAAAGAGAAGTCAGGTGAAAATTAGTTTGAAATAAAAAAATAATGTTAAAAATAAATTAATCCTACAGCCATAAAAGTCTCATTTATGTGGCTTGAAAAAAAAAGGGGCCGATTGGAAATGACTGTTACTTTAGGCTTTCGCTGTAGGCTTTTGGCTGTAGAAACTTTGACTGTAGAGACTTTAGCTGTAGAAGCTATTGCTGTATAATAAGTTTGATTGATAACAAAAACTGTAGAAACTGTGCTAATAGATTATTATGTGCTAATAATATTAATTTCTCCATTGTTTTTGAATGATTCTTGATAAATTATTATGTATTAATAATATTAATTTATTGACAATTATGTACTAATTAGTCATAATTTTGTTATTTATTTTGAATAGTAAATAATAAATTATTATGAATAATAAATAATAAATTATTTTGAATAGTAAATAATAAATTGTTTTGAATAATTTTATTGTTACATGTATGATTTTTTCGTTTGTTTATTATTTGGCTGTAATTTATTATTAATTTTGTATTATTGAATTGATTAACAAAACAAAAACATTATTTCAACAATTGTTACGTAAAAGTTTTCAACAATTGTTACATTATTTCAACAATTGTTACGTAAAAGTTTTCTAAATAATAAAGTCTCATTTTTGAGACTTTAAAAAATTAAACTAAAAAAGATCTAGTGGCTTTTAAAAATAGCAGTTAGACTTTTAAAGCTTAAAAACAAAATAAAAGTTTTAAAGTCTGATTGGTTGAAAATTAACTTTGACGACTTTAAATTTTTCTAAAGCCTTCAAAGTCTCCTACCAATCGGCCCAAAAAACAATAAGCAGTTAGAGACTTTAGAAACTTTAGAGAAAAAAAGGGAATGAAAAATCTGATTGTTTAAAAAATATCATTTAAAGTCTTCAAAGCTTCCAATCAATCAGCCCTATCTATATACCAATAAATTATTATTATTTTATTCTTTTTGATATAAGGCTTTCTATTGAAAATTGGTGCATGTGAAATTGTATCAAGGAAAATTATAATTTAGATGAAAGGACTTGTAAATTTATTCTTTAAGAAAAGTGAAATAAATATGTTGCATCTCGAATATGAAGGAGCAACAAGATTTCAGTAGTAATCCTGAAGATAAGCTAGAGTTTTGACAGGTTTTCGAGATGCTTCTGACTTAACACAAGGAGAAGAAGTCTCAGTTATATCATCAGAAACTGAAGGTGTGTCCATTAGACTATTAGAGCATCAATATTGTTAGTTTGTAATTGAGTTTAGTTTGTATAAGTTATTATTATTTAAATAACACATTGCTAAAGACTTAGATGTCGTAGAGTCATTTTATAAGTCTTCGGAGAGATACGAAACTATTACGGCATAACTGTTAGTTGGATCACTTATGTCTGTTCGGAGAGACATCTCTTCATTCGTGTCTATTCATGTTGTATTTATACACTCTTTGTGAATCAATAAAGTGTGTGTTTTCAGTTCTAAAAGTGTTGGTTACGATCTTGTTGAGTGTTACTCAAGTAACAGAGAAGGAGACGTAACGAACAGAGAAGGAGACAAAGACACTCTGTTTTTGTTTATTTTTTGTTATTTTTCATAATTCCAACATGGTATCAGAGCCCTATTTATTCGAGGGCCAATTTAAGTAAAAAAGAAGAGCAAAAATTTCTGCAAAATATCAAGAAAGAAAACAGAGCTATGGAGGCAACAATGTATCAAGTTATTCCGATCTTCAATGGATAAGCTTACGGGTTTTGGAAGATCAAAATGAAGACTATCCTAAAGACGAGAAAGCTTTGGGATGTGATTGAGAATGGAGTACCAGCGATTGTTTCTACAAGTGTAAACACACCAGAGATGACTAAGAAGCAAGAGGATCTAGTCATGAAGGATATGATGGCATTGCAAATACTCCAAACGGCGGTTTCGGATACTATCTTTCCGATAATTTCTCCCGTAACAAGTGCGAAGGATGCATGGAATGCATTAGAGATGGAGTTCCAAGGAAGTTCGCAAGTGAGAATGATTAATCTTCAATCTCTACGAAGAGAGTATGAAAACTTGAAGATGAACGATGGTGAAGACATAAAAGTTTTGGGAAACCAATTAAGGGTCCACGGTGAAGAGAAGACGGACTATAAAATTGTCCAAAAAATTCTCATCTCTCTCCCAGAAAAGTTTAACAGCATAGTGGCTGTGATGGAGAAAACGAAGGATCTAACTTCATTACCGGTAACGGAGTTGATAGGTACTTTAAAAGCGCATGAGAAACGCTTGAGTATTAGAGAAGAACGATCAACGGAAGGAGCGTTCTATGGAGAAAAGTTTGTTTCAAAAGGAAGAAATAAATGTGGCGACAAAAGTCAAGATAAGGCCGAGAAATGGTGTGACTTTTGTATGTGTGAAAATCACAATGAGAGTGATTGTTGGAGAAAGCAACACAGGGATGTTAGCTTGCCTGCGGGTGTAAGGTGCTTCGCGTGCAACAAGCCAGGGCACGTGGTGAAGAACTGCAAGGTTAGGAAAGCCGAGAGAGCGAACTTAAGCCTAGAAGAAATAGACGAAGAGAGTGACAATGAAGGTCACATGCTGTTCAGTGCAGTTGAAGAAGCATCATCATCAAACGTGAATGATGAGACATGGTTTGAAGACTCACGTCAAGGTTCGAAGACTTAAGAGAAAAGTTAGGCGTGAAAACGAAACTCAATTAAGAGGGAGTGTTAGTTTGTAATTGAGTTTAGTTTGTATAAGTTATTATTATTTGTATAACACATTGCTAAAGACTTAGATGTCGTAGAGTCATTTTATAAGTCTTCGGAGAGATACGAAACTATTACGGCATAACTGTTAGTTGGTTATGTGATCACTTATGTCTGTTCGGAGAGACATCTCTTCTTTCGTGTCTATTCATGTTGTATTTATACACTCATTGTGAATCAATAAAGTGTGTGTTTTCAGTTCTAAAAGTGTTGGTTACGATCTTGTTGAGTGTTACTCAAGTAACAAACAAGGAGACGTAACGAACAGAGAAGGAGACAGACACTCTGTTTTTGTTTATTTTTTGTTATTTTTCATAATTCCAACAAATATTCCTCTCTGTGTGTATAGAAGTCTCCATTATAGGAATGCCATTTACAACTTCAGGATTAACAAGGGTGAATGCAAGAAAGTCATTTACAACAACATGTATTGTGCTAGAAGAAGAAGAGAAATCATATGTACATGGTACATGGATGGATGTCCTAATATTCTCTATTATGTCATAAAGATGAATCAACAACAACAGCAGAAGAAGGTGAAATTGGTGGAACCGATGCTACTGATAGAGATTATCTTGTCCACCTTGTCCAATCATCAATCCCCTGATAAGATCATGAATCATGCAAGTATATTGATCAATTATAACTCTAGAACACAAATGTTTTTTCAATTGATTGATGCTCAATATATAGATTCAATCTTAAATCTGGAATATAGAAAACATTATTTGTAACCAAATAACCATTAAGTTTAACACTGTCATTGAACCTTGTTGAAAATATCAAATCTGCTGACTGCTGAGTAAGCTAATAGTATTGTTAAGGCTCAATCTGAGCAGGCTCCACTTTTGGTTGTCTTTTGGTTTTTCTGGACAATTGGGTCTCTCGTCTCTGGCGGTCTTGGTGGGGTTTCTCCAGCTTGGATGTGGTAGTTCGTGGAGGTCACGTTCTCGTCTATGGCTCATTGCGGAGAGCGGGCTAGGCTTTCTATGTTTTGGCTTGTTGCTTCTTTGTATCCTTTAGTACGTCTGTTTGCTCTGTTGTTCTCAGCGATTTTTGTAGTTTGTTGGTCTTTCCATCTTCTAGTTAACTCTGTACCTTCTGTCAAAAACTAAAACTGATAAACAAATTAAAATTTTTGTAAAAAAAAAAAAAAAAGCTAATAGGATTGTTGAATATTGGTATGTTCTTGTGGACCGGTTAAGGACATGATATTGAAGTTTTTACACCGGGTTTACCAAATAACCCTTAGTACGTTGTAGTACTTTAGGGATCGATTCACGGAGAAACTTGATTAATACATTAGGAATGCAAGTCCTATTTCGATCTAAGCTATATAAAGGTTGTGTTTTGAAACCAAAATTGAAAATGTAAAACAAGCGGGAAAAGAGAAAAATGATTTGAAATCAATAAGATAAAGGCAATGAGTCTAGGGAATGGTATGTGACTTTGATGAAATGATAAACCTTTGATGATGTAAGAACAAATGAAGAACAATGTCTTAGGCTAAAGGATTACTATCTAGACTAATCAATTCTCATGACATTAATCTCTACACTAACCATCGAATTATCATCAACTCTCATTGGCAATTCAAATGATTAATGAGCATTTGATAACAAGTTATAATCCAACTACTAATCACCCTAATCAACTACTCTCATAGGTTAGGCATGAAAAGCTCATTTAGATTCTCTCAAGTATTTTAACAATTACCTTGTGGGCATGAAATGCTAATCATCTAGATTTCTCAATTACAAGCTTAGCCTAGCATTACTAACAACCTAAATGAAAGACTAACAATAATCTAGCCCTAAACATCATCATCAATCCATCAAATCATCTCAATCACCAAACCCTAAATTCATCTAAAAGACTACTCACAAATAACCATGAAAACACAAATCAATTAGTTTGATTGATGCATATTCATGAATATAAGATAAATAGATGAAAGATTTAAGAAGAAATGAAGATTTGATTTTTTGAATCAAAGAAATTCATACAATAGTTCTTACGACTCAAAAGAGGCAAAACGATTTTCTCTAAAACAAAGCATAACCCCTTAACATTAGGTTTAGAGGTATTTATAGTAAATGAACAAAAGAAGGCAAAAATAAATATAGTCAACAAAAAAAAGAAAAAAGTCAACTAAGAATCTGAGAAAATCAGAGGTGGTGTAACTGGATGACCATGTCGATACGTCTGGTTGATACTGTGTACCGAGGTAACATGGTCACTACACCAAGTCAATACTTTTCTCTGGAATGTTTGTTTGGTCTTCTCGCGAGGTGACATGGTCGCTACGGGTGGTCGCGATCACTAAGTCAGGCATATATGTCGAACCACAGCTCGAAATGGCTTCAAATCACCTCCAGTAAAAAGCTAACTTGATTCTCTATAAGTGATAAGATCTCCCTAGATCAACTCTGACTTAGGCTGTGTCGACGTGATGATGTTGATGCGGGTGGAGGCGCGACGTTGAGAGTGGAGGTGCGGTGGTAGTGATGTGATCGGATGGAGCCTGGGCGTGATTACTTGGAGAACAGGTTGGTGATTGTTATGGATAGATGTTTCGATGGTAAGATGATTTAGAACAGGTAGCAGAATTTCTTGATCACAAAGTGTTGAGAAATTCGGATTCAATGAAGATATTTCACGAATCAAAGTGAGGGAAGAAATCAAACTTTCAGTTTTTTTCATAAATTCTTCGCTGCCTAACAATGATCACGCCACTAGGGTTTTATAACACAACCCTAGTTAAAACGCAGACCTAATTAATAAAAGGAAACATCATGTAGTTTTTTTGTAAAATAAACAACAAGCAGTTTTTAATTTAAAACAGAAACAGCGAGGCGTCCCTTCCCACAGGAACCTAGTTGGTGCGCCTCTAAAATACTAAGTACAAAGTCACTGTGACTTGTACATTATTACCCACTAGCAATGACTCCTAAATAACTCGACGTAGTGATTCATCTGCCTCATTAAAAACCATGCTGAGAAAACCCATTGGGATAAAACTCATCATGGGGAAAAGAGAGTTGCAGAATGCTTAGCGTGATTGTAGGCAAACTCCACGTGTGGTAAGCACTCTTCCCATGACTTGATATTACTTTTTACCAACGCCCTGAGAAGTGTAGACAATGTTCTGTTCACCACCTCTGTTTGACCGTCAGTCTGAGGATGACACGTCGTTGAAAATGTCAGCTTGGTTCCTAGTTTAGCCCATAAGGTTCTCCAGAAGTACCCTAGAAACTTGATATCTCGGTCTGAGACTATCTCTTGAGGCATGCCATGTTGACGTACTATTTCCCTGAAAAACAAGTTAGCTACAACGACAGCATCATCCGTCTTGTGACTAGCAATGAAGTGAGCCATCTTGCTGAACCTGTCAACAACCACAAATATAGAATCTCTACCATTTCTGGTTCGAGGTAAGCCAAGTACAAAATCCATAGAAATATGAGTCCAAGGTTGAGAAGGGATAGGGAGAGGAGTGTACAAACCGTGAGGCTGCACCTTACTTTTTGCCATTTTACAAACAGCACACCTAGAACAAACTTTCTCGACGTCTGTCTTCATATTTGGCCAGTAGAAGTGATCTTGCAATCCAGATAGGGTCTTTGCTACTCCAAAATGCCCAGCTAGTCCACCTCCATGAGCTTCTCTGACGAGCAGTTCCCTAATAGATCCGCGTGGGATGCACAGTCTACTGTTGTAGAATAAATATCCTGCCTGTCTAAAATACTTTTCAAAAGCAAACTTATGGCATTTGCCATAGCTCTCAGCAAAATCAAGGTCAGTCTCGTACAGGTCTATGATATGTTCAAACCCATGTAATTTCGATGTTAACGTAGAAACAAGAGTGTACCTTCTGGATAATGCATCTGCGACTACATTATCCTTACCTTTCTTGTACTTAACAATGTATGGAAACGTTTCAATGAACTCCATCCACCTGGCGTGCCTCTTGTTGAGCTTCTGTTGTCCCTTGAGGTGCTTCAATGACTCGTGGTCAGTGTGAATAACAAACTCCTTAGGCCATAAGTAATGTTGCCACGTCTGAAGGGCTCGAACCAATGCGTATAACTCCTTGTCATAAGTGGGATAATTCAGCGTTGATCCTCCTAATTTCTCACTGAAATATGCGACTGGTTTCTTATCCTGCATAAGAACTGCTCCAATACCTAAGCCAGACGCATCACATTCAATCTCAAAGGTTTTCATAAAATCAGGAAGTACTAAAAGAGGGGAATTGATAAGCTTCTCTTTAAGGGCTGTAAAAGCCTGCTCTTGGGCGTCTCCCCACTTGAACCCCACGTCTTTCTTGATGACTTCAGTCAGGGGCGCAGCAATGGTGCTAAAATCTCTCACAAACCGCCTATAAAAGCCTGCTAGTCCATGGAAGCTCCTGACTTCTCCTACGTTCTTAGGGGCTGGCCATTCCTTGATTGCCTTTATTTTCTCCTCATCTACCTTCACACCATCTGCACTTACTACAAAGCCTAGGAAAACAACTTCATTAGTGCAGAAAGAACATTTAGAGCGATTAGCAAAAAGAGATTGAGAACGAAGAACATCTAGAACCCTCATGGATGTGTTCTAAATGCTCCTCCAAACCTTTGCTGTAGATGAGTATATCATTAAAGTAGACTACCACGAAGAATCCTATGAACTGTCTTAAGGCATGATTCATTAAGCGCATGAAGGTGCTGGGAGCATTGGTGAGACCAAACGGCATGACTAACCATTCATACAGCCCCTTGGTCTTGAAAGCGTCTTCCACTCATCCCCTTCCTTCATTCTGATCTGGTGATACCCACTCTTCAAATCGATCTTGAGAAGATTGTTGATCCACACAACTCATCTAGCATATCGTCAAGCCTTGGAATCGGATGTACGTACTTTACGGTTATGTTATTGATTGCTCTGCTACTACACATCCTCCATGTTCCATCCTTTTTCGGAACTAACAAGACTGGTACTGCGCATGGACTCAAGCTCTCTCTGATATGTCCTTTAATCATTAGCTCTTCTACTTGCTTCTGAAGCTCCTTTGTCTCTACGGGATTTGTTCTGTACGCTGGTCTGTTAGGGAGTGCTGATCCTGGCACTAAATCTATCTGGTGCTCTATCCCACGGATTGGAGGTAGTCCTGGTGGTATCTCTTCTGGAAAAACATCCACGTATTCCTGCAAAATCTCATTCATAGCACTAGGTAGCTCCTGTGAAAGATTAGTACTAACAAGGGATTCCTTGTATATGAACATAAACGTAGTCATTTCAGGATCAAAGAGTTTAGAGAATTCACTGTGATTAATGTAGAGGCTGTTGGAAACTTGCTCTCTCTCCTGGCGGTTCATATGGAGCTGATCCTGATAGATTTCACCTGGTGTGAGTGGGAGAAGAGTGACCTTGCGTCCCTTGAACTCAAATGAATGCTTGTTGGTATAACCATCATGCATAACCCTTCTGTCAAACTGCCATGGTCTGCCTAATAAAACGTGACTAGACTTCATAGGAATCACATCACAGAGCAGTTCATCTTCATACTTCCCAATTGCTAGTTTGACTAACACTTGCTGCGAAACGGTCAAAGCTCCTTTGTTGTTCAACCACTGTAGCTGGTAGGGTCTGGGATGTGAAGTGGTCTTAAGATTGAGCTTCTTTACCATCTCTTCACTAGCAGCATTGGTGCAGCTACCTCCATCTACAATCAACGTGCAGACTTTGTCCTGAACTACACACCTAGTGTGGAAGAGATTCTCACGCTGTCCTCTATCGTCGGGATGAACCTGAACACTCAAAGTCCTGCGTGCTACCAACATCTCTCCAATGGGTGCTGATTCTTCTGCTTCTTCTAGATCAAGATCAGTTTCGCTTTCTGAACTATCCTGCGGTACAATCTCCCCCTCCCCCTAAGCAGAAACATTCTTATATTCGGACAGTCCCGGGAGTAATGTCCCATGCCTTGACACTTGAAGCACCTAACCTGACTAGTAGCAGCTCCAGCCCTGGGTTTAAATTCGGTCTTAACCCCTTCTTTAACTGTCGTAGGCGCTGGCTTAGTGTCCTTGGTATAGATAGGTTTGTTGAGCTCTCTTGGCTTAGGGATGTTGGACGAGAAAGTGGGTCTTCCGATTTTTCTCTTAATTTGTGATTCAATCAGCTCTGCCTTATGTACCATCTCTTGTACATCCTCATAATTCTGCAGCTCCACTTTATCTTGAATCTCTCTGTTTAGTCCCCCAAGGAACCTAGACGCCACCATATCTTCACTCTCGCTCAGATCAGCCCTGATCATTAAAGTTTCAAGCTCCTGATAATAGTCTCTAACTGACTTCGTACCTTGGATGAGACGCCTCAGCTTGTTAAGAATTTCTCTCTGATAATGCGCTGGAACAAACCTCTTTCTCATTTGCACAACCAGCTGCTCCCAAGTAGTAACAGGAGGCTCTCTATGTCTCTGCCTGGACATTCCCAGCTGTTCCCACCACAAAAGCGCATAACCACTGAATTCTGAAACAGCTATCTTCACCTTATTGAGCTCATAAGTTCCTTGGACCAGAAAATTAGATTCCATCTTCCTTTCCCAATCAAGATAGACCTCGGGGTCATTAGTGCCATGAAAAGAAGGATATTGGATCTTGATGTGGTTCAGCTGCTGTCTCAAAGGGTCATAGTCTCTACCATGGCCTCTGTTTCTTTCTCTTCTCACGGTTTCTCGGCTATGATCAGAACCTTCTGCCTCCTCATAGTCCTCTGGATTGGGTTCCATGAATACTCGATGCCCAGCAATATATTCCTCTCTGCGCGATTGACGTGCTGGCCGCCTTTCAACCCTAGAGCCATCTTGTCTCCTCTGATTAAACACGGTCTCCCTACCTCCAGTGGGTGTTCTAACTGTTCTGGCACGTGTTGGTCTAGAGGATGATCCTACACGGGCCTTACCCTTAGCGAGACGGATAGCTTCACGAGGACTAGGTGGTTCTGAAGAGTCTGGGTCTGTAGCACTGGCCTCTGTCACGAGTTCCTTGAAACGACTCTCAAACCTGTTGGTGAGCTGCTCAATTTGCTGATTGAGTTGCATTGTAACAGTCTCATTTGATGCCTTGATTTGTTCAGCCAGGGTCTTGTTGAGGGCTGCCATGGTCTCAGCCGAAAGCTCCATGGTACCTGAAACAGTTTACCAAAACTTCAGTAAATGGTTCTAATAAAATCAATAGACAAGTTTAAAATAATGCAGCAACGAATTCCTACTCTAATTAGGTTTTGGATGCAGCTACAAATCCTAATCCAACAAGGCTTTGTGCAGTATTGAACTCCTAAATTAACTAGGTTTTGATGCAGCCACGAAATCCTATTCTAATTAGGGTTTGATGCAGCAACAAATCCTAATCTAACTAGGAACGAAAATCAAGGACAGCTACAATGAATTCCTAATGCAACTAGGAATGAAAATAGAACGAAATTGAAGCAAAAACAGCAAGGAAAAACGCCTAGGTATGCAAACAAAATTCTGAAACTAAAACAGTATGGAGATGGCGTTTTAGGGTTAGAGAAATTCTCAGCCTTTGGTTCAGAGTTGGCTCTGATACCACTTGATAAGATCTCCCTAGATCAACTCTGACTTAGGCTGTGTCGACGTGATGATGTTGATGCGGGTGGAGGCGCGACGTTGAGAGTGGAGGTGCGGTGGTAGTGATGTGATCGGATGGAGCCTGGGCGTGATTACTTGGAGAACAGGTTGGTGATTGTTATGGATAGATGTTTCGATGGTAAGATGATTTAGAACAGGTAGCAGAATTTCTTGATCACAAAGTGTTGAGAAATTCGGATTCAATGACGATATTTCACGAATCAAAGAGAGGGAAGAAATCAAACTTTCAGTTTTTTTCATAAATTCTTCGCTGCCTAACAATGATCACGCCACTAGGGTTTTATAACACAACCCTAGTTAAAACGCAGACCTAATTAATAAAAGGAAACATCATGTAGTTTTTTTGTAAAATAAACAACAAGCAGTTTTTAATTTAAAACAGAAACAGCGAGGCGTCCCTTCCCACAGGAACCTAGTTGGTGCGCCTCTAAAATACTAAGTACAAAGTCACTGTGACTTGTACATTATTACCCACTAGCAATGACTCCTAAATAACTCGACGTAGTGATTTATCTGCCTCATTAAAAACCATGCTGAGAAAACCCATTGGGATAAAACTCATCATGGGAAAAAGAGTACAGATTCCTCACCTAAGTTACTTAGTCATCATTACCGGGTGCAGTCTTCATAGTGGTGATGTTGAAGACTTGAATCATCGGTGGATTGAATGCTCCTTCGGCTATGAGTGAATGAGCTTCCTTGGCCATCTCTTTAGCTCTGGAACGAGTGATCCTCCCAACTATCTCTGGTTCTTCCTCAGCTCCAGGCTCCTCAGCTCCCTTGCTATCCATGATCATATCAATAAGTTTCATGAAAAACTCAGGAGCTAAATCGCAATGTAGTGCCTTCATATGTGTTGATCTTTCAGACACTTTGGAATTGTTCTAAAACAACATTTCTCTTATTTGCATCCAAATGATTTATTTTCTTTCCCTTTTGAATCCAAATACCTGTAGAAAATGATGCATATGCCAATTATGAAAACTATGTGTAACGCCCGTGTTTCGGAAAATTAATTAATTTAATTAATTTGGAATTTTTTTGAGTTTATGAACCTTAGACAAGTCTCGAAAATTTAATTATTGAGATTGAAATAATTAATTTAGATTTGTTCTGGGGGTGTCATAAATCGTTTAGAAATTTGTGGGGGTTTCCTCTAAGGAAGAAGGAAAATTCTTTTTTGGCTTCTTTTTCTTCTTCTTCTCCTCTTGGTCCGCCATTTTTAGTGAGGAGTGGAGAGAGTGAGAGCTTGAGAGCTTGAGAGAGAAGATAGAAGAAGTGAAGAAAAGGGTTTTGGGTGATTGGATTCTTCAGGATCTAGAGAGTTTGAAGCTTGGGAGAAGCTTAAAGAGGAAGCTCTTGGAGCTAGGGTTTGGCGGAACCAAGGGAGGGGAGGGGAGGTCTTCTTGAGCTTGGGGGAGTCCATCCTAGGCTAGATCCATCCTATCTAAGGTGAGTTGGGACCAAAGGTTATCATTTAAACTTGTGTGGGGGCTTGGGGAGATTGATTTCTTTTGGTTGGGTTCCAATTTTTGTTGAAGCCTTGGGGGTGTTTTCTATGTTTGTGATGTTTAGAGAACCTTGGTTTCGTGCTTTTGGTGCTTTATTGAGCTTTGATTGTGAGAATCTATGCTTGATTTGTTGATTGTGATTTTTGTGAGCCTTGGTGAATTTTTAAGAGTCATTGTGAAGCTTTAGCTACTGTTTGCTAAGTTTGTGGTGGTTAGAGAACCATGGTTTGTGCTTGTTGTGCCTTGTTAAGCTTTGATAGTGATTTCTTATGCTTGATTTTGGTGGTTATGTATTTTTGTGTGTTGTGGAATACTATTCATGCTGTGGAATACTATTCATTATGTGAAAGTGTGTTTACTATTCATGCTATGAAAACGTGTTCACTATTCATGATGTGAAAGTGTGTTACTATTCATGTTGTGAAAGTGTGTTACTATTCATGCTGTGAAAGTGGGTACTATTCATGCTGTGAAAGCGTGTTTACTATTCATGCTGTGAAAATGTGTTTACTATTCATGTTGTGAAAGTGTGTTTACTATTCATGCTGTGAAAGCATGTTTTACTATTCATGCTGTGAAAGTGGGTACTATTAATGCTGTGAAATCGTGTTTACTATTCATGCTGTGAAAGTGAGTATTATTCATGCTGTGCAGTGTCTTTATTATTCCCGATGTTGTTTAGCTTTTCTTGGTTTAGAATTGCTATTTTGTTGTTGGAAGTTTTAATTGGTGTTAATTAATTCTTCGTGTTGTCTTGGTTATTAAAAATTGCTTGGTGCTTTTGATAGCCTATTGTTGGGACGATCAATCTCATTCAGCGTTCGGTTTACCAAATGTTGATGCATCACTTTTGTCGATGCAGGTAAAGATAAGGCGTAAGCGTGGAATCGAGGCAGTGAGGAGGGGGTGATTAGGACCCGGTAATTTTGTGGTTTTTGTAGCTTTCATAGGATTGCTAGAACTGTTGACTTTCGTGGTCGTTTATGTGTTTGCTGGATTTTTTTATAAATGTTTAATTATATTTTTGGTTTTAAAAAAAAAAGTGTGGTCGTTTCATTTTGGTATCAGAGCCCATACGGTTCTAGGAGCCATGTGGTTTTAGGATAGTTTTGGTGTTGCATGGGGTCATAGAATCATCCTCTTCGAGCCTTGTGGGATTCCACGGTAAGTTATCTTTATTGTGATGATTGTGTTTTAGTGTTTCATAGTCCTTGCTTTTGCATGTGCAGATGGTTAGAAGGCGTGGTAGAGGTCATGGCCATGTGTCGGATGAGCGGGTCGAGGAGTCGCATGCGAGTCAGGTGGGGTCTGAGCGTGTTGCTGGCATGAATGCCAGTGTGGCTGGTGTTCCAGTGGGTGTCGGGGATGACACCGATATCTAAGGCTCCTTATAGGATGGCTCCAGCAAAGATGGCAGAGCTGAAGAAGCAGCTGGAGGAGTTGCTGAGTAAGGGGTTGATTCGCCCGAGTACTTCACCGTGGGGAGTGGAGCACCGGTGTTGTTTGTGAAGAAGAAGGATGGGAGTTTTCGGTTGTGTATTGACTACCGGGGACTTAACCGAGTCATAGTGAAGAACAAGTATCCTTTTCCTCGGATTGATGAGTTGTTGGATCAGTTAAGAGAGGCTACTTAGTTCTCCAGATTGACATGGCTTCGGGATATCATCAGATTCCTATCGATGAGGTAGATATCCAGAAGATGGCTTTCAGATCTCGTTATGGCCACTCCGAGTTTGTGATGATGCCATTTGGATTGACAAATGCACCAGCTGCATTTATGAGATTGATGAACAGTATTTTCTTGGAGTATCTGGATGAGTTTGTGATCATCTTTATCGATGATATCTTGGTGTATTCGAAGAGCCTGGAGGAGCATGAGGTGCATCTGCGTGTGGTTCTTGCGAAGCTGCAGGAACAGAAATTGTTTGTTTAGTTGAGCAAGTGTAACTTCTAGCAGTGGGAGATTGGTTTTCTGGGTCACGTTATCTCTGTGGAGGGGGTTTCGGTTGATCTAGAGAAGGTTTGGGCCATTAGTGCTTGGCCGAGGCCAAGGAATGCCATGGAGATTAAGAGTTTTCTCGGGTTGACAGGTTATTATCGACGGTTTGTTAAGGGTTTCGTGAGTTTGGCTAAGTCTATGACAAAGCTGACGGAAAAGGATGTTCCTTTCGTGTGGTCCTCGGAGTGTGAGGAGAGTTTTGCGAAACTGAAGGCCTTGTTAACTAGTACTCCAGTATTGGCGTTGCTTTATCTGGGCGAGCCTTACTCAGTGTATACCGATGCGTCGGGAGTTGGTCTTGGTTGTGTATTGATGCAGCGGGGGAAGGTTATTGCTTATGCTTAGCGGCAGCTGCGGAAGCATGAGGGCAACTACCCTACCCATGATCTTGAGATGGCTGCGGTGGTTTTCGCTTTAAAGATTTGGAGATCTTATCTTTATGGTAGAAAGGTGCAGGTGTTCACAGATCATAAGAGCCTGAAGTACATTTTCACTCAGCCTGAGTTGAATTCAAGGCAAAGGCGCTGGATAGAGCTGGTGGCCTATTATGATCTGGAGATAGCTTACCATCCTGGTAAGGCTAACCTGGTTAAGGATGCGTTGAGTCGGAAGCGGGTGGCTTTGGCTCGGAAGCATGAGGTTGAGTCTCTGGTGACCGAGCTTAACACATTGCGTTTGTGTATTGTATCTCAGGAAACCTTTGGGCTTAGAGGCAGCTAATCAGGCAGATCTTTTGAGTAGAGTTCGGTTGGGTCAGGAAAAAGATGAGAGCTTGGTTAAGGCTTCGAGAGAAGTGGGTTCTGAGTATCAGGTATCTACAAATAACACTATCCTTGTGAGTGGGAGAGTATGCGTACCTTTGGACGACGATTTGAGGCAAGTGATTCTGAGTGAGGCTCATGCGAGTATGTTCTCGATTCATCCAGGAGCGATTAAAATGTACCAGAATCTTAAGCGGTATTATCATTGGGTCGAGAAGAAGAAGGATGTTGCTAACTGGGTTACGACGTGCAACGTGTGCCAGTTAGTGAAGGCAGAGCACCAGGTCCCGAGTGGTTTGTTTTAGAGTTTACCCATTCGAGAGAGGAAGTGGGATATGATCACGATGGATTTCATGGTGGGCTTACCAGTTTCTCAAACCAAGAATGCTATCTTGGTCATTGTTGATCGATTGACCAAGTGTGGCCATTAAGAAGACCGATGGGTCTGCGGTGTTGGTGAGACTGTATAGAGTATCGGTGAGCATTGTCTCGGACCAGGATCCTAAGTTCACATCTGAGTTCTGGAATGCGTTTCACGCGGATATGGGCACGAGGGTGCACATGAGTACGGCTTATCATCCTCAGACATATGGGCAGTCCAAGGGGGACCATCTAGACTCTAGAGGATTTGCTGAGGATGTGTGTGCTGGATTGGAGTGGTCATTGGGTGGATCACTTGAGTTTGGTAAAGTTTACGTATAACAATAGCTACCAGGAGAGTATTAGGATGACTCCATATGAGGCTCTGTATGAGAGGCCATGTCGTACACTTTTGTGTTGGACTCAAGTGGGGGAGAGGAGCTTATTGGGTGTGAGTTTTGTTCAGGAAACCACGAAGAAGATCTAGGTTTTGAAGCTGAACATGAAAGAGGCCCAGGATCGGCAAAAGAGTTATACCGATAAAAGGTGGAAAGAGCTTGTGTTTGAGGTGGGAGATAGAGTGTATCTCAAGATGGCTTTGCTGAGAGGTCTGAACAGGTCCATTACTGCGAGTAAGTTAAGTCCGAGGTATATAGGGCCATTTCGGATATTAGAGCATTTTGGACCGGTAACGTATCGGTTGGAGTTACCCAAGATTATGCAGGCATTTCATAAGGTCTTCCATGTGTCGATGCTGAAGAAGTGTTTACATAGGGGTGATGAGGTATTGGCTGAGATTCTGTCAGATCTCCAGCACAATATGACCGTCAGATCATCAGATCTCGAGCGGAGGGTCAAGGAGCTTTGTCGGAAGAGGATTCCGATGATACGAGTTATGTGGGACTGTGATGGGGTGCAGGAGGAAACTTGGGAGCCAAAGGGTAGGATGGAAACGAGGTTCCAGAAGTGGTTCCAGAAACAAGCTGCGGCTTGAGTTTCATCGAGAGGTTCCAGTTTTTGTGTGTAGTTGTATGCTATGTGTTTTCATTTTGTATTTCCATTGTGTATAACGATGTTACATTATCAGTGTTTAATAAGATGAGTATTTCTTATTATTGATGACTTTGGGAGTCATGGTTATGTACTTCGTTTTGGTGTTAAAAAGCGATAATGCATGGGAGTAATAAGAAGGGTAGTTCTTATTGCTGATGGCATAAGTGTCATAGAAAGTTTTTATGAGAATTTAAAAGCTTGGTGCATAATAGGGAAGAGATTATGGTGTACCCGAAGTGACTGGGTATAGGTGCGATAGTCTGGTTATTGGTTATGCACGATAGATATTCCGGGTGTGGAATATGGATGATGCCGGTAGTTACCTTCTGAGGATTTACACAGATCACCGGAGGTAGTTCAGTCGAGATGCTTATAGATGTGTGACTTATTATTCGATGAGAGGACGAGTTCCTCTAGTGCCGATAGCTCGAAGGACTACGTGTCTTGAGAGTGTGACTGACGATGTACCCAGACTCGTAAGGTGTATAGCCTAGAGTGATATGTGATACCATTGATTCGTAAGTTGTATATCCTAGACGTAGGTTATGGTCGATAGGTCGTGGTCGATAGTGGCTATCGACCATGTGTGGTCGATAGGGGGTATCGATGGTGTTGGTCGATAGAGTGTGGTTGATTGACCATGTTGTTCTTTGACTTGTGTTTTTAGCATTTCTTGAAGTTGTGAATTGCTAGGTGGTTAGTAATGGATGTGTTTGATTAGCTTTGCATATCTAGCTGATTGTTTGAAGTAATACGTGGTGTTATTATTTTGTGTTGGTGTGGTTGTTTGAATTGCGTGGACTTTCATATAACCTGTTGTTGGGAGGATCAATCTCACTCAGCGTTTGGTTTACCAAATGTTGATGCATCACTTTTGTCGATGCTGGTAAAGATAAGGCGTGATCGTGGAATCGAGGCAGTGAGGAGGGGATGATTAGGACCTGGTAGTTTTGTGGTTTTTGTAGCTTTCGTAGGATTGCTAGAACTGGTAGAACTGTTGACCATGCGTGGTCGTTGTTCATTTTTATATGTTAATTACTTAGAGAATATTTAAATGTATGGACGTTTATTTATTAAGTAATTACGTGTAAAAAAATAAAAATAAAAAAAAGGTGTGGTCGTCACAAGGGGGTTGGAAAGACAAGTTGGGTTGATATTGGTTTCATTGCTAGTGGTATCCAATAGCATCCAATACTTGGGTAAAACTCTGCGGTAGAGTGTACTTAATAGAGATTCTTTGGAGAAACCATAGTGTGAACATTGTGATGCATACCCTTTAAACCTCTCCCAAGCTACATAAAAACTCTCATTCCCCTTTTGATAAAAACTTGAGATCGCATTTCTTAGCTTTTTCGTCGTTGAAACACTCTTTTGCATTGATCCCAAGAGTTTATAAAGTCTTGAGGTATATTCTTTTCCAATTAGTGTGCCTTGTCACCAAATGAGAATGGGAAAAGCCTTAGCTTGAAAGACTCTTCGGATACTCCATTGATCTCTACCATCCCACACAACATATCAAATTGATCTAGATAATCTAATAGGTCCCCCATTGGCAGATCATGACACTTGGAGCCTTCGACCATGTTGATTAAGCTAGCTTTGATCTCAAAGTTGTTGTTTCCAACCGGAGGAGGCCTAATACCGGTCTTTTGCCCATAGATGTGTGGTTCATCAAAAGCTTATATCACTCTAGCATTATTCGCTTGGTTCTCATTCCCAACATTGCCTTGACCAACCGGAGGTTGATCGTTATTCATGTTTACTCCCAATCTATCCAAATGAACTAACCACTCCCTTTCTCTTCTTGCTCTAGCAAGCTTTCTTTCTAGCCTTTGGATATCTCCAACTTTCTCAACTCGGTTATTTGTCTCGTGACATGATATTGAGTTTTTACACCGGGTTTACCAAATAACCCTTAGTACGTTGTAGTACTTTAGGGATCGATTCACAGAGAAACTAGATAAACACATAAAGAATGCAAGTCCTATTTCAATCTAAGCTATATAAATGTTGTATTTTGAAACTAAAATTGAAAACGTAAAACAAGCGGGAAAATAGTAAAACGATTTGAAATCAATAAGATAAAAGCAATGAGTCTAGGGAATGGTATGTGACTTTGATGAAATGATGAACCTTTGATGATGTTAGAACAAATGAAGAACAATGTCTTACGCTAAAGAATTACTATCTAGACTAATCCATTCTCATGGCATTAATCTGTATACACTAACCAGAATCATCAACAACTCTCATTGGCAATTCAAATGATTAATGAGCATTGATAACAAGTTCTAATCCAACTACTAATCACCCTAATCAACTACTCTCATATGTTAGGCATGAAAAGCTCATTTAGATTCTCTCAAACCTTTTAACAAACACCTTGTGGGCATGAAATGCTAATCATCTAGATTTCTCAATTACAAGCTTAACCTAGCATTACTAACAACCCAAATGAAAGGTTAACAATAATCTAGCCCTAAAAATCATCTAAAAGGCTGCTCACAAATAGCCATGAAACACACAAATCAGTTGGTTTGATTGATGCATATTCATGAATATAAGATGATAGATGAAGGATTTAAGAAGAAATGAAGATTTGATACTTTGTATCAAAGAAATTCATACAAGAGTTCTTACGACTCAAAAGAGGCAAAAAGATAATCTCTAAAATAAATCATAACCCCTTAACATTAGGTTTAGGGGTATTTATAGTAAATGGACAAAAATAAGCAAAAATAAACATAGTCAACAAAAAAAGAGAAAAGTCAACTAAATATCTGAGGAAATCGGAGGTGTGTAACTTGGTGACCATGTCGATACATCTGGTCGATACTGTGTACTGAGGTGACAAGGTCGCTACACCAAGTCGCTACTTTTCTCTGGAATATTTGTTTGGTCTTCTCACGAGGGGACATGGTGGCTACGGGTGGTCGCGATCACTAAGTCAGGCATATATGTCGAACCACAGCTCGGAATGGCTTCAAATCACCTCCAGTAGAAAGCTAACTCGATTCTCTATAGGTTTCGAGAAAATTTCAGGAGCTAAATCGCAACGGAATGCCTTCATATGTGTTGATCCTTGAGACATTTTGGAATAGTTCTAAAACAGTATTTCTCTTATTTGCATCCAAATCACCCCTCTTCTTGCCCATTTGACTCCAAATACCTATAGAACATGATGCATTTGAAAATGATGAAAACTATGCATCTAAACACTAGTATGAGATGCAAAATGCATTAAACCAATGCTTAAAACAATGCTTGAAAGTGCTAAAAACACAAGATATCAGGACACAAACTCGAAATCAATTGTATTGGTTTAAGAAAAATAATTTTAAGATCGCTGCAGCCTGCAAGCGAGTCCGACGTTGTAGATAAGCTGAAGAATTGCACTGAAAATGCGTGAATTGTCATAATCACTTCCTCACCCTGGGACGAGCTGAGAACGAGTGGTCCAGTCAAAGACGGTTTTTTATTTTGAGACAAAACCACATCATTGAAACAAAATTGTCATTCGTAAACAAAACCAATTCATTTTTCTCTTTATTGTATTTGAATGAAATACTCAAATACATGTTTTTATTATTTGAATGAAAATAATTATTATTCAATGGGATTTTGGCACGTGTAAAAATATTATGTTATTTTGTTTTCTATAATAGAAAAGAAAAACCAATTTCTATTTCTATTTTTCTTTTAAATTCTTGATTTCTATTTTTCTAATATAGATTAAATTTTATTATCAATAAGTTTGAACTTTCCTTATCAAATTATTTAGATTTTAAAAATTTTATATTATTAAAGCTTCAATAATTTTTCATTACACCTTTTTATTATTTGAATAAAAATAATGATTATAATTAGCATTCTGACACATGTAAAAAATATTGTGTTATTTTTATTTTTCTTAATAGAAAATAAAACACCAACAAAAAAATGTATGTAATTTTTACTTTCCGTTTTGCCAATAGAGGTTAAATTTTATTATTTCAATAAAATATAAAATTTAGATATTTCAATTTTTATATTATTTAAGCTCCAATAATTTTTTATTATACGCTTCTAATTATTTGAACAAAAAAATTGAATGAGTATAATCGAACCTAATATATTATTCTAATAGGTTAAAATTTAAATAAAGAGTTTTCTGCTAAAAACCCATCAAACTTATTAAATTTTGTAAGAATGACACTCAACTTTAAAGTGTGCAAATTAAACTAGTGAAGTCGACGTGGCCCCGCTATATAGCCACAATGTATATCGTCGTCCACTGCTGTTAAAAAACTAACGATGTGATTAAAACGGCGTAGTTTTGATCGTTAAAAACTACACGCTGTTTATTATGTTTTTGTTGCGAATGTTGTTGTTTTTTAGTAGTCAAAACAACTAATTGAAATAACTAATTTCAACTTCACTTTGTCGTAGCACATGTGGACCTTCCATGCTCAATAGCATGACAATCCTTCATGATCTGTAACCTCTACTCATCTTGTTCTGATTGCTGTGACATGTGCTTGTCGAACAGATTCAACTTGCTCAACACATGTGCGTAACACTCTCTCCCTTGTTGACTTAGTTGATGAACACATGCTCTCCCTTAATCAAGTACCATTAGGTTCTTCTTCCATTGCTACATGTACCAAGCAGCTCCTAATTGTGTGCATCATCTAGCTTGGGAGACATCTTCCTCCTCTACATGAGAAATATCTTTAATCTCTCCCTTTTTAGCTCAGTTTGATCTTGAGGAACTTCTGTGGCATACAGCCAATCGTTCAACAAAGATAGCGATTACAGATTCTGAAACAGCTGGAGCTACGCGCTATCGTACAACAAGCTTCAACAACTCTTTTCGTCTTTTTTTGTTTTATATATATATATATATATACAAACAAATAGCTCTACTTTCTCTGTTTCACAGATTCTCTGTACAACAGATCTATGAAGCATCATCTCTCATCAATCTCTTTTTAAACACCATCTAACCACAAATTACTATCCCTTATGCGATCTCAGCTTGTATATGTCGGCTGGTTGGCTCTGATACCAAATAAAATAACTAAGTGTGTGCTAGATCTATGTATTTGTGAGATGAGAGATTATAGCGAGTATAATAGGTATAAAGTAAATAGACGACACAGGAATTTGTTAACGGGGTTCGGTTAACCTACATCCCCGGGACCACGTCCAGAAATCATTCACTAGAAAAGATAACAACCTACCATTGCTAGTTGTATACAACACCACCACTACAAGAAATCTACCGCAAAACCGACGGTATTTCCGACGGAAATAATATCTGTCGGAAAAAACCGATGGATTTCCGATGGATTTCCAACGGAAATTAAAATTGTCAAATCCGTCAGAAATCTGTCGGTTTGCCGTCGGTAATTTCTGACGGATTCATATCCATCGGAATATTTGAACGTTAATATAGCCGTTGTTATAGCCATTAAATTCTGACAGATTTCCGACGGCTAGCGTTATTATATATATGTTACCATACTTCTCCATTCAATCACAACAACAAATTTCAATCCAACAATTCTAAAAAAACGTGTAGAGAGAGATGTCGTCTTCTAGAGATTTAAGATCGTGGATGGATGAAGAAATGTTTGATCCGGAGTCGAAGTTATTAAACGATGGTTATGCACGAGGTATATGCGAGTTCATGGCCGTTGCTGGAAATTAACCGCGAGTGAAAACAAGTGGTAAGATGAAATGTCCATGTTCAATTTGTCGAAATTCTCATAATGTTAAGATATAAATAGTTTGGCATCACTTGTATAGCAATGGATTTATGCCGGGTTACAAGATTTGGTATCTACATGGAGAAAGAAATTTTGATTATGGTAGTAGTAGCAGTGAACCCTATGTTGCGGATAGCTTAGGAGAACATAGAACGGAAGTAAATTTTGGTGTTGGTATCGTTGAGATGGTGAATGATGCTTTTAGAGAGAATTTGCCATCGACCGTAATAGATGAGGATAGGGTTGAAGAACCAAATGTAGAAGCTAGAAGATTTTTTGATATGTTAGACGCAGCGAAGCAGCCATTATATGATAGGTGTAGAGAAGGTCATTCACCTTTATCATCTGCTAGTAGAATGATGACCATTAAGACGGACTTCAATTTGGCAGAGGAATGTGTTGATGCAATAGCAGATATGATGAAAGATCTTTTGCCTGAAGATAATCTTGCACCGGCATCATACTACGACGTACAGAAACTTGTAGGTGGTCTTGGTTTGCCGTATCAAGTAATAGATGTGTGCATCGACAACTATATGATATATTAGAGAGAAGATGAAGACATGAGAAGTTGTCGATTTTGTCGTAAACCACGGTTTCAGGATACTAGTGGGAGAGTTCCAATTCCATTTAAACGTATGTGGTACTTACCGTTGACTTCAAGGTTGAAGAGGTTATATCAATCTGAGTGCATGGCAGAGCAAATGAGATGGCATGCAGAATATCGTCAAGATGGAGAGATTACACATCCTTCAGATGCAAAAGCATGGAAACATTTTCAATCCATGTATCCGGATTTTGCGTTTGAGAGAAGAAATGTGTACCTCGGATTATGTATAGATGGTTTCAACCCATTTGGGAAACATGGAAGACAGTATTCGTTGTGGCCCATAATCGTAACACCGTACAATTTGCCCCCTGGTATGTGCATGGGTCGAGAGTTTTTATTTCTCTCCGTTCTTGTTCCCGGCCCTAAGCATCCGAAGAGATCACTAGATATATTCCTCCAGCCATTGATCTATGAGTTAAAAATGCTATGGAGTCACGGTGCTGAAGTGTTTGATGTTTCGCACCAGCAGAATTTTAGGATGCATGCGGTTCTTATGTGGACCATTAGCAATTTCCCAGTATATGGAATGTTATCTGGATGGACAACTCATGGAAGATTATCGTGCCCGTATTGAGAAGACAACACATATGCTTTCCAATTGAGGAACGGAAGAAAGTCATGTTGGTTTGATTGCCATAGAAGGTTTCTACCAAGGGAGCATCCGTATCGTTGGTCTAAAACATTATTTACGAAAAATAAACAAGTGTTTGAAGCTCCACTTGATGAGCCAAACGGCAGTACTTTACTGGATCAGTTGTTAGATTTTGGTGCTGCGATGACTTTTGAATGTGGAGGTAATGGGCATGAAACTGTTTACGGAGCCGGGGAAGTTCATAATTGGCACAAGAAGAGTATCTTTTGGGAATTACCTTATTGGAAGGACCATTTATTGAGGCACAACCTCGATGTGATGCATGTTGAAAAGAACTTCTTTGATAACATAATGAATACAGTTTTAAATGTACCGGGGAAGATAAAAGACAATCTGAAGTCTAGGTTGGACTTAGCAGAGATTTACAATCGTGATTTTCTTGAAATTCTTCCCAATGGTAAATATCCTTTTGCTCCGTACTGGTTGGATGCACAAAAGAAAAAAGAATTTTTTGATTGGATTCCAGACGATGTCAAATTCACTGATGGATATGCATCTAATCTGCATAATTGCGTCGACTATAGAGAATGAAAGTTTATCGGAATGAAGAGTCATGATTGTCATGTTGTGATGCAGTGACTTCTTCCATTTGCTTTTGCGGAGCTCCTTCATAAAGATGTGTATGAAGTAATTGCAGGTATAAATCGTTTTCATGTGTATTTTAACAATTACTGATATTTATATTTTATATATATTTAAATTTGTGTATTTTTATTTGCGGGAGTTGGTGCTTTCTTTCGGGATTTATGCACGAGAACACTTACACTTGAGGGGATTCGCAATTTAAAGGACAATATACCCTTGATCCTTTGCAATCTTAAGAAGATATTTCTGCCGTCCTTTTTTGATGTTATGGAACATTTTCCGATCCACTTCCCCCATGAAGCCGCACTAGGGGGTCCTGTTCAATTCTGTTGGATGTATCCTTTTGAGCGGTACATATTCCATCTTAAGAAGAAGGTTAAAAATTTAAGTCGAGTTGAGGGGTCTATTGTCGCACAGAGCATCAACGAAGAAACCTCACATTTTGCGGAATATTACTTTCCATCGGAAGTTCATACGAAGAGTAGACGTCTTGCTCGCCATGATGATAGAGGTGAGAAAGCCATGTATCCCGTGGTGGTCCCTGAGTTGTTTTCGCAAGTTGGTCGAGTCAGTGGGAAAGAGAAGAAACACAAATTATCACAACAGGAGTGGACTCACTTGCATATGTATATCCTAACAAATTATGAGGAGATGGCGGAGTACGAAAGGTAAAAAACTTAATCTATTTAAATACTAAATTATTTTATACATAAGTATTAGTTTTGAAAGGTTATATAATGTTGTTTTCTTTCAGGATTTACATGGCAATAATACGTAGCCATTTTCCGGAAAAGACTGAAGAAGAACTTGAACTGCATAAGGAGAACGATTATATTACTTGGCTGCAATTTTACGTAAGTTGGGTATAAGATTAATATATAAATAACTTCAATTATTACGTAAGTGTTTTATATTAATTTTGTGGAAATTATTTTCTTAGGTTAATGAGGGAATTAGAGGTGGATCGGTTTTTCCGACATGGTTAGTGGAGTTAGTTACTGGCCCAATCTACATTGCGAACTCATACCCTAGGTATTGCAGTAGGGGATTTGCGTTTAGGATTCATGATGAAGGAAGGTCGAGACCAACTGCAGATTATGGTATTTCGGCTCAATCTGGTGATATTGTCTACTACGGGATTCTCAAAGAAATATTGCAAGTGCGCTACACTGGGATGTTGGACATGAGGTGTATTGTGTTTATGTGTGAATGGTATGATCCAGAAGTTGGGCGTGGGGTTAAGGTGAACCAATTTGGCGTCCCGTCAGTAAATTCTAGAAGAAGACTTCGTACGTATGACCCATTCATCCTAGCATCACAGGCAGACCATATTCGGATATTTTAATAAATATTTTATATTACGTCAGTTTTTGGATTCAATTTTTGTTTCATTTGACTTCATAAATTACATTTGTTTTTTTAGGTATGCTATATTCGTTACCCTAGGGTAACACGGCGTTCAGATCCTTGGATTATAGTGACTCCAATTAATCCAAGAGGAAAATTTTATGGAGTTTCTGAGCACCATGCTTTACAACCAACTAGAAGTGTTCCAATGGATCATGTTGAGTATTCTTTTGATACATTCTTTGTGGTTGATTTAACGGAAATTGGTGATGATAGAGTTCATTCAGAATCAGAGGAAGAACTTAGAGAATTTGATGAGGCCGAAGACGATATTCCTTCTGAAGGATCATTATATTATTCAGAGTAGTACATTATGAACATTTGTTTTTATTTATATTTTGTATTTTTATTTTGTATTTTAAATATTACTTTTAATAAAAATTAAAACCACAAAACCATAAATAAATAAAAACATTAAAAATCATAAACAAACCGAAAACATAAAAAAACCACACAAAAAAAAACAAAAAAAAACAATTAAAAAATTATACACAAAACATCCAAAACAAAATTTCACTCCAATTCCGTCGGAAATCCGTCGGAAAAATGACATTTTTACTTGGCCAATCAATGTCAATCAATCCTTAAACCGAGACGCATGTAACCACAAACCCGTCGGAAATATGTTTGGGGTTTGGGGTTTCGTGGTCATTTATGATCCGTTTCGCTTGAAATATGTTTGTAGTATGCTTTGTTACTCATTTCAATGATAAAATATAAACAAATACATTGTTACATATTAAGTATACGAAATTAGAAAAATTTAGTTGTTATGGTTATATATCATCATTTAAAGATATGTATCATTGTCTAACATGTAGTCATGATAGGCGGGATTTTTCTAATTTTGATATATATGATATGTTACAAGGTATATGTTAGTAATTCATCATTGAAATGAGTAACAAACCATACTACACACATATTTCAAGAGAAACAGATTGTAAACGACCAAGAAACCACAAACCCGTCGGAAATCCATCGAAAATGACCGACGGATTTCTGATGGATTGTGGTTACACATGTACCGCATCAAGGTTTGACTGACCACGAAACCACAAACCCGTCAGAAATTACCGACGGATTTCCGACGGATTGTGGTTACACGTGTTCCACCTCATGGTTTGACTGACCAATGAAAAGATATGCATGTCTTGCATATCCGTCGGAAATCCATCAGTAATGTCCAATAGATTTCCGATGGAATCTAATTAAATTAAATGAAACTCGGTCTCGGGAAGATTGTCGCCTAAAATTTTGCATATTCGTCAGAAATCCATCGGAAATTACCGACGGATTTCCGAAGGATATTAAATATTACGCGGCAAATTAATTTTCATCTCCCCGGGAAACTAAAATTTCACGTATCCATCGGAAATCTGTCTGTAATTTCCGATGGATTTCTGACGGATATGTGAAATTTTAGGCGGCAATTTTCCCGAGACCGCGTTTCATTTAATTTAATTAGATTCTGATGGAATTTCTGTCAGAATTCTTTGATAAATAATCTCTTCTTCTTCCTCGTGGATCAGTTACGGGAAACGAAAAAAAATAAAACCTCCGATTTCTCCTTCGAAAAACCTTCGATTTCACAACTTTTTTTGGCTCAATCATCAAGATGTCTAACAATTCATCAATTCCATCCAATTTGTAAGTTTCCTAAACTCTAAAACTTAAAGATTTATAAGGTTTTAAGATTGATGTTAGATTTAGGTTCTTGGATGTAAGATTTAGGTTCTTGGATGTTAGATTTATGTTATTGGATGTTAGATTTATGTTTTCTAGTGTTAGTTCTAGGATTTCTATGGTTAGATTTAAGATTTAGATAATATGAATTTTATTTTGGATATGATTTTATTTATCTTAAGAATTTATATGATTTTGATTAAGAATTTGATTTTGGATAGGATTTGAATTTGATTAAGAATTGGATAATATGAATTTGTTATGTTAAATTTTTTTTTTTACTTAACATTATTTATTTAAATTAGAATAAATTATAAATTTGTTTTAATAAAATTGTAATGCTTTTTATTAATTTATAATCATTTTTAGAAATTTATAATTATTTTAGACATTTATATTTATTTTAAGTAATTTTAAAAAAGTAATTTGGTTTTAAAAATTTTAAAGGGATTACGGATTATACGAGGGTTCTGGGAGCCGAGTACGTCGAGGTGCCGGTAGGAGTAGGGGAGTTGCGAGGAGTCCTTCTACAGCGTCTACTCATATTCCGGACACCGCATCACCTGTACCAGCCGCTGCTGCATTGACACCACCCTCTACTGCACCATCGCGCATGAGCATCGAGGACTTCGTTGCTTTACCTGGACGAGAGAGATTCACTCGTCTTCATCCGGATTGTGTTGGGACAGACACATGGTAAGTTTGATTTAAACTATTTAAAGGCTACAAAATTATTTGTTTTGAAGGTTTAAAGATTCGGGAAATGGGATTTCTAAGTCTATCAACCGGATGCTTAATGGATTGCTTCAGCATCCGTATCCGACGTATACCCAAATGCCCTTAGAAGAGCAGGAAATGTGGTTTCGGCAATTTGCAGTAAATTTTTCATTTTCTTTATTGTTTACTTTGAATTTAAATAGTTTATTAGTTTTTTTTTAATTTAATTTTTATTTTTCCAGCAAGAATTTACTTGGGAGAGTCACATTACCTCTTTGGTTAGAAGGGAGTTCCACAAAAAAGCGGCAATAATGTATTCACGGAAGCTGAACGAGTGGAAGGGGTTATGGTCAAGGAATCTTGTGCCAAGGGAATTGGTTATGAACCCGGCCCTATGGAACGGGTTGATAGCGTACTGGAGTGAAGACGCTACGAAGGCAAGCTCCACAACCCACTCTGCGTGCCGGAACAGCGATCGCAAAGGAAAGGGTAAGGCGACGCACAATCTAGGAGCAACCAGTTTGGTCACAAAGGCGAAACAACTTGTAAGTTTTTGGTTTAATCAATATGTTGTTTTTCAATTTTATATTCAAAATATTTACTATATTTGTTAATTTTGTAGTTTCGGAAAGATGGTGTCCAACCTTCTGCCCTCAGATTAATCGAAGTTGCACACACCAACAAGAACACCAATGAAATCCAAGATGGTGTAGCTCGGGAGATCGTTGGCAACGTCAGGAAGATGGGTCAAGAGTTTCTTCTTACTCAACCCATCATTGAAGGAACCCCGCCTCTCACCGAAGTCCCGATCGAGAAGATCAACGAATTCGTCTACGAGGTAAGTAAATTTTAAAGTTTTAATCAATTTTTATTTTATTTCAAATATTTATTCAACTTTTCATTGCTGCAGTGTATTCTGAAGACCAAAGGTCAGGTCTTTGGTCTTCCGGATGATTCATCTTCTTACTCGGCTACTTCATGCTATTTCGGAGATCCTACAGCCGATCTTAGGGCGGAGCTCTCACAGAGTCACACTGAAATGGAGGAGATGAAGGCGAAGATGCAACGCCTTGAAGAGGGCGGAGAAGCGCAAAGGGCGAAATATGAAGCTGAGCAAGAAGCGATAGTCCGACGGATGAACGAATTCTTTTCGCAATATCCACCACCTCGACCGGGACCACCTCCACCAGACGTTTAGTTTGATTTTCGGATTAGAAACAATTTTTATGTTTTTTATTTGAATTATTAAAAATTTTGAATAATATTCAATTTTAATTTTCAATACAATTCAATTTTAATTTTCATTTCTTTTTAATTTAATTTTTTTAAAATTAATACATTTATTGATTTTTCAACTTATTATACTAAAAAAAAAACTTGGCCATCGGTAATCCGTCAGTTTTTAGATCCGTCAGAAATCTATCAGTTTTGTTCGTCGGAACGCCGTCGGTACCTGTCGGTTCAAAAAACATCAGAATTCTGTCGGTAATCGGTCAGTTTTTAGATCCGTCGGAAATCTGCCGGATTTTTTTTTGTCGGAACGCCATCGGTTTTGACGGGAAACCGACGGAAACTATTCTGACAGGAAACAGACGGATTCCGATGGATATCCAGAAACTAGGTTCTGTCGGAAATCCGTCTGTATTTCCGACGGATTTCTGACGTGGTTTCCAATTCCAACGACATAGTTCAGACAATAAAAACCGACGAATTTCTGATGGATTTTACCTATTCCGACAAATTTCCGACGGATTTTTCCGTCTGATCTAAGCTGTTTTCTTGTAGTGCACGCTTATCTAGAATTACAATGGAAGAATACTACCACCCAATCTCTTTTCCGACGAGTGTAGCTTCTTAACAAAACCACCAACAAATCTCTCTATCTGGTGGTGCGACATCACACACACACCTATGTGCTCTATTTATATGTTCATGTTGAACACAGCCCATATTGAAACAGGGCCCACTTGGCTTCTCTAATGATCTCAAAGCCTATGTGACACTTTTCTTTCGTAATAGATCAACTCTCCAATTCGTTGGGCTTCACTTAGAGCCAAAGCCCATATTCACTCGTGTGTCACAAACAAACAGTTGTGTCAGACACAAACTTACCTTTGTTGCACGGTTGTGTTACACACACACTTACCTGGCGTTTCACAGACGCCATCTGTATCATCGCTTATGGCACACACACTCATCTCTCTTCCAACAGTTCTTGTCACAAACAGGCTCGCCTATGTTGCAGTGCAGTCTGCATCATCTGTTGAACTATATCATCATCTTGAGTCTAACAACCAGTTACAAATATACTTTCAAGTATAACGTCTAATTATGAAAGCTAGGCAAATTATGATTGATTTGGTTTGGGTTTTTGAGTTCTAATTCAATCATAATGTTAATACTTTCATACATAAGAAGAAGAAATCTGATTATTAAATGTATAAAATTATTAAACGTTGTCGCCTCAAAAATTATGGATTAACCAAAACATTATTAGCAGAAATGTGGGTTTGATTTAGCAAAAAAAAAATATGGTTTTAAGAACTCAGATCCTAGTCGGATCGGATCTAAGTCACTATGAGAAAATTCATATGAAAATTGGATCTAAATGGCCAACAATATATTACACAACACAAGAATTAAAACACATAAATCCAAACCAAATCCATAAAATCTCTTCTCCACCACCATTCTCCTTTGAAGAACTCAAAAATCCCAGATTTTGAATTCCATAGATCTAGTCTTCGATCTTCATCAATCCTCAAATTCTTCTTCCGATCTTCAATTTCAACGAGTCACAAGGAGAAATACTCAAATTCGCGAGCTGGGTCTCAAAGATCTGAAAAAAGCTTGAGAAATGAAGAGCTTGGAGAGCCAAATTACAGATCATATTCTTCATCTACGAACACAAGCAGCAACCTAATTGAGTATACATATCAAGAAAGAGCTGAAATTCGTAGAAGGTTAGATTCAATCAAAGATCATTTCCTTCGTGGTGGTAATAATATGATTGGTGAAATTAATTTCTTGGAATTGGTATGATGGAGAAGACGAAGGGGTAATTACTGTCGCAGCCACTGTAAAAAAAAAAAATATTGTAAACGATGATTTATCATAATTTAAAAATCATGTTGTTTTGACTGCTGAAAACAACAACATTTGCAACAAAAACATAACAAACAGTGTGTAGTTTTTAACGATCAAAACTACATCATTTTCATCTCATCGTTATTTTTTTAACAGCAGTGGACGGTGCTATGTCGACGATATACGTTGTGGCTATATAATGGTGTCACGTCGACTTCACTAGTTTAACTTGCACACTTTAAAGTTGAGTGTCATTTCTGCAAAATTTAATAAGTTTGATGGTTTTTTAGCAGAAAAACCATAAATAAATCTTAGAGTAAATTGATTGGATTAACCCATGAATATATACAATTTAATGGATCGAATTAACACATACATGTATTTAATTTTATGAATCAAACTGTTAAATAGACTGAAAACTCAGAGATAATTTCTTTCGTCAGAGACAATTTTTATACAAAATTTGGATACTGATGAGGGTGTCTTCATAAATAAAGCCAATGATATAAATAAAAGATCTCAAGCTGGTAACATAAGGGTTGAGATATAAGATGTTGTCAAAGAACACCAGGAAACAAGGAATGGCAAAGAACGTAGGCGTGTGATTTGGTTGGAAATCAAAATAAGATCTGAACTAGATGAGGGATATGAATCTGAAGACGGGACGAAGGCAGTGGGGCTTCTGTTAGAGAGTAAAAATTATGGTGGAAGGAATATGAAGATTGAAAAGAAATGAAACCGCAAAAACTAAAATATTTCATAAATAGAGCCCGGGATAGGAATTAAAAAAACTGGTAACGAAAGGACTGAGCTAGAGGTAGTTGTCGGAAAACGAGAAGAGACAATGAAATGGCAAAGGACTTTGGCGGGTGAAAGTAAGAGAGGAAAAATATAATCGATGGAAACCTAGATAACATCTGAAACATGGAGAGCATATGGACAACATAACCGTAGACCACCAAATCCATTTTTCATATTTCACACAGTGTTCGAAAAAACAAACAACAAGATGGAACCAAAAGTTATTGTATGTGATCTAGATTTTTAATATGTTAATAATAATATTGTAATATAGAAATTTAAATTAATTTATTCATGTTTAAAAAAAAATTATTAAATTACTCACTTTTCTAACAGAACATATAATCTACTTATTTCCTTAAACAATTTTCAGATATATCATTAAAAAAATTATTTTAAGAAACTCATCCATCGGACGGACCTAAACTAGTAAATAATAAATATATCTATACTAATATTAGGGAAGTACACTTATACAAATAAACTTAAAAGTGTAAAATATTAGCACATCATATGCCATTGAGAATACAACTAAACTTTTGAATTCATTAAAGATAAAAATGACACAAAAAGAAATAATATAAAATTTATAATTTATATAAAATTTATAATTTATATAATTTAGTTAAAGAAAAAACTAAATCACTTATAAGCCTACAATCAATAAAAATCTGTAGAAAACTCTAAAAAGGATTTACGATTTAATTAGAATGCTAGTAGCCTAGGATTTGTGTTAAATTAATATTACCAATTACCGCATTTTTTGTTTAAGTATTTTCCATGAAATTATTTTTGTAACAGAATTTTATGGATATCAATGAAATTTTGAAAATTATGTATTATCAATAAAAAGATATAGTCCATACCCCCAAATTATAAGTTACTAGATTAGGACCCGTCTGTTGGGCGGCTTTTGTTTTTAAATTTAATTTTTAAAAGAATTATTTTAACAAATTTTGAATGAAAATTTTATTTTGGTTCTGATTGGTAAAACTTGAAAGTAATTGGGCTGAAAAAAAATTCAGTTAGACCATAATAAGTAGAGTAAATTTATTTTTGTTTTGTCATGTTTTTTTTTTACCATCAATGTTTCAGCCACATTGAAGTGACGGAAAAGTTTACTCTAATATGTTGGCACATGCAACCTTTTTGTTGCATTTAAAATGACAAAACAAAAACAAATTTACTCTTTAAAAAAGAAGTAGTTATCATTATTAAAAATATTTAGTGATTCTCTTGAATCTCATTTCATTACGCCTAACATATTGTACATAAGATCAACTCTTGACATTTTTGATGTCACTAGTTTGCCTATTTAGCTCACTGAGATTGATGTTGATGCTCTTCCTCTCGGGTCTAATGATAAATTATATTCTCTTATAAGTTGCAAAATGGCAAAAATCATCATTTTCAAATTTTAGTTTCTTTTTTACACTATATAGTCTCAAATTCTTGTTTGATCTTCCTTATTTATTTGGCATTTTTTCACTTGTACCTTGTCTGATTTTTTATTTTCTTGCATGTAGGCCAAAGAATTCCAACTAAACATATAAATTTATAGTTTCCTGTAAAAATTGTGTTTTTATATTTTATTGGAAAATTTCATGCAATTAATTAATTATTAATAAATATGATGATAACTTATTATAAATAAGTTTATTTTTTCATGGATCAACCTATATAACTATTTGATCCATAAAATTAAATAGATATATGTGTTAATTTCATCCATTTATGTGTTAATCTAGTCTATTTGGTTTATGATTTACTTAACACTCAACCAATTAATATAATGAATTTGGTTGGATTACACAAAAATATTTTTTTCGTTCAAATAATTAATTAGAAGCGTGTGAACAGAAATTATTGGAGTCTAAATAAAATGAAAAAAAATCTAAATTTGAAAAAGAAAGTTCAAATTTTATTGACAACTGAATAATCAGACTTAGCATATATTAAAAATAGAAAGTAAAAAGTATATATTTTATCTTTTTTTTGTTGGATTTCCTTTTTGATTAAGGAAAAATAAGAATAATATTATTTTCTACACTTGTCAGAATATAATCGATCAACCGACTTGTGTTGTAATTTTATTAATTATAATTTTGACATGTGTGGAACTCTTGTGAAACAAAATAAAAAATATAAATTTGAAAAAGTCTAACTTTTATTAAAAACTAAATAATAAGACTTAACATGTATTAGAAATAAATAAAAAGTAAAACTGATCTATTTAACTATTATTATTTTTTGTTAGTTTCCCATTTTTACGGAAAATAATAACATAAGGTTTTTACATATGTCAACATTTAAAAGATCAATCGACACATGTCGTGATCCAATTAATTATAATTTTGACATGTGTCGAGCTCTCATGAGAGCAACCAAGGTTTATATAATACAAGAAAGCTAAACTCGGTGGAGAGGTTTGAAAATCACATAAACTCTTCTATGATTAGAGACCATGCTCCAATAGATAACATGCGAAGTCATTAGTACAAAGATTCACATCAGAACATTCTCAGTATAGACTCATAACATTCCCAACTATGGTCCGTTCATCCCAAACCTACAAAAGATCTTAGTATTCACTTCAGTTAACTCCTAACATTCATTTAGAGTTGCGTGAGCTTTCTCATCAGAATGTATCATTCAGGGTGGACAACGCTTGGTATGAAAGGGCTTTTTGGTGTTTAAGTGGTGGAGTTAAATTTTTTAAGGCTTACCAATGACTCGAGAGTGCAGCTATGTCGCAGAGACCCAAGAGAGTATGAACCCATTGATGTTTATAGTTTCCAACCACTTCTTCGTATAACACCGAAATCCTTTTCTTTTATTTCTCCTATCACTTCCCCAGGACTTAGATTTTTCTATGGGGTTTTCTTTAAATGACTCCATATTTTCTTTTCAAGTGATCCACGTCTTCCTTGGGATTACTTGTGCTATGATACTCTTTTATTTTCGTAACCGTTCCCTTTCCTTTCACTTTTCTTTTCTTTTCTTTTTTTTTTCTTTTTTTCTTTTCAAAAGGGGAAAGATAAGTATATTCACACAAGTCTCATAGGCACAAAATATTTACCTTTTAAAAATTAATCCCAAGGTAGAATAAGCTCTAGACCGAATCATTACCATCTCTTCTTAGATCTCTAAAACCTCCGTCTCCAGTGGTTGGAAAACTGTGTTGGAAATTTCTCTCTCGCGTTTCCTTCGCATATCTGCCAAACGAGAAGGAAAAAAATAATGATATGGAGTCTAAAAAGAGATTATGGTTTCAGGGTGTGAACCACTAAAAATGAGTGGCCATTCAGGATCAGCAGAGAGTGATAAAAGGGATAAGAAGTCCTAAATGTGCTGCTCGTTTCCCTGATCTAATACCTCTAATGAGAAAGAATTAAAGTCAAATTAAAGTTTAAATAAAATAGAGTTAACATCAGATCCAACCGTGTCTCCGTAAGATGAAACTTCAGGGGAGAGGTCTTGTAGTAAGGTTCTAGGTATTGTCTGTTCCTTTACGAATTCTGCAAAACTTGTCCTTAGGAAATAAACGTGATCATATATAAGGTCAAATTCATCATATCATAGGGTCATAGTTTCTTACAAAGTTTTGACTCAATAAAAGATTCAATATAAAACGACATCAAAATGACTCAAAGAAATAAAAGTGTGTGAGTAATGGATAAACGTCCCCCCAGACTTAAATCAAACTGTCTCTAGTGTGAAATAATCTAGAAAATATGGGAGATAAAATAAAGGAAAAATAAATGCATAAAGGTAAAGATAGAACGAGTGAACCTCGACTTCTCAGGAGGTTCTGGTGCTCAGTGGTGGACTGATCATGTTGTCCGAGATCTCAAGTTCTCCTCTGCAACTGCGCAATGAGAATGCACTGTTCTGTGAGTTCCTGCTCCAACTCCATACGTCGTGCTCTCTCTTCCTCAAGAGAGGAAGTGGCTGTGTCATGTTCAGTGGAAGCTTGTGTGACACGCTGGGAGGCAAAGAAAACCATCGCCTTTTTCTTGATGAAGACGTCAAGTGTGAATGGAAGTCGATCCTCTACTCGTGATGAGTAAAACTCATGTGATAAAGGGTTCCAGCTCGTGAGTCCATCACTAAGGCGTGGCATGGTGTGGCAAGGGAGCAGGATGGTGTGGATCATGCTTGGAGGAATGTGGTACTTGTATCCAAATTGGTCGGGGTTGATGCTTGCTTCTTCAAGTATTCTCATCTTACCAAGTTTCTCTAAATTCATGTGGTTTTCCTTGGAGGTGTAAGGGTGGTTCATGAGGTCAACTCCAGTGGTCTCGAGGATTGTAGTGATGACTCCTCTAAAGTTAATGGTTACTTGTTTGTCGCTAGTCTTGAAAGCATCATGCTTGATCTTGATCAACCGCTTGGCTAGGAGTGCGACGTAGTTGACTTTTCTTGGGAAATCAACAAAGGGAATTGTCAAGACAAGAATCTCATCACTAATGACATTATTTTTGGTTGTGCGTGAGAAGATGGTGTTGGGGAGAGAGTGTTGACGCTTTAGTCTTCCCACTATCGAAATTGTAGTGTCCAAAGCGTTGCCATATAGCATTGATATCTTCTTGTCCAAAGTCTATCACCTCTGGGTACTCAAATCCAGGAGCTCGTCCGAGTTGGGGAATATAGATGTTGTAGTGCTCACCATTGATTGTGAAGAAAAGTATTCCATCTCGCGCTAGTGGTGTGATATGATCCTAGGTGAGGATCAAGTCCCTGAATGCTCTCCAAGAGGTTGTGATGATCGGTGATAAGGTGAGTGATGCGGAAGAGATGAAAGATGTAGAACAAGGGGGTAAGATCCGATGGATCTTGGGGATTGTTGCGAAACTTCCAAAGGGGATGGTGAACCTTTGGACTTTCAGACTTGTTCTGGACGTGGGTGAAGACCCTAGACGTGGTGAACAAGGGGTTGATCGAAGTGAAACTTCCTAGGAGGGTGACAGACCCTAAGACTTTCGAACTTGCTTTGGGTGAGGATGAAAATCCGATCACAATAAGCAAGGAGTGAACAAACAAATTTCAGAGAGTTTGAGAATATGAAAAGATGTTTGATAACTCACAAATGAAGCATTACAAGAGTTTAAATCAGCCAAAGAGTAAAGGAGAGAATCTCGAAAATGACATAACATTAAAAACAAAGTTGAACATAAAATAACTCTTCAAGTCTTTCAATATTTCGGCTGAATCTTCTTATTGGACTTGGGCTGCTTCACTTGGATAAGAGATAGAGGTGGGCTTAAGCTTTATCAAGAGGCTGATGAGTGAGTGATATGGCTTACCTCATTAAAAACCTTATTTGGAAAACCCAATGGGACAAAACCAAATGAAGGGAAAAAGAGTGTAAGTCATATCACCTCTCTTGATAAATGTTTAGGTGGCTTGGATCACAACCAATGTGGCTGGATTAGCACACACCAAACTGCCCGAGATGGTGTTGAGAAGATGTTGACAAAGTTGTCTTGAATTGTTGAAGTGATCGTCTTAATATTCCCGGATCAAACGTTGTTGTCGAGCTAATCCATTTCTTCTTAGCTTCCTCGGCTCAAGCTGCTCCGGTTCAAGCTTGTCCTTCATTGTGCTTGGCATGATCACATCATCCTCTCCCACTTGAAAAGGATTTGACCTCAAATCCGAACAATCTGCAAGGAAAAAGATTAAATTAGAATATTTGAAGTAAGTTGGAATATACTCACCTTGCAAGCAGATTTTGTAGGAATGGATCTGTTCTATGACTCGAAGTGAACAATATCCTTCTTGCATTAGTTTGAACTCCTCTTGGGCTGCAAAACGTTTCTCCTTCATACGAATCCAAAACTGGTAACCAATCTCAAAGTTCTTAATATTCTCCTCTTCGTTTGCTGGCTTTTGATGCTCTATGTCTAGCAAACGGTCCTTTGGTTTAAGAACAATTTGAACAACAGTTTTCTTTAGCCAAACATGGTAGAGCCACGTCCTAGGTGCATGAAAATTTAGCTCTCCATCCTGTATATCCTGTATCCTCACAACAAAGACTCGAGACAAGAGATCATAGGTGCAAAGAATATAGTCATTCCGACTAGCACACAATTTATTACTTAGATCATCTAAAATAGATTTCAAAGGTTCAATATGATCATCTAAGTGTTTATTAAAATTCAGAATGCTATCATAATAAACAATTTCTCCAAAGAATAATTCAGCATTGGGTGAAGCACTAGCAAAATTAGAGAAATTAGCAATATCTATGAGCACATAATTTCTATTAGGTTCACACATTTTATCAAACAAAAATCCTCCATGCCTAAAGAATTTCTTATGCTCAAACTCCTCACAAGATGGAAACATATTTTTAAAATTATCAATTAAATCATAAAGCCTCTTAATGATTTCAACTTCCATTAACCTAGCTTCATGAGCAAAAAGAAACACATACCTTGGAATTATTGCATCATACACAATAATTTCATTACCTTTTCGAATGCCAAAAGAATTCACCTCAATGTTTGCTCGCTGTTCCTTTCTCCATTGTTTCAACGGGTCATAATCAACTTGGACAGTAAACCGCATTAGCCACAAGTAAATTAACCACGCCTCTGGTGTATGAGCTTTCATTTGATTGTATTCATGGAAGTTATCAAAGGGAAGCTTCCATGAGTTGTTTCCTAAAAACAAGTCCTGCAAAAATTTGTTAAGCTCACTCGGTGGCACCAGTGCAAGGTTAGATACACAAGAGAATTTATCCAAAGAGACAAATATTTTATGATCAAAATATTCAGCATCATTAGCCTTACTAATCCTAACAAAAAGATTAGATTTCTTATCTTGCTCTTGATTCTCTTTGGGTTTGATTTTGTCAAGATAAAACTCATGAACCCGCAATGGCACAAGAGTAGTCTTATCTTCTTGAAAATATTTTGAACTCACCATTGTACAATCTGCACCAAGAGAAAGTAAGTTAGCTTTCATTACGCCTTTGGGAGTCAAGATAGTTACCTCGGGTCTTGATTGGTGGTGAAACAGTTGGTGGCTTCTCCTTTTGATCCATTGTTAAGCTCCATGTGGAGGTGGTTCCTACCAGGTCAGTGCACACATCTAAGGTACCTGTATCTTCCTCGGCACTTAAAGACAAAATCAAGTGTATTATACTTGAAATTTCAACATTCAAAACAGGTTGTTTGAAGCTACGAGTGAATGTGAAATTATTCTAATATCGAATAAACTCGCAAGCTAAACTTACCTGAGTACCATGTAGGATGTTTGGTAACATTTCAGCTTTGGAGACGGTGATATTTGAAACACAGCCAGCCGGTGTTGGATATGGTCTAGTCACCAAACAGTTTTCATAGTCATTTTGCTCAGTCTTGTTATCTTGGCAAGCTTTTGAAGTGGTTGACACTGAATGTAGATTCTTCTCTTTTATGTTTCCTTCAGCTTTGTCATCCTTATGCTCCAGAGTATGACCTGAATCATTATCCTTTGACAAGACCAAGTGCATCATACAAGAACTGGAAGTTTTTAAACTTTGATTAACTACCCCACCATTTGAAATTGGTGAACTCAGTTTTGATCCTAATGAAGAGATATTCGGCTCTTGTTTTTCCGGGCAAGTGTTGGAAAAATGTTCTTTCTTACGAGAGTTATAACAAGTAACTTCCTTGGATTTTGAAAGATCAGAGGACTTACATTTCTTTGGACGTTCCTTGCTTGTTTCAATTGATGGATTTAGGCATGATCACATCATGGTGCATGTGTGCGCGGAAAAGCAAGTGTAACCGTGGCAAGGAATTGCCATGCCTCTTCATCATAAATCTCTTGATGAGTGGTCTTCATGAACATGCGGAATCCTACTGCATTCAGCATTCATTCGACATCACTTGCTAGTCCAAGAGCTTGCAATGATGTGTAATCAATTCTCAAGGTGGGTATGAGCTTAAACCTAGGTAATTAACATTTTTTTCATCTTTTTCCCAACAAGCATCATCGGAAGCTCCTTCTTCTTAACTTGTTTGTGTGAAAGGTGAGTAAGGGTAGCTTGGAATCGTTGGGAAAGTATTGATGAAAGAATGGTGTCATCCCTAATGTCTTCGTCATACTCATCGCTTTGTTGTGATGTTTTCGAGTTTTTTCTTCAATGATCATTTCCTTACCTTTGTTCTCATGTCTTGCTCCATCATGTACTCTTTGTTGGTACCGGATCCCGCACACCAGATCCATCCAGGTGATAAGAGGCCCAATCGACTCCTTAAGCCCAAGAACTTCCATATTGCACAAAGGAGGTGGTCAAATTTGGACATTAATTGGTTATTCAATTAGTGAGTTAATGGTAATGATCCCTTGAATCTTACCAGATCCAGTTCATACGCCACCGTTCACCATTATCGACATGACAAACATCACCAAGATTCTCAAGCAGCCACCATCTTGTGAGATGATTTCCCGGCGCATTGCAACGAATCAAATGACGAAAAATCTACCCACGGAATGCCCATAAAGTAATATTTCCAGAGAACTTGACCTCGCATCCATCGGAGTTGTCTACTAAGAGTTATCGCAGTTTTTCTGGAACCGACGCAGACTGCCTGAAATCCTAAAACGCAGATCCGTCGCTGTTAAATTAGCCAACTTCAAAACCAATTTCCAGATGAACCACATGGAAGCACAAGAAGGAAAACCTATTCCCGTGATGCCCCAAGAGTTAAATTTCCAGAAAGTTGTGGCAAGAAGATTTGGATACCATCCTCGGTGTAAATGTGACGACCCGATTTTTTTTTTAACTAACAAACAAAAATACTTAGTATTTAAAATGCCCATACATTTTAAATACTCTCCAAGTACTTATACAAAAACAACAGTACAATACCAAGCATAGAATACGCAATCCTACAATACAGCGGAAAAACAAACAACCCCGGGTCCTAATCATCCTCTCCCTCCGAGCCTTCGATTCCACGATCACACCTTATCTTTACCTGCATCGACAAAAGTGATGCATCAACATTTAGAAACCAAATGCTGAGTGAGATTGATCCGCCCAACAACAGGTATGCGAAAACCCACAATCAAGGCATACAACCACAATCACAATTCACGCATGAACAAGATTCACCACAAAGGCCCTATCAATTCCTAACATCAACACATGCAAGGCAATCAATAGCAAAACATGTCTAGCACCAAAGCAATTCGACACACACGAAAGCTAACCAGGAGACACACAAGACAACCACACAAGGGCGGCCATCGGTCTAACCTGACTGATGGACCTGACCGATGAACCCCATCGGTCTGTCCTGACCGCTGCGACTGTCCTGGCGAATTGCCGGGAAACGCTACCACCAAACTCATCGGTCCTACCTGACCGATGGACCCAACCGCTTGTTTCCAGCGATCTGTCCTGACCGCTACAAGTGTCCTTGCGAAATGCCAGGAACACTGCCACACGACCCATCGGTCTGTCCTGACCAATGGACCTAACCGATGAACCCCATTGGTCTGCCCTTACCGCTGCAACTGTCCTTGCGAAATGCCAAGAACATTGCAACACAACCCATCGGTCTGTCCTGACCGATGGACCTAACCGCTAGGTGCCAGTGGACACTTCCATCGGTCTGGCACGACCGATGGAACCCACAGAACCCCTAAACTTGACTTAGACCAAGCTTAACAAGCACTAAGCACAATAAACAAGCTTCACACTCAATACACAAGCTTAAACACACTAGATTAAGCTTAACAACAAGACCACCAAGCCTCTAAGCAACCTAGGCACAACCTTAAAGCTTGTCTAAACCCCATGTGCCCCCAAACAAAGCTTAAGCAACCTTTGGTCACAACTCACCTTAGCAAATGGAAGAATCAAGCCTAGATTGAACTCCCCAAGCTCAAGAAGACTTCTCCTTCTTCCTTAGCCTCTCCGTGAAACACCAACTCCAAGATCTCCTCTACAAGCTTCTCTGAAGCTCACACACAACATATCCGAGCTTAAGAACTCCCTAGAACCCTTCCTCTTGCTCCCTAAGCTCACAGCAAGCTCACACCCACTCACCCAAGCTCACGCCGAGCACTAGAAGCTTCAGCCACTCTTTTCCTCCAAGCTCACAAGCTCACACACACACAAGGAAAAACAAGCTTCTAACAAGAACTAAGCTTCCCCAAGCTTACAAACCACTTTCTCTACTCCTTTCCCTCTTTTCTCTCTCGCCAAACCAGCTCCCCACTTCAGCCAAAAATGGCAACTCACGAGAAGAAGAAGGAGAAGGGAAGAAAGTCAACCAAACTTTCCAACTTTTGAGAAAAACCCCAAAACTTCCGAAACAACAAATGACACCCCCGGAACAAAATCCAAATTGATCAATTTCACCCGTTAATCAATTTCTCGGGACTTGTCTAAGGTTCATAAACTCGAAAGAAATTCCAATTAATTAAAATAATTAATTAATTCTGGAACACGGGCGTTACAGTAAAAACCTATCCTTAACTCATTTGTGCTTCGCAGATGATCTTATGATTTTTTTAGAAGGGACAAAACGATCAATAAAAGGAGTAATCTCATTGTTTGAGGAGTTTGCAGTTTGGTCAGGTCTTAATATAAGCCTAAGAGAAATCCACTTTGTACATGGCTGGTAAGGCTCAAAACTCTCCAGAAACAATTATAACAAAATTCCCATTTGAAATAGGGGACTTCTGGTGCGTTATCTTGGTTTGCCTCTGTTAACAAAGAGGATGATAAAGCATGACTATATGCCTTTAGTTGAGAAGATAAGAACTAGAATAAGTACATGGACAAGTCGTAGTCTATCATATGCATGACGGTTACAGTTGATAAATCCAGTGCTCATGAGTATTGTAAACTTCTGGTCTTCTGTTTATTGCTTACCAGGAGAGTGCATTAAAGAAATTGAACGGCTTTGTTTTGCATTCCTCTGGTCTGGTCTGGAACTGAATGCAAATAAAGCAAAAATTGCATGGAGCGAGCTTTACAAACCAAAGAGTGAGGGAGTTCTCAGGCTGAGACTGCTGAAAGAGACAAATATGGTTAATGGGCTTAAACTAATATGGAGCATATACTTTCAACCAAGTCTCTTTGGGGACAATGGATTTGAATGTACCTCACTAGACATAAATCTTTCTGGGAGGTTAATTATAAAGCAAGCGGAGGATCTTGGATGTGGAAAAATATTTTAAAACTATGGGGTATAGCAACATCATTTCATCGAAAGGAAATTAAGAATGGGAAGCAAATGTTCTTTTGGTATGAGAGATGGTATGATCTTGAAATATTATCGGATGTTTTTGGAGCCAGAGCTTGCATTGATCTAGGGATCGGTAGAGAAGCAAAGGTGAGTGAAGTGTTGGATAACCATAGACAAAGACGACATTGAGTGGAGATGCTTAATAAAGTAGAAGAGGAGATTAAAAAATGTAGGGAGAACATGAAACATTTTGAAGAAGATGTTGATCTCTGGAAAAGAAAATGTGGTTATAAAGAAAAAATTTCAACAAATGAAACATGGAAACTATGCAGGACCGCTCAGCCTCGATGTGAATGGGCAGAGAGTGTCTAGTTTCTTCAAGCCACACCAAAATACTCTTTTATCACCTGGCTTGCGATGCATAACAGACTTGCAACAGGTGACCGCATTGAGAAGTGGAATCATGATGTAAACACAAACACCTCATGTTATTTTTGTCGAGCCCCATTGGAGTAAAGAGACCATCTTTTCTTCAACTATCCTTACTCAGCACAGATTTGGGGTAAACTTACAAGAGGAATTCTGCAAGATGATTACACTGTAAGTTGGACGATAATAACTTCAACCATTGCGGATTCAAATGTTGGATATCAAACGAAGCTCCTGATAAGATATGTTCTACAAGCTGTTGTGTACACTATATGGAGAGAAAGAAATTTTCGTAGGCATGGTGAATCTCATTCCCCACCACAAAGATTGGAAAAGCTCATTGATAAGAATGTCAAAAATCGATTAAGCTTACTGCACTCATCGGGAGACAAAAGATACGAGGTTATCCTTATGACCTGGTTTGCTACTAGAATTTAAACATTCGGATGTTAAAGTCTATTTTAAAAATTTTGAAACTCTGATGCACTAGATGTACAAAAAGGCTTTTTATGAATATAATTTTACATTTATTCAAAAACAAAAAAAAATTTCTAGAAAGCTTGTGATGTGATACTTGATAGCACTAAGGACATGGAACTTGGATCCAGAGAAGAATAGCTTGTAGCTGAGGATGAACTTGTACCTGAGGATGCCCTAAAGATAAGTATGAAGGTGAAGCTTAACAACCCACCCTGGTTTTGGTTCAAGCCATATGTTTTCAACAAATGGGAAAAGTGTTACGGTTGTACTTTTTTTCCCTTGTCAAATTTTGTCCCATTGGGTTTTCTTGACAAAGTTTTTAATGAGGCAATTGTTTCACTTCACCATTGCCCATTTGTTGAACTGAAGCCCAAGGCCCATTCTACAACATCTATTTCGTGGCTGAGGAAGGAAAAAGACTTGAAGAGTCATTTTTAAATTTAAAACTCTGTTTTATCTATTTTTGTTATTTCCAAGACTATCTGCATGTTGTTTCGAGATTTGGTGTGTTTGTCCCGAGACTTGCTTCTTTTTTCTCTTTATAATCTCGTGTGAGACCTCATTGTAACTATCTTTCTTTTTATTCTCAAACTTCTTAAGTAAAGATCATTGATCCTTTTTCGTATGTCGAATCTCGATCTCTTATGACTTATCAAAGGGTCTTCCACAACCTTTTGTGGCGTCTATCAATCCATTTCACCGTATCTCAAAACCACATTTGGAGACCTGGAGATTATCTAGGACGTTCAAGACACTTATCCCACGAGATTTGGACATTTTCCCTTCACATGTTCTCCGTGGAGAAAATGGATTTTTCATCATTTTGTTCATTCCAAAATTCTCAATGGCGACCAGGAGAGCTCTCATTGTGTAAGTCAACCTCTAAAGTGGACATATTGGTCACTAACAATACCTTGATCCAAGAAGAGCCCCCAGATCCAACAACATTTCAATTTACGGTGGAGATTATGTTCACCAAATACACCAAGAACATTATTCAGGTAAGTATTTTTTTGTCTCAATTTGTTTCTCATGATTTCAAGGCTGTGAGTATGAGTTTACTATATCCAGAAATCATTGAGAAAGCGTTAGGTTTATTCACGAAATATTTGGAACCAAACTTTTGTGTTAAAACGCATGTAAAAGAGAAACATGAAAAGGATAATGTTTTGGCTCAAAATGAGATATGTTTACTTGTTTATTATGACTCCATGACTGTGATAATATGCTTGCTCTTTTCCAAAAGTATTGAAAACTTTGCAGGAACACAAGAGGAGCCACCAGACTTAAAAGTTATCTCATCCAATTGTTTTGCGAGGACTGGAATTGGAGATGTTTTCATGCAGCATAAGAAACTCTTTAATTATTTTAAGACGATCTTTGAGGTTGGAGAACAAGTATGGACATCCAAGATTGATGATTCATTTCACCGAACAAGAAGAATCAGCGATAATGCTTATCAACTTAAGCTGCAAGGTAAGTATAATGTGAGTTCCAGTTTGAATGTTTCTGATTTACTCCCTTTTATTGCAGATGAAACAGATTTGAGATCAAATCTTTTTTAAGAAGGAGAGGATGATGTGATACTGGATAGCACTAAGGACATGGAACTTGGATCCGGAGAAGAAGAGCTTGTAGCTGAGGATGAACTTGTACCTGAGGATGCCCTAAAGACAAGTGTGAAGGTGAAGCTTACCAACCCACCCTGGTTTTGGTTCAAGCCATATGTTTTCAACAAATGGAAAAAGTGTTACAGTTGTACTCTTTTTCCCTTGTCAAATTTTGTCCCATTGGGTTTTCTTGACAAGGTTTTTAATGAGGTAATTGTTTCACTTCACCATTGTCCATTTGTTGAACTGAGGAAAGAAAAAGACTTGAAGAGTCATTTTTAAATTTAAAACAATGTTTTATCTATTTTTGTTATTTCCAAGACTATCTGCATGCTGTTTCGAGACTTGGTGTGTTTGTCTCGAGACTTGCTTCTTCTTTCTCTTTATAATCTAGTGTGAGACCTCATTGTAACTCATCTTTCTTTTTATTCTCAAACTTCTTAAGTAAAGATCATTGATCCTTTTTCGTATGTCGAATCTCAATCTTTTAAGACTTATCAAAGGGTCTTCTGCAACCTTTTGTGGCGTCTATCAATCCATTTCACTTTTTTCTCTGCTTGTGTGTCTAGCCTAGATTGAGTTCATTGTCCATAACTTCACGGTGTCAAAATTGGGGCGTGATTCCTAACCAGAATCTCATCAGCTTAAGTTTGCCTGAATCAGAGATATCAGTTTCAAGTTATTGTCAACGCTTTGTAACAGGTACAACTTTTACAAAACCCTTAAATGCAGATCTGCCGTTGTCAAACCAGCCACCTTCAAAAGGAGTTTCCAGGCAAATCACATGGAACCAAGAGACGCATAACATATCAGAAGAAAGCCCCAAGCGTTATCTTTCTAGAGAACCCAACCGCGTAAACGAAGTTTTCAGCCGAGAGTTATTGGTAAACTTTTGCAACAGATGCAGTTTGTACGAAATCCAGAAATGAAGACCTGCCTCTGTCAAAAAAGTATACTTCAAGAGGGCCCAGAAGGATCCATGAGGTAATCTACATATCAAAAAAGAGCCCCGATACTTATCTCTTTAAAAAGACCAAGCTCGTGTCCACTGTCGGACCCACCTGAACATTATGGCTGCATCTGAGCATCCGTTCCTATGACTTCTCCAAACAAGATAAGTTATTCTAATCATTTTTCACCTTATCTTCACAATTCTTCTTGATACACATGGACTTCACTAGTTTTTCTACATCTAAGCCGAGCAAAATCTCACATTACTTAAGCCAAACACAGTCTCATATTACTTAAGCCAAGCACAGCCCCGCATTACTTAAGTCGAGCATCCGCCTTGTATTTAGTCGAGTCAAATCTTGGATTAAGGATAAGCCAAAGAAGAAGAGCTCATTTCATGGTGATTTCAACTCCTACTGTAATGACGATGGTCCAATCTCTTAAGATGATACGAAGAAGACAAACCAAGTCATCGTGTATCAAGGACAATCAAGAATAATGGAGTTTTCCAATCCAAAAACATCAACAAAAGGCTTCAAAAGCACATGTGACTATCCGAGCTCGTTGGTGAATGTCACAGTTTGCACGGAGAGCTCACAGTTCGCGCGGACAGCTTCCAGTTTGCCCGGAAAGCTCCCAGTTCGCCCGAAGAACTCCTAGTTCTTCCGGAGAGCTCCCAACTCATCGCAAGGAATTCCCAGCTCATCGCAAGGCAGCTCTTAGTTCGTCGTCAAGAAGCTCTCATATCATCGCTCAGTTAATAAGCTGAGAAGATCATGATCTTTACATATTCATGATGCAAAAACTTCGAGACATAAATAAAAGATTATCGAAGTCCCAATCCAAATCGGTGGCCTAATCTCGTCAAAGGAAGCCACTCATTACATTCAATTACTCGTCAAGATAAGTTTTCTATCTCCTCATGACCGAAGAAGCCGACATTTCCTGACAAGATGAGGCATTAAGAAGATTGAAAAGAAGAAACTATCGATGGAGGCTACAGCTATAACCTAAGAGCTCCACCGACAACTAGGCTTCATCAAAATCTCTTCAACCATGTTATCAAGGAGTATATGAGATCAATAGAGCTTCCGAACGTAATGGAGAAATAATGGAGAAAGGAGTTTGATCTCTCTCTCTCAAAAAAAAAAAAAAAGATGTGATACTCATGGGCATGTGGAAGTGCTACTAGTAATTTTGGCCCATGGCGTCACATGCCAATATTGATGGAGGCTGGAGCTACACTTTCAAATATTAAGATCGGTACAGTGATGACCAAGATCGCCATATAATTAGAAAGATCTACGCAAATCTGAAGTTTTGGAGTTAGGTTTTTCTCTTTCAACAAAGATTGTACGTTCATCACATTCACCTCGATGAAGAGCTGGAGTTAGACCGAACTATCAGCCCGAATGATACAACATCATCGACACTCTCAAGAAACCAAGGAGAGGATAACAAAGACAACATTAATGATGATCTAATAGAGCTCAATGATAAAAGGAACCGAGCTCTCGCTTCTGATTTTGGCAAAGTCCATCGCAAGCTAAGGGAGACGAAGTCAAAATTCCACTAGCCGATGATCCCCGTTCACCCTGCGAATCGCAAACTTTCAGATCAAGAATGCACAAAAAGTCAACTTACCAACGTATGAAGGAAGAGACCATCCAAAGAATCACCTTTCTTCCTTTCGGATAGCAGAAGGAAGAATCAAGCTTGAAGCTAATAACGAGGATGCCAGATATTTTCAAGCCCTTTTCTGGTTCACCCAGCTCGAGTCATCAACGATAGATAGCTTCGGTCAGCTATCTTCAGCTTTCATCATGCAGTACTCCGTACTCATGGAAAATTCAGATAAACGATATCTGGAATCAGTCTCAAGGTTCCCAAGAACCTTTGAGGAAACATATCACCAAGTTTAAGGACATTATATCCAAAATCTCAGGAATCTCCCAAACCGCCATGCTGGTCGCTTTATGAAATGGTTTATGGTATGAATCGAGGTTTCGATTAGAGCTTATAGTTAATAAGCCAACTACCATTTAAGATGCTTTGTTCCGAGCAAACATCTGGATCAAGGCCGAAGAGGAGAAGGTTCCTTTTGAAAAAAAGTACCAAACCACTAAGCCCGGAGTTGTGCCTACGACTAAAAATTTCAAGCCAAAGACCATTAAAGATACTAAGCATTTTGAGGATAGCCCATACAAGAACAGTGTTGGACTATCCTTTCCTGGAAAAAGAAAGCTTGGATCTCCTTCCTTGAATACTTGGGTTCGCGATGATAATTCCTATTGTGACATCCACATAGTCAATGTGCATAGTACCAAAGACTGCAGTGTCCTCAATAAACACTTTGCCGAGCTGTGGTCCATTGGAGACCTCGCAGAATTTAAAATCGAAGAGTTTGTCCTGCAATATCATAAAGATCGTGACGAGCGATGCATAGAGGCATCAGCAAAACTTTCAAAAGGAAGAATAGACGTAATTATTGGGGGCTCAAAATTGTGTTAAGACACAGTTAGTGCAATCAAAAAGCATAAGCGAACTACTGTTATGGAAGTGAGTAGAGAACCAAGGGCAATCAAAACTAATACGGTGATAACCTTTGAAGATTTTGATACTCAACACCTTGCAAAACCTCATGACGATATGTTGGTAATAACTTTTGATATCGCAAACTTTGAAGTTTCCAAAGTCTTAATTGACACTATGAGTTCAGATGACCTCATTTTCTTAAGTACTCTACAAAGGATAGGGGTTAACATGGCGGATATAGTTGGACCTCCAACCCCGCTCATTTCTTTCACAAGCAAAACATCCATGTTACTTGGCACCATTAGATTACATGTGCTCGCAGCAGGAATTTCAAAGATCGTCGAATTTACAGTTTTTGATCGATCGGCTACATACAATTTCATTTTGGGGACTCCTTGGACATATCAAATGAAAGCAGTATCTTCCACCTATCACCAGTATGTGAAGTTTCTAACTCCAAATGGAGTAGATCAAGAAATGTATAGAACTTGCTACCTCACTTAGGATTACGACGAATTAACGACGACATCCGTTGTCAATTAGTCCTAATATTTATGACGAATTAACAACATCGATCTAACCTTCCATCGTTAATTCGTCGTTAACGGTTACAACAAATTAACAATGATTTTTTCTCGACGAGATTACGTCGCACATTTTACAACGAATCTACGACGAAACTATACGACGTATCATTTATACGTCGCTGTTACGACGAATGTGTTTACAACGTGTTTATGACGAATTTTGGTCGTCGTAAAATGTTACGATGGATTTACGACGAGCTAGTTACGACGAATTGGCAACCATGGTAAATCCGTTGTAAATGTCCGTTTACGACGATTTAACAACGAAATCTTCCGTTGTTAAAGACGTGTTTTCTTGTAGTGATCAAAGGTTAGCTCTATCTCATTCCATGTAAGAAAAACTACCAACAAAGAAAAAAACTTAGCAAATAATGAAATAAATATTCTTGATATAACCTTTAATCTCTTGAACCATTTTGAAAATCAATTAAACATGCATAATTATACAAAGTAAATCGGGACTTTAGAAAGAAAAAAAACATCATATCCATTTGTTAGAGATTTTAGGCATTGATCTCGATGGAAAAATGTATGACCCTCAATCTAGAACTTCTCGAAACAAACTTAAACTTAAGCCAAATAAAAAATAAACATCAAAACAAAATATATATATATATATATATCAAAGTCATACTAGCTTTTTGCCGGCTAAAAAGGCTGTTTATAATTTAAATTTTCATATAGACACGAGCACATTGACAAATACTAATATCCTATTGAACGGAAAGAAAATTAGTCGTATTACAACACAAGAGAAATTCGGAATAATAATTTAAAAATGAAATCCAGATTTAAGCTATTACAATACAATCCGGAGTGTGTTACGTTTAAACAAAGATATGTTGGAGGAATATAGCCGCCGTTAGTTTGAAAATTAAATTAATGACGCAGAAAGAATCACTGAAGAAGCCATCTCTATTGAACATGATGTCAATTATATTTAATTTTGTTTCATTACAGTACAAAAACCTTCAACAAAAGTCAATGTTCATAACATCAAAGGGCAAGATTGTACTCTCTACCGCTTGAGAAACCGAACCTTTTCCCCACATGAGTTTGACCACTAATTGTTTTTTAGTTTTTTTTTTTTTTTAGTTTTTATGGTAAAAACCTGTACATTTAGAGGCTCAAACATTAGGAGTATTATATTCGATATTAGGCAGCTTCTAACTAAGTTTAGAGACTTTTCCGTTTGTTGTATCCCTAGATTAGCTAATTGTGTGGAATTTTTCCTTAAACCCTATCTTTATGAATAAATTAAATATTAGGTTCGATCAAAGAAAAAAAAGAGGCTCAAACATAATCACCCATTTAGATTATTCAATATTAAGTTACTAACTAATATTCTTTGCTATTTTGATAAATATAACAGAAATTTTGGTTAAACTAGATTTTGTTTAAATAGATATAGATAACCAAATTACCCTTAATTGAACCAAAATATTATTTATTTGTTTGTGCAATGAACCAAAATGTTATTTTAAACCATATGAATGATTGGAACAGAGAAAAAAAAAATCTAGAAGAGATAAAGTTAAAAACTTAAAATTCTTTAAAAAATACATTTGGAACTTAAACATGAATTATAGTAGAACCAAAAAAAAAGAGTGAAAAAATATAAAGTTAGTCACACAGATTAGAAAATAAATTTATCGAATATGATAAATCACATATTTGCTGCCAAAAAGTTTATTTTTGATGTATATTCTGATAAATAATAAATTAGAGCTTCGTTTTATTGAGTTGTTCACAAAATACAAAGTTTATGCTTTATAGGTTCTATTTATGCAGCAGATATTCCAACATATTGTAAGCTATTCAAATTTCAATCTGGAAAGATGTAAGGACTAATAAAAAAACCAAGCCAATTTGGTCCAAAATGACCATTGAGAATTGAGAGTTAAAAATGACAATAATTAAGTCACGACCCATGAGGTAGTTGAGACTTATAAAGGCAGCTCCTAATTCAATCACCATTCATTTTCTCCATCTCTCTCTCTTTCTCTTTCTCTAAAGTCAAGCTTTTCGTCTTAAAGGGAACATCTTCCAAGAACCAGAAAGGCAAAACAAGAACAGAGAGCATCCAAAGAAACAAGCCCATTCATGGAGATAGAAGTGGCAGTAAAAGCAGCAGCATCAACAGAACTCAATTTCGACAGCACAACTTCATCTCCATACATAACAGCTCCTTCAAGTCCAACTAGATTTGGTAACAACAATGCTTTCTTCTTTAGTGCACCTACAAGTCCTTCTCCTTCAACTTCTTCCAACATACCTTTTGATTGGGATGACCAACCAAGAACTCCCAAGAAGAGATCACCCAGCGATTTCGATGATGATTTTGAGTTCAATTTCAGTGGTCAATTGGAGAAAACTTCTTTCTCTGCCGCTGATGAGCTCTTTGATGGTGGAAAGATTCGACCTTTAGGTACCTCACTCACTCCTACTGTTTCTTCTCCTAGATCTAAGGCTGTTGAGATAGAAGATTCTGATCGAGGAAGAGATCGGTCTTCGAGATCTTTTTCTTCGCATTATGATCGTAAAGGAAGCCGTTCTGTGTCTCCTTTAAGGGTTTCAGATATTATGGTTGATGAAGAAGAAGAAGTACAATCAACAAAAATGGTTGCTTCCAACACAAGCAACCAAAAATCCTCTGCTTTCTTGTCGGCAATTTTGTTCCCTGGTCGAGCTTATAAGAAGTGGAAACTTAAAGATCTGTTGCTATTCAGGAGTGCATCAGATGGAAGACCGGTTCCAACCAAAGAGTCATTGAATAGATATGATATTCTTACAAAGAGAGAGGTCGAAGAAGCGAAAAATTCGAGTATTAGGTCGAGAGAGAGTGGTGATTCGTCGGTTTCTAGGTCAAGGAGGAGGCATGGCGCGGTGGTTTCGGCTCATGAGATGCATTACACTGAGAACAGAGCAGTATCGGAGGAATTGAAGAAGAAGACATTCTTGCCGTACAAGCAAGGCTGGTTAGGCTGTTTAGGGTTTAACCCTACGGTCCATGAAATTGCAAGAGTTGGGTCATTGTCACGTGCTTCCTCTTGATTCCTCTTGTGCTTTTTTTCTTTTTTGATGGCTTTAATTTTCAGATGTGGAGACGATGTTCCATCGAGTTGATGGAGAATATGATATTGTTTAATTCGTGACGTTTGATACAAACGAATAAAAGAAAAAGAAAAAAAAAACAAAACAAAACAAATGTAAAATTTTGGCATACGATGTATTTTGGCTATTGTGTTTGTTCGGTAGAGGATGTCCATAGAATATTAGTTGACACTTTAGAATCTTAGAAACTATAGAGTTATCAGAAAGCACATATTTAACGAATTTACCCACACCATAACTAGCCTAGTGACTAGTGAGAGTGCTCATTATTTTCATGCGCTCCATATTTTATGTGTCCATTAAAATATTTAAAGATGTTAGAAAATTTCATATCTCAACTGTTAAAGGATATAATGGATCTAAACGTTTAAAGGATATATATATTCCTCATATAATATTTGAGTTCAATGATTATAAAGACAAGTGGAATGAAATTTAAGATGAATAAGCCCAAAATAACTATGATCACTTATTAGGAATCTCACATTATATAAGTGTAATGAACCGACATAAATAGTTCTTCAATTTGATTTGACTATTTATATCATAAATATACATGTAGTCTATTTGAGTATTTATTTTATAAATATACATTTAGTTTTTAGAAAATCCACTCCAAATGAACCACAATTTGACTTGGACTATTCTTTAGTTGGAGTGAGTAATTGAGAGGCTTTTCAATAATGTGTGAATGCTCATAAATGGTTTTCATTGCTCTGCGATTGGGAAAAGAAAAAAAAATACAAAGAACAAAATTATACTTATAATTGTAATTATCTGCAGAGCCATCAAAATTAGACCGATCATCAAACGAGGATAAATCCAATTTGATGTCTGGACATTACATTTTACATTTTAAATTCAATTTGCAATTGTATTAGGATAATTTGTAATTAGTGTAGAATGGATTTAAGTACAATTCAATATGAATAAGAGTATATTAGATCTTTTTTAGTTTATCGATTAGAGCATAAATTGCTCCTAAATTGTAGTGAATTAAAAAGTGTTGGGGAATGAAGCAACGATGAGGCTGAGCCGAAAGAGAGGATAGTAAAAGAAGAAATGTGATGCTCCTTAATCATGAGGTTTGTGCAATAATAATGGTAATGATGCTCCTAACAGAATAAAGTCTATGGACCACTTCTTATTATATTAATAAGTGTTATATAGTTAATATTTGATTAAGTAACTGATTACAACCTAATATGAGTTAATACTCTTTTTATCTTTAAACAAATCTGTTGCATCAAAGCTGCAATGATGAATTCCTGAAGCAACACCTGGAATTCCTTTTTTCTTGCTATATTCTTTTGACATCTTTTAATTATTATTTTTTATTAATTTTATATTACTTTCGATATGTAAAAGATAGGAAAAAGGAAATTTATTTGATGCTATGTTAATATATTTGTAAATAGTTAATCTACAGTTTGTTTATTTTTAAATGATCCAAATACAAAATTAATTGAACGGCGGCAGATAAAATTAAAATAAGATCAGAGAAGTGGGTGACTATTTATTAAGATGTTTGATACTACTTTGATTAGACAGGTTACATGACCATTCTTAATTGTAAATTTGTAATTGATATTGATATTTATTATTTACTTAACTAAATATTATTGTACTATCTAACTCTTCAATACAAAAATAATTCTAAAAATTTATGAATATTAATATAAAAGAAAAAATATGTTTTTCATTCTAGTCTCCATTACATTAATGTTTATGATCTCAACATCATAAGTATGACAATTTTCAATTTATAAAAAAATGTAGCTATTTATAATTATGATTTCATCCACGTAGACTTGAAGTATTAGCTATTTTCTGATTCTTTTGCTTCTGATATGGAGCATGTTTTTCGTAATACATTGTTATGAAAATTCAATTCAGTTAATTATGTCTTTTCTATATCTGTTAATTGACTTTTGTCTCATAAGATCTTTCACAATAAGGGAAACAACTCAAGACATGTATGTCTTGGAGAAAACAACATTGGCATAAGGTCTCCATGGCGTTCAAACTAAACTTTTCATATCCATTTATCATGCAGTTTGCGAAAACAAATCATGTTCGCTTTGTTAGTTCTTTTCCATTTGTTGTTAATACAATCGGCAATATTTTCTTTTGCGACTGAGTGAATCATGCAATCTTGTAAACATTTTGGTTTTCAATGGTTAAATATAATAATTTTTAGAAATTCCAAAACAATCATAATTTCATCAACTTCTTTTAAGGTTTTGCTAAGTTTAATCATGATTTCTAAATGCAACTATAACAATAATGATTACATCAATATTTAAACAACCTTTTTTAAAAGCTTCAAAACATTCAAATTTTTTTTGTATTTCAATCAACTATTTAAAATATTTTTAATTATTTTTCATTTCTTTTATGCCACACATATTCTTATTTTTCTTGATATAATATATTAGTATGTTATATTTTCCTATCTAATATACTATATTTGTATACACATTTGAGATATGAAAACATAAAACAAATATATGTGTATATCATATATAAGATAGTGTAACTTGTAAATGTCATAAGTTATCTAAAAATGCTCAAAAATGCTCCATATTTGCTTAAAACAAATCTAAAATATCCATAAAAGTTTCTAATGCAAAAATAATTTTTTAAAAATATTTGTTTTACGAATGCAATCATCTTATTGTCCACTTGATTGGATTCCCATGATCAACATGACCCGAGGTTGAAAATAAATAATAAACTAGTAAATTAAATATATTAAAAATATGTAAAAAAAAAAGTATAAATGAAATGGTGAATTAATGTTTAAGGAGGAATCGCAAACAATATGGTTGCAATCCATTGTTGTGAACAATCTATATATTCGATATCATTCACAACCCACAAGGCATACAATAATTATAATAAAAGATGAAACAAATTAAATAAATCATATATATAATGACAGAGTTTTCTCTCTTATAAAGTTGTCCACATCAGCACCAAATAATTAATTGTCAGATTAAATTTATCTAACACTTATTTTTAATTAATATATCATTTAAATTTTTAATATATATAACTTTATATACGTATTTGAAATAATAGAAATAATGTGAGCTATTATATGACTAAAAATGAAACTAATAAATGAAGAGAAAAGGTAATGATGTGTAATTAATCTTAAATATAATTATGTGTTGTTGTTTGAAACATACTAAAATAAAAGAAAATGAAAAATCTAAAACAAATATACAACATATAAAAATCATATATATAATGACAGAGTTTTCTCTTCTCTAAAGTTGTACACATCAGCACCAAATAATAAATTGTTAGATTAAATTTATCTAACACATATTTTTAATTAATATATCATTTAAATTTTTAATATATATAACTTTATATACATATTTGAAATAATAGAAATAATGTGAGCTATTATATGACTAAAAATGAAACTAATAAATGAAAAGAAAAGGTAATGATGTGTAATTAATCTTAAATATAATTAAGTGTTGTTGTTTGAAACATACTAAAATGAAAGAAAATGAAAAATCTAAAACAAATATACAACATATAAAAATAATAACTACATTGAAAAGTTAAAAATAATGTTTAAAAGTTTACCAAAAACATTACTAATAAAGTTTATAGAATAAAAATAGGAAACAATTTACTATGAAGTATTCACATTTTAAAAAAAAATTATCACGATGATGAGAAAATTTAAAATTAAAGATGAATACAAATAAATAAAAATACTGTAGAAAATTAGTCATGTTTTAAGGAAATAATATATTGTATATTTTAAAAATATTTGTAAATGTGTACAATCAAATATAGATTTATAATATATTTGAATTTATAAAATAATTTAAAATAAATAACATATTTTTTAGTGTTTATAAATTATAGATATGTAATTATAGTTATTTTATAAATAATAATTTAATTTCATAGTATAAAAATGACTGTATATAAATTTATAATTTTTTACAAAATGTTATATTCTATTTTTTTTATTTTTACGGTGTTATAAAAATGAAATCCCACGCAACGTGCGGGTACATTTTCTAGTATATATAAATGAACACATTAATCAATCATAATATAAATGAACACATCAAACAATCATATACCATCATCATGATCAACAACTAGTTTAATTAAGGCATAGTTCACTTTCTCTCAATATCATAGTAATATCAAACATCTCCTTATTCCACTCAAAACCCAAAACAAAATTATAAAAATAACGAATCTTAAGTTCTTAAAAATCAAATAAACCACAAAATAAGTGTACATTAAAATTTACGTCGTAGGTTGAGAATTATTCTCCAAAAATTCAGTGATACTTATACATCTTCAAAAAATTTAATTTTAATAATTATTGACAATTTGTTTTCCAATTGTATGTGTAGTATTTGTAATTGCAAAAATGATGTTTGATTGAATCTGATTTAAGAGTTTGATTGATAACCTATAAAATTGGAAATTGTAGAATGATTATCCAATTAACAGGATACATCAATCTCCAATTTATGTGAAATTTTGTTATTGGTGATATTAACAATTTCACATATGAATTATCATATGGAAACATTGATTATTTTTTAGTGGTGATATTATTTTCAAGTTAAAAGTAATCTTCATCTTATTCGAGTTTTTTTCTCTCAAACCAACACATGATATTGTTTAATATCATGTTGAACGTGTCAAATGTACAATGGATTCTAAAACAAGTATTTGGAACCCTACATTTTCATCATCTAGATTATTTTGATATATAGTTCGAGATTTTGAAACTTAAACATCTTAACGTATTTTTTATGCCAAACTTATGTATACTATACTTTACATTTAGATACGTTTTTCTTTGAAGAAAATCCCCAAACTCCAATCTTTATGAAAAAAAAAAAAAAAAAAAAAAAAAAAGACCTTATAACGGTTTCTTCTTCCTTATGGACGGACTCGAGCCCAAACCTCATTATTTTGTAAGACCTAGCCCACTTGCTTGATTCAAACCAATTCCTAAACCGAAAAAAAACCAACTCGGACCAAGAACCAAATCAAATTCTCAGTGTCTGTTTTAGCTAACACTATCAATCAAAGTAATCATACTTTTATCAATAGGATGTTTTCCGATTACAATACAACTCTTAGTTCCCTGATAAAGAATGAATCGAATTAAAAGCTAACAACTTGATTAAAGAACAGAGAAAACTAAAAGATAAAAGACTTGCAAAACATGTTCGTGGCACTACCAAAACTTTCCTACAAGTTGGTCTGACCTTTCTTCCGAGAGAGGTTTATGTACATACATCACTCCCTCCTAGAGTTAATTTCACTTACGGTAATCTTCGAGTAGAAAGTTTTTGAAATTGGTTCCTTTCAATGTCTTTTGAACCTCCTCCCAATTCTGTACGTGTTGTGACAACGGACCATGATGAATCTTCACTTGCCTACTCTTTAAATCGAGTCTCGGGACCTTTAGAAACTCTTGCACATCGTCTAGTTTCTGCAAAAAGAGGAAAATAAAAAATATAAGGCTTAAGAAGAACAATGTGTGCAGTGAATACAAAATGTTACCCACGGTGCGGTTCTTGACAACATCTTCGTAGTAGAGGAAAATATGGCGAGTCGTATTAAAAGAAGCAAGTGCTTTTGAAGTCATCTCTTTAACTTGCTTTAGATCATGTATCAAAAGGGTTGAGTTGATCAATGGCTTGTAGCGTGCCAATATCTCAGCCTGAAAACACCATTTGTTTCACACGTTTAGGTTTATAGAGTCAAAAATGTGTGGATACATGGAAAGAATGATAGAGGGAGAACCTCTTTAGGGGAGTGGACGTGAGACTTGTGAGTACCGTTTAATGGCTTAGCATCTCTATCGTAAGAGTTTGCAAGAACTGAAATCATTCGGCGCAAGAGGTTTCTTCTAAAGAGGAAAATGGCAGATACGCCTCTGGTTTTAAAGTATTCTACTATTTCTTCATGATGTTTCATAAGACCCTGCATATGTTTCATTCCCAACCACCAACCACATTACAATGTAAACAAGATGAAAAACACAATGAAATATGAAAAATCATGTGAAACTAAAACTATAGAGAATCCACCAATAAACCAAAATATGAGAAATAGCAAAGTAAAGAAACATATTAAGACTATTGGAACAAAAGGTTGTTGCAGCCTTGATTTAGAAACTATAGCTCAGCCTCAGTCCTATAATTAAAATCAAATAACCTGAACACTAACCAAGTAAAAAAAGTGGAGAGCATCTCATAGTTTAGGAACTGTTCTAAGGAAATAAATCAAAAATCTATAATTTCAGCATCTAAGCTATACTAAAACAGTAAGTAAACATTCATTATAAAGTGTATAAACACAGAGAGACCATCAATCATATATGGTAAAAGTTATCAATAGAACATATCTTTAAACTTTATTGCAACCAATGATTTTGAACATATTTAGAACCTTACCTGATTAAGCATCCACTTCAAACCAACAGCAGAAGTACATTCATTCTTAGAAGCACTACTCAACCAATCAAGATTATAAACTTTATCCAAAGTCTCGAAAATCATCGACACATTAGCTCTCCTATCTTTAACCGAAAAGATCTCTCCATTCGAACTTATATTAGTATGATTATTCAGTAAAGTCTCAAACCAACCGCTACCAGATCTCTGCATCGATAAAATCGCAAAATACCTAACCGGATTGCACGAACATTCCTCCCTAAACCAAATTCCCAATACACAAATAAGCAATTAGGCTCCCAAGAACCAAAGATAAACAAAACATTCTCATTACTCATTTACCTGTTATAAGTCTTAGGTTTAGGATAATGAACATAAGGTATATCCCAAGGCTCAATGTTAGGTTCAGGACAAGGTCTCTCAAAAACTTCAACATTCATGAAACCAGCACTAGGGACAACACCAATTTGTTTAAGACAAATTGAGCAAATGTAAACAGCACAAACCATTACAAATAGTAGAACCACCATTCTTAACACAAGTGGGGATTTTTTAGGAAGCTTGAAAACGAAACTATCCTGCAACAACCAAAATTAATTAATTAATTAACACATTTAAGTGAGCTGTTTTGGCTTGTTTTAGAAACAAAACAAAACCTTAAATTAAGAACAAACAAAAAAACCCTTAGAATTCAAAATTACGCCAAACCCAGATGCCATAAAGATTCGATTTTTACAGAATTGTTCATATCGAATCAAACGAAATTACTTTAGAAAAAAAAAACCTAATTAGATTAGAAGAAGAGTATGTAAGTGTAAACAATGAAAAAGACTAAAGACCCAGAAAATAAAAAAGGTACCTTTGGGCTGAGAGAGTGTTCATCGCCCATGGCTGCTTCGGTGTAGAAGAGAGGAAAGAGAAATAGAGAGAGCAAGATTTAGAAAGGCATTGAATTATTCAGACACTGTCCAGCTAAACAATTAAAACAAAATAATGAAAAATGGATACACAATAAAAGTGACTTTTCTCTGATCAGCCCATACAAAAAAAGAAAAAAATTTAAAAACAAATTCCAGGAAAATTTTTTTTAAAAACGAAGAATTCTTAAGAATTTTTTTTTTGTAAAACAATGATTAGAGATGCTAGAGAACGTTCGAATTTACGGATCTCTTGTAATTAAAGATTATTAGGAATTTAATTTAAATATTTGCACTTTGCACAGGAGGAGAAAAGAAGAAACTTTAGGGGAATTGAAAGCGCAAAGTTCGAGACGAAGAAGCTTTCCTTTGAGTTAAGAAACGGTGACGTTTTCAATGATTCCGACATGCAACACTTATGGCTTCTTTTTTTTTTTTTATTGTTTTTTAAAATATGATATTGTGGTTTCATTTAAGAAGCATCAATTAATTAAATCTTTTTTTTAATAACGTATGACCCATTCAATTAGTTTAGGTTTGCCTTGTGCTTTTCTTTTTTAGTTATTACTGACTTTCTGGATTTCTCCGGTTTTCGGGTTAAGCTTTGACTTTATCCAAACAAACAAGTAAGAATTTTTTTATTTTTTTTTCATTTCTCTTACGATGTAAGATCTCTTGTTTTTCCTCTACGTTTAGTTATCTCAAGTCGCTTAATCGTGAACGTAATTCGACAACCGACAATATTGGCATGCTCTTAATTAGTATAGTTAGGAGTTTTTTTACTAACAAACTTAAAATTGGAAAGTTGAAGTAGAGACCAATTTCGTCTTCTATTTTTTAACAAAAAAAAAGGAAGAAAAGAAATTGAGACCAATTAAAGTGAGCAACTTACAAGTTATGAGAAGATTTTTAGAAGATTATAGTCTAAACAAAAAATGATTTGGTTATATGCAAAAAAAATGAACAACTCTACTAACACTGCCCAAGATAAAAAAAAAAAAAAAAAAAAAAAAAACCAAATAATCGGATTTGTTAAAAGAGATGCTAGTTTTGACCAACAAATCTGTGAAAGGGAGCACATGTTGTGGTTTTGTTAAGATGTTTGCAAGTTGGTCCAAAGACCTAATATGATATGAGAGACATTTGAAGATTTTGATCATACAATCAAAGACGATGTAAAACACCAAATTGGTACAAAGGTAAGCGACATCAATGTTATCACATAGATCGTTGGTCCTACTTTTTTTTTCTTTTTTTTTGACAATTCGTTGGTCCTACTTAAAACGTAATTTATAGCAAAAATTTGAGTTGATAACTAAAATCTAACGTATTCTAACAACTAACCCTAAGATAAAATAGCAAAAAAATATTGGATTTTCTGTTAAAAGATTATATATTTTCTTTTCTTTTTTACCTTTTTATAAAAACAAATTAAAAACATCATCTTTTTATTATATGTAATGATTTGTCCGTTTTTTATTATTTTTATATGTCAAACTTCATATATTAAGTTATTGGTTTAAATACTCTTCTCTATAGAAATGCAAGTATCCGATGTGCTTACATAGAAAAAGAAAAATACGGGTTAATGCAATCTTAGCGATCCACATTACCCGACAAAGACAAGATACACTGAAAAGCAAATAAATGACAAAAGAATAGAGATAAACGCTTGAAAAACAAAAACTATTAAATCTTGAAATACCGGAATGCGCCGCGGGGATAAAGCACTCGAAGTGGTGAAAGGCTAACACATGCTTGATGGTCGACCTTCGAGAGATACAGTGCCACACGGAATACGAAAGTATCCGTTGTATTTTGAGAATCCATACTTGCGCCATAAATGCGGAGACACTTAATCCCTGAAAAAGGAGACATTAGTAGGGCTAGATGTAACACTCGCGGTCCAAGAGCTGAATCTGGCGCTCAAACCCAAACACCAAATCTACTATTCTTCAAAGAAAATTTCTGAGATCTACTGGTAATATCTCTAGTTTATAATTGAGAAATAAATCCTCACTTGTGACGAGTGGAATAGTTCTCTCCAAAAAGGAGGAATTGGGGTCCAAAGGAGCCTTATGATCTAGAGATTGCATTTTGAATATACACCAATATTCAATAGATTCTGACGGCTGCTAGTGGACTCGATAGATTCTGACGATCGACCATGATACACGGTGGAGGCAGAAGCTTAGTGGCCGATCCACCAAAGGAACTCGACGACGGTAAGTTGTGTCGTCGGCAAAAAACTATCAATCGTCCCTAGCAGATCTGCCTTTCGAAGAGTGGAAGAAATTGGCGCTGCTAGAAGACCTATCTCGTCGACAAGATTCACACATGAATCTTCGACGGAACAAAGTTGCATGACCAAGATGCCCAATACAGCAACATATATGACAGCTCCCGAGAGAAAACTATCTCCGGCGACCGGATGTAGCAATACAGGTCCTCCTCAGGACATCTGAGTAAAATATACCACCGACAACAACGGCGAGGTAGGTCAAAGATGGTACACGGAGGTAAGGATCTTCGAGATGCTCTACCATATCTAAGAGCTGAGACACTGACTTGATAACCAGAGGTCGGAATAGCGGGTAGAAGAGTTGCCAGAAGCTTGAAATGAAAGATGCTTTGGGAAGAGTAAAATCTTTGAGATACAACCGAGATACTCTCCATTTCCAGATTGTGACGAAGAGGGATCAGATCTGAGCCGGAACAGTAGAGCCACTCGAGAGCTTGGTCTTCGGTCACAAGATCTAACATTTCTCCAGCGTCAAGGTTAAAACAAAAGCACGAGAGAAAGTTGGAGCACCTAGGAGTCAAGAGGAGCGTAGGGAGAAAGAAGAAGAAATGGAATCAAAAAGCATCTCGACGCGGCGGAGCCACCGCTCACCGGCATCGGAAAAGGCAGAAGAAAGGGTTTCCTCAATAATTGGGCTCGAGAGAGATATTGTTATGTAACGATTTGTTTAAATGGCCATCATATATATGTGTATATATATCTCACTCTATTAAAGTGGTGTGATTGATATTGTGTTTAGTGATCCAATTTAGCACTCTTCCACCTGTGAAGATGACCGTCCCTTAACTTGTGCAAACCGCAGCCCCTGAGCAGTTTCAACCTGTGCAAATTCCAGCTATAAATATAACATGCCTCTTTCCCGACAAGTTTGATCGGAATGCATTTAAGATGTGGCAGAAGATGATGTTCATCTAGTTGTAAGTGATGAAGCTAAGCCAATACACACGTGAAGAGAAGCATATTCTCCTAGAAGATAACATTGATTCCCGTATGTTTGCGAGCATCCACGCTTGGGAACATGGCGATTTCCTTTGTAAATGATACATCCAAAGTTGCATCTCCGATCAGCTGTACAACATGTATTGCAATGTCGAAACTTCTAATTAAGAGGTATTGGGGCTCTCTTGATAAGAAATATCACACCAAAGATGATGGTTCTCAGAAATATGCGGTGACAAAATTTCAAGACTACAAAATGGTGGACTCACAGCCATTGATGGAGCAAGTCGAGAAACTAACCAATCTCCTCCATGACATACATGCTAAAGGGATGAGGCTATGTGAGATATATCAAGTCCCATGTGTCATTGAGAAGCTTACTCATTACTAGACCAACTTCAAGAACTATCTCAAGTTGAAGAAAAAGTGGATGAGTCTTAAAGACTTTATCGTAAGGCTCCACATTGAGTCAACAAACCATAAAAATGGGAGTTGGTGTACAAATTCACGAACCCAACACAAATATGGAATAACACCAAAACAATAAGCAATGAAAGTGGGAAAACAAAGGACACCAAGACAAAGGAAAAGTCCCACCACATAACAAGCAAAAGTTCAAGAAGAAGCTCGATGAGAACTCGCAGAAGTTCACAGGAACTTGTCACAATTGTATCAAGACATGCCACAAACCCTTTGAGTGTTGTAGTAAGAAAGCTCCAAAGAAAAATGACAGCAAAAATGACGCTAAGCTCACCGAAGATGGCATGTGCGCAGTTGTCACCGAGGCTAACGTTTCCAAAATCCATCAGAAGACTTGGTGGTTCGATACCGGTGCCGTAAGGCACATTTTCTTGGATATGTCGATGTTTTCAACCTACAAGAAGAACAAGAGTGATGGGAAACTCTTCATGGAGAACTATACCACCTTAAAGATCGAACGTTACGGGAAAATTGTCTTGATGTTTAACTCTGGACGTGAGCTCACTTTGACGAACGTGGTCCACGTGCTGGATATGCACAAAAATTTAATCACAGGTTCTCTCCTTAGCAAGTATGTATTCTTTGTTAAGTTAGATGCAGATAAGTTTGTGATTTCAAAACTTTGGATGTATTTGGGTAAGTGGTTTGTTTTGATTGGCTATTCAAAATATATGTTGAAGTGGTTATCCGCAACAAGATGTAACCGAGACTTCCACCTCAAAGAAGAATAAGAATAAGAAACCAATTGCTTATTTTGTGGAGTCTTTTAATATTTGGCACGAACACTTAGGACATATTAATTTTAATTCTATGAGTAGATTGACAAACATGAATTTGATTCCAAAATACAAAATAAGCAAAGATAAATGTGAGATTTGCGTCTAAGGTAAACTCACTAAAATGCCATCACCAAACATGGAAACAACAATACAACTCTAGCTTTTATTCATACAAACTTTTGTGATTTAAAATTTGGGCAAACTAGAGATGGGAAAATATATTTTATAACCTTCATAGATGATTGCACAAGATATGACTATGTATATTTCCTACGTAGTAAAGACGAAGCTTTGGAAAAATTCAAAAATACAAATTGGAAGTAGAAAATCAACATGATAAAACAAATAAGATAATTTGAAGTGAGAGAGGAGGAGAATATGATGAATGGTTTAATGTGTTGTTTAGGGAACACAACATTATTCATCAAACTACCGCTCCCTACTCATCAGAATCCAACGAAGTTACAGAACGAAAAAACCAAACTCTTAAGGAACTCATCAATCTCTCTTAATCTAAGTAAGTTTTTTTTGAGAATATCATAGAGTTAAAGTTCATACAGAATCGCGTTCTGAGTGCTTGTGAAGTTGATTGTTTGTGATTGTATCATGAGACTCTTGAATCTCATATTCTTCTCACACTCCATGTGATTCAAAGAGTTCAGAAAAAAGATTATTGTCTCGCCTACACTCGTTACTCTTTCTTAATGTTTATGTTCTTGCATTTTAATTGATTCCGTAATGTTGCAGAATTTTTTGCTTCTACAGACGAAGCTCTTGATCTGGTCACAAGAGAAAGTGCGTTTGAGGAACAAGTGAAGATAAGAGGAAGCAAAGAAAGATAGAAGGTGGACCATCTTAACCCACCACTCCATACTCACATAATCAATCGGAGTGGCGAACGGAAAAGCTAAACTCTCGATCTAGTCACAATTGATGTTTATGAGTTTTTACACAATTTAAAAAACATTGATTACCATTTCTAAATATTTTATTTTCTCTCATCAAATTTTTTTTTTTAATTATGGACTAACAATAATTCATAAATTCAATTCTTTTCATTAATTACTTTTTTGAAGTTTACAAATGATTAACATTAATTAATTAAAAATTTTGGAACAAAATAAAATCCTAGAAAATTATTATTTTTGGAATTGGATATAGTGTAATCTTTGTAGACAGAGCCGACGTTGAACACATTTCTATGAAACATTTGAATGGAGTCCCACTTTTTAGGAGGCCCTCACAAAAAAATTATATATATATGTATATATATTTTAGTTGACGTCAAAGAGTGAAAAATATATATATATGAAAATGATGAGTAATGTATTAATTTTCGTATAAATATTTGATAAAATATTGTGTGGATTTCAAATTATTATTATTTAAATATTACAATATATTATTTAATTAAAAAGGGAAATTTAAGTTAACCTCCTTCTTTATGTGACTTCTCATTTTTTTTCTCTTCTTTTGGTTTTAGAGAGGTAATATTTTCTCAAAAAAATCTGAATCGTTAATTTATTCTAAGGCAAAAAGCTACTTGAATTTTCTTGAGAGAAAAGAGAAAAAATCATGGTTAAAAATCTCGATTATACAAGTTTGAAAGATGATTTCGCAGAGAAAAATAGAAGAAGTATTGTTTTTAGAAACTTTAAATTGTTGTTATTTTTAAAGATATTATTGTAATTTTTTTTTAACTTCAGTTTTGTGGAGACTGAAATTTTTGTTTTTTCTATTAAGTAATTGAAGAATTATTTTTTCGTTTGGGGCCCAAAATTTCTCAGGACCGGCTCTGTTTGTAGGGATACTATTTTTGCTAATATAGTATATTCGATATTCAAGTGAAGATCATATCTTAAGACACATCAGCTTGCTCTTCAAATATAACATTCATCTAGAAAACTTTTATGTACTTTGTTCCCTTGTTGGAGGAGTAGGTAGAGAAGAAAAAAAGTCTTGTTAATCGTAATTGACCGTTGTTACTTCCACGGTAAGCACATGACGTGGCAAACGACTTCGTAAAAAAGGATGCGCACTATAAACCCAAGTTAACTAAACTACGCCAATGGGTAAAGTACAGAAAACAATCTGACGTGGCTGATAACAACCACGACCCGTATCTCAAAAATCTCCAACTTTTCGAGTGGTTCATAAAAATTAAGCAAATCTGAGTTTTCAATCCTAAATCGTTGTTTCCGGAGCTTTTAAATCGGAAAATGATCGGCGGAGGAAGAGTTTACTGGGGGAAGAAGTCGGATAAAGAGATGGATGCAGCTGCTACTGCGGCGGACGGTGGATCTAACGGCGTCGTTGTGATCTTCGCTTGGAGTTCAATTAACGATAATCATCTAAGCAATTTCGTTGATCTTTACTCTTCTCTTGGTTGGAATTCACTCATTTGCCGCGCTGATTTTCTCACTGCGTAAGTTAGCTAATCTCAATGGATTGGTTTTGGATTTTGATTTTGTATTTAGCTAATCAATGGTTTTTGTGTAGCTTAGGTTTGTGTAAAATAGCATTATTAGAAACGTTTTTTTTTTTTGTTTCTTAAGCTTTTTTATTCAAATTTGATTGATTGACCAATTGAACAAAAAAAAAACTGATTAGAAGATTGTTTTAGAAGCTTTTTCTTGTTGTTTCTCATCATAGCTTTTGGATATTCCAATTTTGATACTTTGAGAATTTTTTTAGTAATTTGTTCTTATTTCTGTCTTATGTTTTTAGGTTTTACCCTGAAATGGCTCTGTCTCTAGCATTCCACGTTCTTTCTGAGCTCGTTGAGGTAAGTTCCAGCTAAAATTTTCCAGCTTTTCATCTTAAAGTTGTGGTCAGGAGTTTGAAGATTGGTTACTGTGTTACTGTTATTATTGTTCAGGAGCTAAAGACTAGACCATGTCCTGTTATCTTTCTAGCTTTCTCTGGAGCTCCAAAAGCTTGTATGTACAAAGTATTACAAGTAAGCTAAAAGAATTAAACTTTCAGCTAATTTTGTCATCTTCTGTTGTTGCTTTTTGTTTAATGGTATCTAAAAATTGCCATCAATGCAGGTGATCATGGGTGATTGTGAAGCTCAAATTCATCCGGTGAGAATTGTCTCCTATACAGTTTTTTATTTATTTAAGTCATTGTCTCAATATGTTGTTTCTTCCTCAGTTCTCTTTCAACTCATCCATTGTTTTCCAATTTGTGAAGGATGATAGCCATTTGGTTAGGAGCTGTCTTTGTGGACATGTCTATGACTCTGGCCCGTTGGATTTTACGAGTGATTTGAATGCTAAATTCGCTCTACATCCCACCATACGACAAATGTCTGGCCCTTCAAAACTAGTATCTTGGGTGGCTAAAGGGATTTCTTCAGGGCTTGATGGTTTATACCTTACAAGATTTGAATCCCAACGTAGTGAGTATTGGCAGGCTCTATACTCATCGGTTGTAAGTTTTCACCAAGCTTCTATACCTTCTCTGATTTTGGCTTGTCAAATTTGTAGCTAACATAAGATAACTTTTCCTAACTGTTTTTTCCAGGAAATTGGGGCTCCTTATCTCATTCTGTGCTCGGAGAATGATGAACTTGCTCCTCTCCAAGTAATTTCGAGCTTCACCCATCAATTGCAGGAACTGGGAGGAGAAGTTAAAGTTGTCAAGTGGAAAAATTCTCCTCATGCAGGTTAGTCATGAATCATTACATATAACATGTTATGGTTACGAAAATATTTATAATATACGGCATGTGCCATCACGGGTACTTTTGATTTTGATTGTCAATGCTACAAAATCTGAGCTCTGTGTCTATTTGTTTCTCTCTTTCTTCAGGACACTACACACATAACCCTATACAATACCGAGCTGTTATCTCCAACTTTCTAGAGAAGGCTATGTCAGTTCATTTACAGAAAATTCGGCAGCTTGGAGAAACAGCTCGTACACATGACGAGATCTCTGAGTTAATATGCAACCTTCAGAATGTAGCGGTGAACTCTAACCAAAGTCTAAGAAGAGTAGCCACTGGACCAAGTGATCACTTTTTCTTACCCAGCTCAGCACCGTATCAAACCAACAACGATCCATCATCTTCACAAGAAGAGCAGAGAGAAAGATCCTCCTTCCGCCCGCTCCAACCAACGAGCATAAACGCACACAGCGTTCTCGGACAATTCCTATTCGACTCATGTGTTCCAAGGAACATCGAAGGGTGGGATATCAGATTCGCAGGTTCTCTCAACGGCCAACCATATGCCACTTCTTCCTCCCGTAAGAGCTCAAATCTTGGTTTCAAGAAACGCATACTACGCTCAAGACTATGAAATCGCGGAAACTGAGCAAGGTATGCGTAATTTGAACCATATGGGGGAAGTAGTAGAGAGATGTTTAGAAAGGAAGAAGGTGTTGTATAGGATGCGGAAGATGTAAATAGAGTGACGATTACTAAAACCTAACATACCTGAGAGAGCTTCAAATGTTGTGAGTACATACAAGTATCAAAGTAAGTCTGTAGATAGACATATATATGTTACTTGTGTACACGAGGATGTGTTAATAAAACACTGTAAAATGTATGTGACTGTTAATAAAATCTTTTATGGTCAAAGTTCAAAGTAAGTCTAACAAAGTATATGCATATATTTAGTTTTTAAGCCAATATAAAATTTGTAATAAATATGAGATGTTTGCGATACCATTGATTTATGAATTTGGGATTTAAATAATTTGTTATAGTATAATGACTATGGAAGATTTGATAATTAGTTCTCTCACATACATAATTTCTCCTTGCACTATTTTTATATAGTAACCCAAAGAAGTTACTACGCTACCCAACAATAAATTTAACGAGATAAGTATTTTGTTAACAATCCAAATATTTGAAAGAGATTAGATTTAATTTTGACGGATAATTATTTTGTTAGCATAATAAAAAAATATTATATCACATCCCATAAATGAATTACAACTAAGTTATTATTTAACGTGGAATCAAATATAATATCTACATAGTAATGTATAAATCCGACGAATGATGTATAAGTTTTTGCGATAATTTATTTATTAACATGATTAATATTGGGTTACACTGATTAACATTGTTATAATGTTAACTAATAAGTCATCGCTAGCAACTTTATCCATCATCCGCTAGATAAATACATTACTATATTGATAACATATTTTATACTTTGTTAAATAATAATTTAAATGTGAATCTATATATGTCACATGATATAAATTTTTTTACCGTGTTAATAAAATAATTACCTGTTGATATTTGACTTTTATTTGTCCCAGATTTTTCGTTCGGTAACAAAATACTTATTCCGATAAAATTACGAAGGGGAATTTTCGTCCAACTTATATTAATTGATGAGAGAGAACTAATAATACAAAAATATGTTTATATTTTAAATTTTTAAGTCCTATGTATTTATTTATTTTATTGACCCTATTAATTTTTAGTAATGATTCTATTTTATAACCTACTAGATTAGGACCCGTCCGATGGACGGGTTTTCTAAACTTTAAAAATAATTTAAATTTAGATAAAATCAATAAATTAAATATTTGTTGTTAATAAAATAATTTATTTTAGGGAAAGAAGTAGAAATCAAATTTCTTTAGAGAAAATAGTTATTTACTTAAGTTTATTTTTACATGAATAAATTAATTTAATTTTCTGAATTATAATTTTATTATTGACATATTTAAAATGTATACCATATCAAATAGCTTTTGGTTCCATCTTGTTGTTTGTTTTTATGATCACCGTGTGAGATATGTCTTGAGAAAATACCAAAAATCGAAGAACCAAACCGAATCCAACCCGAAAAGAAGTACCAAACCTAAATCTAAATCGACAAAAAACCGAATGAGTCCTAGACTCTATATCCAAAAAACTGAACCAAAAACTGAATAGATACCCGAAATACTTGAAAGACAACTATAAACCCAAAAATATTAATAATACTTAAACTTGAAATAACCCAATTACCTCATAATTACAAACCCAAAAATATTAATTATTTTTAGACCAAAATAACCAAAATCTCCAAAACAACAAAAATATTTAAAAATTCTTAGTTATATTTGTGAAACTTTAATCAAACTTCATTCAAATTTAACCAATTTTAATTCATTTTTCTGATATTTTGTGTACCTGAAACTGACTTAAACCCAGATGGAACCAAACCGAACCAAAAATATAAATATCCAAATAGATCATAGAGTTCTAAATCCGATAGACCTAAAAGAAATCTGAATGTTCAGCCCTAGTGTGAGACCTGAAAAATGCATAAAATGACCATCGGCTATGTTATCGCTCATATATAGGCGATATATTTTTATCTATGGAAAAAAATTTCTTAAATTTTCATGTCCAATAGAGATGTTGTTTCTTTATTTCGTAAACCAAAAATATTATGAATTTTCTAACCAATTTGTTATTTTGTGCCAATTATATGTAACTTCTGTTTAATATTTAGACAAAATTTTACTCTAAAATTTATTAACACCAAACCAATTAAAATAGTAAATAAAATTAGATTATAAAAATAATTTTGCTTGTTTAAATAATTAGAATTGAGAAGTGTATTTACAAAAATAATTGGGCTTTAAATAATCTAAATTTGAAAATAAAAGTTTAAATTTTAGGAAAAATAATGATAAAAGTATATACATATTATTATTTATTTTTTTCATTGGTTTTTCTTTTCGATTAAGAAAAACAAAAATAATAAAAAAATTTATACTTGTTAGAACCTTATCGGTCAACCGACATTTGTCATGATCAAATAATTAATTAGAAGTCTAATAGATTTTGTATTTGAGCTTAAATAATATTAAAAAATAAAAATCTAAATATGAGAAGGGAAATTTAATTTATTATTTTTTAAAGTTTAAAGTCTAAATGTCTATTTTATTATTTATTTTTCCGTTGTTTTTAATCTAAAATCTATTTTTATCATGTGATATTGATAATCATTTTTTAGTTCAAATAATTAAAAACATGTGATAAAAAAAAATATTATTTCAGTTTAAATAATATAAAATTTTAAAAATCTAAATATGAAAAGGAAAGTTCAAATTTTATTGAGATAATAAAATTTAACCTATATTAGAAAATAGAAAGTAAAAATTTATCTATTTTATTATTTATTTTTTGGCTGGTTTTCCTTTTCTATTTAGGAAAATAAAAATAACGTAATATGTTTTACACATGTCAAAATTTTATCGATCGAGTGAGACGTGTCATAATTTCATTAATTATAATTTTGACATATGTCGAGCTTTTGTGAGTGCAACCAAGCTTTATATAATAAGATTTTAATTATTGATTAGATAAATTAACAAATTCTTGGTTTTTTTTAAGATATGGTTTTGATTTTTGTATTTGATGTTTTTAATAATTCTTATTGATTAGATAAATTAACAAATTATTGGTTTATTTTTTTCCTTAAAATATAGTTTTATTTCCGTTTTTTTTTAATTATTTCTTAATTTAAATTATTGATTAGATAAATTAATAAATTTTTGGTTTCCTTTTTTTTCTTTAAGATTTGGTTTTATTCATGTATTTATAAATTTGACGCGTGGCAAGATCTGAATTATTTGTGACACGTGTCATGATCTCGTTAAGTATAATTTTGACACGTGTCGGCTTCTCGTGAGTGTGATCTAAGTTTATATAATAAGATTGGTTGATTTATGAATTTAGTTTTGTGTATGGAATATATGCAGGAAAATATAGTTGTTAATGAAAATGACATCTACTATATATTAAAATGGTAAAAAAAAATTGAACTTTAAATTTGTAACTTATTCCATGTAATAATGCCATTAGAAATTTGTTAAAATATATTAGATTAAGGAATGGTACAATTTTATTTCAAATTAATCGAGGATTTTCTTTTGTTCTTTCCATTTTTATCTTTAGTTTTTTTTAGAATTAGTTTTCCTAAATAAATGTTTTTTCAAATCGTTCTAACAAAAGTTACGAAACCATTTAATATACTACTTTTCTTATATATTAAATTATTAATGTAATAACGAAAATTTTAAATTATTTTTAGTGTTAAAGAAACTTTTTGCAACATAAAACAACCTAATATTTAATTTAAATTTTGAAATATTTACAATCTACTGAATAAACAAAAACATATATCACATTTGATATAATCTTACTATAAATTTGAATCATATACCATTATTCTGAAAACAAATATACTTCAAAACTTAGAGCATCCCCTATTGGGGAGAAACTCTTTATGGGTATCTCACTATTATTTTTAATATATTTTTATAATTTAATTTAATTTAATTTAATTATATAAAAATGAGTAGAACCAATTATATTTGTGTAGGTGGCAATTGAGTATCTCATTTATTTCTGAGATTTCTCAAACGAGAAAATCTATTTTTTATATTTTTTGTATAGAATGTCTTTCATTCACAACAAGTGCATGTAGTGTTTGATCTTTTTTTTTTGAATACATGAATTAAAAAAAAACAAAATCAGAGATAATAGTTCCTTCTTGTTTATCTTGTTGCGAACCAGCTTACCATACAACCATCATATCGTCCATCCCCTTGTTCGTGAATAGAGGATATTTTGTATTTTTATAGAATGTCTTTCATTCTCTATTTTTTAGAGAATGTCTTTCATTTTCTTTCTTTCATTTCTTATATTTTCTATTTTTAGTAAATTGTTATGATTTGATATTAAAATATTCTACACGTCCATCTAAAATCATAAAATTTGGGTATTTATATTTTTAACTAAGAATCTCCTCTAAAATCTATGAAGTCATTAAAATTTCAATACTTGAAAGTTGAAACATTTCTAATAACAATGGATTTGTTCGAATTTTTTAAAATCACTTATACAATAACACATGATTTTATAATTAAAAGACATTTACAAATCATATACCCAATTAAACTTATAAAACTGGATTTTATTTTTTAGTTCAATACACCCCCTTAGTGATTAATTACGTCATACCTTACTTTTTAATATAAACTATCATTCATCTATTTTGGTTTAAATTATACACGAATTATGATTGATCTACTAAGCATGTTCTTAAGAAATTTTAAATCAACTTTGTATCTAGTATCTTATATAGATATATGTTTTGTGGAGTAAAAAAACATATAGCTATTATATTACCACCATCATTTCATATCCACTTTTACTTTATATCAACTAGTTGATATAAATTACGAATTATATTTCATCTATTGAAGTGTCGCTAAAGTGATTAGATTTATTATATGGTCAATAACTTACAAAAAATGAAAATTCTTATATGAAATCACATGATGGTTTATAATTTGCAAACAAAATTCTCTCATGACTTCTTTAGTTCTATACTACTATATGATGTAGATTGGTGCTAGGACTTTAAATGATGTAGAGACCTTTTACTTTTTATTATAAAGTTTTTAAAGTCTCATGACTTTAATTGTTTTTAAGTCGCGCCTTATAAAACATCCATCCACGAAGCTTCTTTGCCAACAGAGTCAACGTTCTGTATCCACAATACAAAACCTCTTTGATAATCCTTTCTCGATCTTACTAATATATCTTTTTTTTTTCTTTTTCTTTGGAAGATATTGCAAAACGTTCTGTGGCTTTTTCACGCTCTTTAGAAAATTCAGATTCCAACAAGATCACTAATAACCTTCTTTTCAATCGTACTCGATGGATTCTTCTTTTTTTCTTTAGCTTTTGTGCTGCTACAATAACTTTCTTCATGCTTCTGGGTATAATATTTTTCCTTTTTAATGGAAAATTTAGATCCCATCAAGAAAACAAAATAACAGCTTCTTCTTCTTCTCTCTCTTCTTCTTCTTCTTCTCTAAATTGCAAATACCATGTCTTCCCGAGCTTCCATGGGGAAGATGTCCGAAAAACCTTTCTTACTCACATCTTAAAAGAATTCAGGAGAAAGGGAATCGACCCATTCATTGATATTGATATTGAGAGGAGCAAGGGTCTGTTTGTTCGCTTAGTTGTCATTTCCATTCAACTAGATCATTCAAATACTTCATCTCCCTAATCCATCTAGATGATGTTTGTTTCATTTTGGGTTATTCATTTGGATTATCCATTTGAATGAACATTTGTTTGTTTGCGATGTAAATTTTCATCTCCATCTAAATGATTTTAATAAGAAAATGACTAAAATGCCCATTATTTAATTTAATTATATTTAAATCTTAAACATATTTTAAAAAATAATATTAAAATTATAAATATATTAATATATTAAAAAATAGAATAGTCTTAAAACCAAATTTTTTTTGAAAATACTAAAATTATATTTTTTCGTAAAAAAAGTTTAATCGTGAAATCACACTTTTTGACTTAGAATCGCAAAATGACGTTTTTCCGCAAAAACCGTGAAATCGCAATTTGACAGAAAATAAAAAAATGATGTTTTCCCGCCAAAACCGTAAACCCACAATTTCGACAGAAAATCACAAAATCACTTTTTCCCGCCAAAACGTGAAACCACAATTTCGACGAAAAATTATGTTTTCCCGCCAAAACCGTAAAACCGTAATTTAGACGAAAAATTGCAAAATTATGTTTTCTGCAAAAACATGAAATTGCACACTGTCGTTTTCTCGCAAAAACTGTAAAATCACAATTTCGACGAAAATGATGTTTTTCCGCCAAAACCGTAATTTCGACGAAAATGATGTTTTCCGCCAAAACCGTATTTTCGACAAAAAATTGCAATATAACGTTTTCCGCCAAAAATGTGAAATTACAATATAACATTTTTCCACCAAAACCGTAAAATCGCAATTTTGACGAAAATGACGTTTTTCCGCCAAAACCGTATAACCATAATTTCAACGGAAAATCACAAAATAATGGTTTCTGCCAAAAACGTGAAATTGCACATTGTCGTTTTTCTGCCAAAACCGTGAAATCACAATTTCGACAAAAAATGACGTTTTCCCGCCAAAACCGTAAAACCGTAATTTCAACGAAAAATCGCAAAATAACGATTTTTGCCAAAAACTTAAAAGTGCACACTGTCATTTTCTGGCCAAAATTGTAATTTTGACGAAAATGACGTTTTCCCGCCAAAACAGTAAAACCGTAATTTCGACAAGAAATCACAAAATAACATTTTCGCCAAAAACCGTGAAACTGTAATTTCGATGAAAATTTACAAAATAAAGTTTTTTGTCATAAACATGAAATTACAGAATGGTATTTTTCCGTCAAAACCGTGAAATCGCAATTTCGACGAAAATGACGTTTTCCAACCAAAACCGTAAAACCGTAATTTCGACGAAAAATCGATTTTTATAAATTATTATTGATACAAATATTTTATAAATTATTGTTGATATAAACATTTTTATTACAAACTAAACCAATAAGATAAAATAGTTAATTGTACATTTGTCATTTGTTATTTTGGATGAATCATCTCCATCCAAATGATTCAATTTGGATCATCTAGATGATTATAAAAATTTAGCCTAAATTTTAAAAATCATTTAGATGGTTCATTCGGATGATCTATTTGAATGAACATGTTTTAGTGCTAAACAAACGTCAATTCTCATATCCATTCAAATGGATCATTTGAATGAGTAAACAAACAGGGCCCAAGTCAATTGGTCATGGGCTCATAAAAGCTATCAAAGGATCAAGAATGTCAGTTGTCTTGCTCTCCAGGAACTATGCTTCTTCTTCGTGGTGCCTAAATGAGTTGGTGGAAATCATGAAGTGCAGAGAAGAGTTAGGTCAAATAGTGATGACCATTTTCTATGAAGTAGATCCAACTGACGTAAAGAATCAGACCGGTGATTTTGGGAAGGTCTTTACGAAAACTTGTAAAGGTAAGACAAAGGACACTACAAGAAATCTACCGCAAAACCGACGGAATTTCCGATGGACAATAATTTTATCGGAAATTTCCGACGGCTTCCCGACAGATTCCTGAGATTGGGAAATTCTGGGAATCCGTCAGAAATTCTGGGAATCCGTCGGAAATCTGTCGGAAATCCGACGGAAATCCAAGCCGTTATATTCCGACGGTTTTCCGTCGGAAACTCCGTCGGAAATTTATATTCCGATGGATTTCCGACGGATATTCATGCCGTTATATTCCGACGGATTCTGGAAATATGTCGGATAATATGAAAGTTAATGTAGCCGTTGAATTTACCATTGTAAACCGTCGGAAATCCGATGGAAACGAGTTTATATATATGTTTCTCCCTTCCTCCATCCCATTACACAACAATCTTAATTTCATATCTCTCTCTCATTTCTTGTTTACATAATATGAATTCTATAAAAAAAGTGAAAAATATGTCTAGATATTTTCGATCATGGATGGACGAACCATTGATGGATCCGGAGACGAACAACTTGAACGAGGAGTATGCACGAGGCATATAGGAGTTCATGGAAGTGGCGGGAAAGCAACCGCGTGTTCAAAAATCAGGTAAGTTAAAATGCCCATGTTCAATTTGTAGGAATTCTCGTAATGTTGCGATAGAGATAGTTTGGCATCATTTGTATAGTAATGGGTTTACGCCGGGTTACAAGATATGGTATTTACATGGAGAAACAAATGTTGAGTATGGTAGTACTAGTGAACCAACTGTCTCAGATTGTTTAGGAGGTAGCACAGAAGTAGATGTAGGTGTAGGGAGCGTGCAGATGGTGAATGATGCGTTTAGAGAGAATGTCGAGTTTAGCGGTGAAGAAAGAGATAGGTTCGAAGAACCTAATGTAGAAGCAAGAAGATTTTTTGATATGTTAGATGCTGCAAAGCAGCCACTATATAAAGGGTGTAAAGAAGGTCATTCGCCTTTATCATCTGCAAGTAGATTGATGACGATTAAGACGGATTACAATTTGGCAGAGGAGTGCGTTGATGCGATAACAGATTGGACGATAGATTTATTACCAGAAGATAATGTTTTACCCGGATCATACTACGAGGTACAAAAACTTGTATCTGGTCTTGGGTTACCGTATAAGGTAATAGATGTGTGCATCGACAACTGTATGCTATATTGGAGAGAAGATGAAAACCGCAAAAGATGTAGATTTTGTCGTAAACCACGGTATCAGGAAAGTAGTGGCAGAATTCAAATTCCATATAAACGTATGTGGTATTTACCAATAACAGAGAGGTTGAAGAAGTTATATACTTCTCAGCGCACGGCAGAGCCAATGAGATGGCATGCAGAACATCGTCAAGATGGAGATATTACACATCCTTCAGACGCAGAAGCTTGGAAACATTTTCAATCATTGTATCCGGATTTTGCGATGATGGAAGGAATGTGTACCTCGGGTTATGTACAGATGGTTTTAACACATTTGGGAAGCATGGAAGGAAGTATTCGTTATGGCCCGTAATTGTAACCCCTTACAATTTGCCTCCATCTCTGTGCATGCGTAGAGAGTTTTTATATCTCTCGATTCTTGTTCCCGGCCCAGAGCATCCGAAGAGATCACTTGATATATTCCTCCAGCCATTGATCTATGAGTTACAAATGCTATGGGAGCATGGTGTGGAAGCGTACGATGTTTCAACCCAGCAAAACTTTAAGATGCGTGCGGTGCTTATGTGGACCATAAGCGATTTTCCAGCATATGGTATGTTATCTGGATGGACAACACATGGGAGATTATCGTGTCCGTATTGCCAAGATAACACTGATGCATTCCAACTGAAGCACGGCAGAAAAAGTTGTTGGTTTGATTGTCATAGAAGATTTTTACCGAGTGATCATCCGTATCGTCGTTCGAGAAAAATGTTTACGAAGGGTAGGCAAGTTTTTGATGGTCCACCGCCTGAGATAGACGGTGAGTTTTTATTGGAGCAGTTGAGAGATTTTGGTGCTGAGACGACTTCTTATTGTGGGGGTAATGGACATGAACCTATTTATGGTGTTGGTGAATTTCATAGCTGGCACAATAAGAGCATATTTTGGGATTTGCCTTACTGGAAGAACCATTTATTGCGGCATAATCTTGATGTGATGCACGTTGAAAAGAACTTCTTTGAGAAGCAGAACTAGGAGGCCCGGTTCAATACCGTTGGATGTATCCATTTGAGCGGTATATGTTTCATCTGAAGAAAAAGGTTAAGAATTTGAGTAGAGTAGAGGGATCTATTATCGCCCAGAGCATCAACGAAGAGGCCTCACAGTTTGCTGAATATTACTTCCCGTCAGAAGTTCGTACGAAGAGTAGACGTCCTAGTCGCCATGATGATCGTGGTGAGAGAGCGATTTACCCCGTCGTTGTTCCAGAGTTATTTTCCCAAGTCATGAAGTCGATGGCAAAGGAAAAAGGCGTAAATTATCTCAAGAGGACTTTAAACACTTGCATACGTATATCCTAACCAATTGTGAAGAAATTACAGAATACGAAAGGTAAACAAAAATTCTTTTGTGTCATTTAATGTATAATTGATTAATTTATATGTTTTTATTAACTTGTCAACAATTGTGGTTTTCGTACAGGATTTACATGACATTAATACGCGGGTACTATATGGATAAGACAGAAGACGAGCTTCAAGTCCATAAGGAAGAGGAATTTATGCCTTGGTTGCAGTTTTACGTAAGTGTTTAAAAACGCTAAATCATTTAATAAATATTTTTTTAAAATACTAATTTGTAACTTATTTTTGTAGGTTTCGAAGGAGTAAGAAGACGGACATTTCCCACATGGTTACTTCGGAATTTGTTAATGGTCCAAACTACATTGCAACTTCTTATCCTAGATACTGCAGTCGTGGATATGGGTTTAGGGTTCATGACGAGAGAAGGACTACGCAAACTTCAGATTCTGGTATTTCAGTGAAATCTGGTAATGATGTTTACTATGGCGTTCTTCAGGAAATATTGGAAGTGCGGTACCCAGGAATGTTAGACTTGAGGTGCATTGTTTTCAAGTGTGATTGGTATGATTCAACACTCGGCCGTGGGCTTCATGTGGACCAATTTGGTGTTACGTCTGTTAATTCAACTCGGACACTAGAATCGTATGACCCATTCATTCTAGGATCACAAGCTGAGCAGGTAGGGTACAAATATTAGTGTAATTAATACTCAATTCATTATTTTGGTATAATACTTACAAATTAATTAATATGTTTTTTTAGGTGTGCTATATTCATTACCCTCGAGTTACACGGCGGACAGATCCTTGGCGCTTACTTACAAATGACCCCGAGAGGAAGAATTTATGGAGTTGCAGAACACGATCCTTTACAGCCAGCAGAAGTTGTTCCAATGGATCCAGTTGAGCCTTCTTGTGCTCTGGATCTTGTTGTTAATTTCACACAATTTGGTTTAGTTTTTTCCGAATCAGAAGAAGAACAAGGTGAATTTTATGAGGATTCAGACTCAATTCCATCTGAGGGATCAGCCTCATCATCTAATGAAGATTAGTTATATGTGTGTTTTGTATTATTTTTTATTTTTACCGAAATGTGTAACATTGTTTTTTGTATTTTATTTAATATTGACAGTACGGTGTAAACCATAGGTCCTCGACGACCACAGGTGCCGAGCATTTTATAAGCTCAACTTCAGCTTTGTATATTTTTCTAAGTTTTAATAAAATAAGATTTTGCCAGAAATATATATTCCCTAAACAAACACCTTACCAAACCCACAAAACTCATTAAACCACTTTAACATTAAACCACATATAAACCCTTATCCGTCGGAAATCCGTCGGACTTTCTGACGGGTTTCCGACGGAAAGATAATTTAAAACCTTAAACACGAACACGTGTTTTCGTAAAAAATACCAATATCCGTCGGAAAACCGTCGGAATTTCCGACGGATTTCTGATGGTTTTGGAGGTTTTATTTTAATTTAATTTTTATAGACACGTGTAACCCTAAAACCGTCGGAAATCTGTCAGAAATTCCGACGGATTTCTGACGGTTTTGGGGGTTTCATGGTTAACTTGTAATTTCTTGTACATCAAGACAATGTTAACAACAAACTTTGACAAAATAAACTAAGTTATGTGATATATAACATATTTTCAAAAGAAAAAAATTTTAGACATGGTTTGACCGAAAGTGTTTGATAGATAAACGTAAAGTTAACATACAAGTTTACCAAAAATGAAATAATCGTATAAACTTTTGAAATTTGTCAAATGAAGAATATCTATAAGTTATTTGTGTTTGCAATCATGAATTTATAATACTAAAAACATATGTTTACTGAAACGGTGCATAAATAACCACTAAAACCACAAACCCGTCGGAAATCCGTCGGAAATTTCTGACGGATTTCTGACGGATTTCTGACGGTTTTGTGGTAACACGTGTCCCCGTTTAAGGATTGACTGGCCAATCAGAAGACATGCATATTTATATTATCCATCGGAAATCCGTTGAAAATTTCCGACGGATTTCTGATGGATAATGAAAATGTAACCGCGAATATGTTTTCGTTTCCTGCGGCTCCTAAATTTTTGCAAATCCATCGGAAATCTGTCGGAAATTTCCGACGGATTTCCCGATGGATTCGCAAAAATTTAGGCGCGACGGTTCTCGAAACTGTATCGAGAACATGCGTAATTTAATTTTTTTGAAAATTGACAGATTTCCGACATCGTCTTCTTCCTCCTCACTTTCGTAGACAAGTTTCCAAAACCTCAAAATCGCCAAAAATCGCCAAATCTCTCTTACAACCGTCGATCTATCATCCAAATGTCTAACAATCCCCCAAACATGTAAGTTTTTAAGTTTATATTATGGATTGTTAGGTTTTTAGTTAGATTGATTAGTTTAGAAAATTAGAATTGTTAGATTTAGGTTTGTAATGTTAGATTTAGGATTTGGTTTGTTAGTTTTAAGATTTACCTACTTTATAACATGAATTGTTAGATAAATGATTTTGATTTGGAATTTTAGATTTATTAGAATTTGTGGTTAGATTATTATGTTAATTAGTATTAAGTTTTGTTATGTTTATTGAAATTATTTGTTTTGTTAATTTATTTATTTATTTAACTTATGTATAATTATTTTCATGCATTAAAATTTTCTTACTTTTGGTATGAATTATTATGTTTAGAAAATTATGATAATTTAAATAAAAATTTTTAATCATGTTAGTAATTTATAATTATTTTTTGAATTATTCATTCTTTTATAAATCATGGATTTACAAATTTATAATTGTTTTGGAATTAAAACTTATAAATATAAATTTATGATGATTTTAGTAATTTATAAGTATTTCCATCAATTATTCATTATTTTATAAAAGTATAATTGTTTTGGACTAATAATGAATTTAAAATACTTTTTGATACTTTTTTATTATTTTGATGATATATAATTTTTTCATATACTGTTTGATTTCTTTTTTAATTTTTCTAGGGATTACGGTCAGTTTATCCATTCAGGCGGCGGCGGACGTAGTAGTCGCCGAAGAGGTGGTGCCGGTTCGAGGAGTTCTCCTACAGCGGAGACACATATCTCGGAGACAGCGCCTATGCCGACGCCTTCACCTACTGCACCGACGCCTTCACCTACTGCTCCGACGCAGATGAGCGTCAAGGACTGTCGCTCAACCAGGACGAGATAGATTGCCTAGTCTCCATCCGGATTGCGTCGGCAGAGACACATGGTCAGTTTTTGTTAAATTTAAGAATTTTAATATTTTTTTACTATTATTACTTTAGTTACAATTCAAATTATTTGCAATAATTTCTTTTGTAGGTTTGGAGATTCTGGAAATGGGATTTCCAAGTTCATTAACCGGATGCTCAATAGAATGCTTCGACATCCGTACCCAACTTACAACCAAATGCCGATGGCGGATCAGGAATTGTGGTTTCGCCAATTTGCGGTAAGTACCTTATATTTTAAATTGTTTTACTTTTATTTAATATAGTTTATTTTAATTTAATTTTTGATTTGCAGCAAGAATTTACTTGGGACAGCCACATGACCGCCTCGGTTAGTCGAAGCTTCGATAGAAAAGCATCGAGAATGTATTCATGGAAGCTAAACGAGTGGAAGGAGAAGTGGCACAAGAATGATGTCCCAAGGGAGTTGCTTTCCAACCCGGGGCTATGGAGCGGGTTATGCACTTAATGGAGTGAAGAACCGACCAAGACAAGCTCCACAACTCATTCTGCGTGCCAAAACAGCGATCGCAAAGGAAAAGGCAAGGCGACGCACAATCTAGGAGCGGTTAGTTTGGTCACACGAGCCAAACAACTGGTAAGTTACTTATTTAATTAAAATATTGTTATTTTAGTTTTATAATTTTATATTTTACTAAATTTTCATTTTTGTAGTTTCGTCAAGACGGTGTCCAACCTTCCGCTCTCACATTGCTCAAGGATGCGCATACCAGCAGGAAGACCAATGAAATCCAAGATCCGCTGGCTCGGGAGATCATTGACAATTATGAGAAGATGAAGGAAGACTTCCTCCTTTCTCAGCCACTCACCGAAGGAACGCCTCCAATGACCGATCTTCCGTTCGAGAAGATTAACGAATTCGTCTATGAGGTAAGTAAAATATATATTTAAATCTATTTTTTGTAATTTCTAATTTTTAACAAAGTTTTCGTTTCTTACCGCAGTGTACTCCGAAGACCAAAGGTCGTGTATTTGGTCTTCCGGACGACGTATCTTCTTCTGCAACTTCGCGTTTCTTCGGCGATTCTCCCGATATTAGGGCACAGCTCGCACAACAAGACGCTGAGATGGAAGCCATGAAGACGCAGCTGCAACAGTTCGCAGAAGAACAAGAAGCGGAACGCGAGAGAACCCGCAAATTGGAGGCAGATCACCTGGTATTGCAGCAACGCATGGAGGAATTCTTATCCCGATTCCCGCCTTCGTAGTTTTAGTTTGTTTTAGTTTTTTTTTTGTTTTTTATTTGAATTATTTTTTATTTATTGAATTTTTATTTGAATTATTGCATTATTTTATAATTAGCATTTCTTTAATTTTAATTTATATTATAAAAAAAATTTTAAAATTAATTAATTTATTTTTAAAAATTTGATTATATAATTAAAAAAAAATTAAACAATTCTGTCGGAAATCCGTCGGTTTTTTAACCGTCAGAATTCCGTCGGTTTTTTAACCGTCGAAATTCCGTCGGTTTTATATCCGTCGGAATTCCGTCGGTTTATAATTATCAGAAATCCATCGGAAATCCGTCGGTTTTTATCCGTCGGAATTCCGTCGTTTTTATATCCATCGGAATTCCGTCGGTTTATAATTATCAGAAATCCGTCGGTTTAAAACCGACAGAATAAAAATCGACGGATGTCCGACGGAATACCAAATTCAGGATTCTGTCGGAAATCCATCAGAAATTCTGACAGATTTCCGACGGATCTTTTATTTCCGACGAGATAGAAGCGACGGAAAAAACCGACGGATTTCCGATGGATTTTGCTAACTCTGACGGATTTCCGACGTAATTGGCCGTCAGTTTTGCGGTATTTTTCTTGTAGTGGGAGGAGATCAAGAGATGGAGAAAAGTTTTGGAGAGTGTGGCCAAAATCGCCCGAGAGCATTCTCACAACTGGTTTGTCCTCTTGATTTCTACTTTCCCTAACTAATATTGTACTAGCACATCAAAGTATGTTTATTGGTAAAGAATAGAGAAAATCAAGACAATCAATTACATATCTAAGAACAAATTTCATGATTAATTAACAGATGTATAATTTGATCTCTCCAATGCTAGGGATAATGAAGCGACAATGATCAAAAAAATCGCTACTGATGTTTCAAACTTGTTGAATAATCTTACACCATCACGTGATTTTGACGGCTTAATTGGGATGAGAGCTCGTATGAAAGAAATGGAGCCGTTGTTATGCCTAGAATCTGATGAAGTGAGGATGATCGGGATTTGGGGTCTGTCTGGGATTGGTAAGACCACCATAGCCCGATTTCTGTTTAACAACCTCTCCAACAGTTTCCAGATGAGCGTCTTTATGGAGAATATCAAAGAGTTAATGTCAAGACGAATGTGTTCTGATTACTACAGTGCAAAGTTGCAGTTACAGAAACAATTTATGTCTCAAATAATCAACCACGAGGATATCGATATTCCTCATCTAGGAGTTGCACAAGATAGGTTGAACGATATGAAAGTGCTTATTATTCTTGATAACATCGATCAGTCAATTCAACTAGAAGCTATCGCAAAAGATACTCGGTGCTTTGGTCATGGAAGTCGGATTATCATCACGACGCAAGACCAAAAACTTTTGAAAGCACATGGCATCAACCATATTTACCAGGTGGGTTTTCCATCAGCATATGAAGCTTGTCAAATATTTTGTGTGTATGCTTTTGAAGAAAAGTTCCCTAAAGATGGTTTCGAGGAGCTTGCATGGGAAGTTACAAAACTTTTAGGTGGACTACCATTGGGATTAAGAGTTATGGGTTCTCATTTCCGGGGAATGTCTAAACAGGAGTGGATAAATGCACTACCAAGGTTAAAGACTCGTCTTGATGCTAGTATTCAAAGCATTTTGAAGTTCAGTTATGATGCTTTATGTGATGAAGATAAATATTTATTCCTTCATATAGCTTGCATTTTCAACCATAAAAGGATTGAGAAAGTGGAAGAGCATCTTGCGCATAATTCCTTGGATGTGAAGGAAGGGCTTCACGTTTTAGTTGATAAATCTCTCATATCTATTGAAGAGGGAAGGATAAAGATGCATAACCTGCTAGAACAATTGGGTAAAGAAATTGTTGACCATGAGCTTGGTCCCCAATCAATTCGTGACCCTGGGAAGCGTCAATTTTTGGTTGATTCTAGAGATATTTGTGAAGTACTCACTGATGAGACGGTTAGTTTTATTATTATTCTTCAATTACCTAGCTGCTCCCTACAAATTACATTTATTTGATAACTAACTATCTTTAGTTCTCTACCTCTTTTTTGGTCTTTCTTTAGGGTAGTAGAAATGTTGTAGGCATACATTTCTACCCATCTGAGCTGTCAGGAGAATTAAATATAAGTGAGAGAGCTTTTGAAGGAATGACTAATCTTAAATTCTTAAGATTCTACTATCGATATGGTGACAAGAGCGATAGATTGTACTTACCGCAAGGTTTGAATTATTTATCTCGAAAACTTAGAATACTAGAATGGGATCGTTTTCCGATGACATGTTTGCCTTCAAATTTTCATACGGAGTACCTCGTCAAACTAAACCTGTGGTTTAGCAAACTTCAGAAGCTATGGGAAGGAAATCGGGTACGACATTGTTATGTGTTTCTTCTTCAGCTTTAAAATTTTTGTATGATTTCGTCTTTAACATTCTTTTAGGCTTGGAAAGAGTGATTTTAATGATCCGTTATTATTAATTATAATAGAATCTTAATGGTTTGGAAGTATTTATTTTTCGTCGCTAGTAAATGTGTTCTTATATGTTGCTTTTTGTTTGTTTGAATAGCCGCTTGGAAACCTCAAGTGGATGTATTTGAATCATTCCAAAAAGCTAATGGAGCTACCTGATCTCTCAACTGCCACTAAACTTGAAGAATTATTTCTCATTGGATGCTCAAATTTAGTGGAGCTCCCCTCATCTATTGGGAATGCTGTTAATCTCCAAAAATTGTATCTTAGTGATTGCTCAAGTTTGGTGGAGCTTCCCTCTTCTATTGGGAATACCATTAATCTCTTGTGTTTGAATCTCATAGGCTGTTCAAGTCTAGTAGAGCTCCCATCTTCTATTGTGAATGTCACTAATCTCCAGATATTGCAACTTGATATGTGCACTGGTCTGGTGGAGCTGCCATCTTCTATTGGAAACCTTCATAAATTGCAAACGTTGACTTTAGTAGGATGCTCAAAGCTAGAGGTTCTTCCTACCAATACCAATTTGAAATCTCTCGATACACTTGATCTCACTGATTGCTTGTTGTTGAAATTTTTTCCTGAGATCTCTACAAACATTAAGGATCTCAGGCTCATGAGAACCGCAATAAAAGAAGTGCCTTTGTCGATCAAGTCATGGTATCGTCTTCGTGACTTAGAAATGTCTTACAGTGAAAACCTCAAGGATTTCCCGCATGCTCTAGAAAATGTTACAAAGCTTCATTTGAGCGATACAAAAATACAAGAACTTCCTTCATGGGTCAGCACTTTCACTTGTCTAGATCGTCTTGTACTCAGGGAATGTAAGAAGATGGTATCACTCCCGCAGCTTTCAGATTCCTTATCATGCCTAAAAGCAGTAAATTGTGAATCATTGGAGAGACTCGATTGTTCCTTTCACAATCCAAAGATTCGTCTATACTTTGTTAACTGCTTCAAACTGAATAAAGCAGCAAGGGAACTCATCATCCAGACTAGTACTAACTTTGCAGTCTTACCTGGTGAAGAAGTGCCTGAGCACTTTACTTACCGAGCTACTAATGGAAGTTTCTTGACAATAAAGTTGAATGAGAGGCCTCTTCCTATATCCATGAGATTTAAGGCTTGCATCTTACTGTTTAAAAGTGTTAAGGAGAAGGTGAAAGAGGTGTATGATAGGAAAGCGATGAAGGTATCATATCGCATCTTAGATCTTGGTCTTGCAGTTCCATGCAGACCTACACACCAGTTTTTGCCTGCCCCTTTAACAGAGCATCTGTACACCTTTGAATTTGAAGTAGATGTGACATCCACTATGCTTTTCTTTGATTTCCAAGTGGACATTTACGAAGCGATTATAAAAGAATGTGGAGTACTCCAACTCTAAATCCTTTCATATTTCAGAGATGGCGATGGTGGAAACTGTGAAAATAAAATGCGAAGAAACTAACACTCGAACTGAAGTCGATGGAAAGGTAGATGGAGATGATATTGGTGAGATAAAACTTAGCAGAAGATGAGTGAAATTAAATCATGAGATTTAGCTCCATTATCAATTTGCAGTGCTTGGGTAAGTTATTTCTTGATGTGCACTTTTATGTTGTATTTTTGTCTAATTAGGGAAATTGGAATCCCAATGTTTCTTATGTATCTACATATAAATAGTGTTGTATTTCTTCTATGCATTCATCTTCAAGCAAACAATTTCTTGATCCACATAAATATAGGCAGTCTTTGAGTGTATAGAGAACTTACAAAACTCTATAAAGTTTATAAGTTTCCCAAAGGACTAAGAAAATGTTCAAGCCAAGAATAAATAAACTAGAAAGGCGTTAGAGCATTGAGAGTGGTGTAGCAAGCACGTTAAGCATGGGTTGGTTGTTGCACAAAACAAGTATGGGTTGGTGTTGGAGAATCAAAGATTCGGATCCGGATAATCAGAAATTCGAGGTTGACGGATCACAATATCAGGAATATCCCATAAAATTTGATTGTAAAAACTGTTGTATCTAGCTTCGATTTTACGCTGGCTCTGGCTATATATATTGTCACTTTGACATCGATGATATACAGAAAAACCTTGACCTTTGTTTCTTTTCATGGTATCAGAGCCTGAACCTAAAAACACATGAACCAGATTTTTTTCTTCTTTTCGATGGCTGAACAAATCACTCCGACGGTGACGACTGAAGTAAGGAGAACAATCTCTCCTTATGATTTGACTTTTGCAGACAATTCAGGGGCTGTGATTTCACATCCTCTATTGAAGGGAACGAATTACGAAGAATGGGCCATAGGAATGAAGACAGCTCTCTGTTCACGCAAGAAATTTGGATTTCTTGATGGTACGATCTCTCGCCCAGAAGAAGGATCGCCTGACCTTGAAGACTGGTTGACAATTCAAGCTTTGCTTGTATCATGGATTAAGATGAGCATTGATCCTATGCTGCGATCGAATGTTTCTCACAGAGATGTCGCAAAGAATCTCTGGGATCACTTGAAGAAGAGATTTTCGGTGATCAATGGACCAAAAATTCAGCAAATAAAAGCTGAGCTTGCGTGTTGTAAGCAACATGGACTAAAGATAGAAGCTTATTACGGCAAGCTGATGAAGATATGGGATAACATGGCAGCTCATCGCCCTTTGAGGGCTTGCAAATGTGGTAAGTGTGAGTGTGATTTAGAGATAGCACAAGAACAAGATCGTGAGGAGGATAAGGTGCATCAGTTCCTCTTTGGAATTGATGATACACACTTTCGCACAGTGAGATCAAACTTAGTTTCTCGAGTTCCAGTACAGTCTTTGGAAGAAGTGTATAATATCGAGATAAGAAGAAGATATGATACTTAGTGGTGTTAAATCACAAGATGATCAAACCGAGTTAAATGCTTTCGCAGTTCATACACGTTCTTGATACAATCAAGGACAAGCTCGGAGTGAAGAGAATAAAAACACAGTGTGTAAACATTGTAATCGTGGAGGCCATGCATCAGACCGTTGTTATGCAATAATTGGTTATTCCGAGTGGTGGGGAGACAGACCACGCGGGAGATCTATGCAAGGAAGAGGTAGAGGAAACATGTCCTTCAATGGAGGAAGAGGAGGTGGAAATGCTGTATCTTATGCGAATAAGGTGTATGTGCCTAACTTGGAGAATCAAGAGCAAGCCAACTATGTGATAACTGATCAAGATCGTGACAAAGTGAATGGTCTCACCAAAAATCAATGGCTTTCTATCAAAAGCATTCTCAATGCCGGGATAACAACGGCACCTGAAAAACTCACGGGTAAGTTTTCTTTTCCCAATTGGATAATGGACACTAGAGGATCTCATCACCTGACATACCGGTATGATATATTAGTGAATGTTTGAGAGATGGCTCCAGTTTTAATTATTCTACCAGATGGTAGAGAAAGGGTGTCAAATAAAGAAGAAACCGTGAGTCTTGGTTCTGGTTTAGTTCTGAAATCGGTTTTCTTTGTTGAAGAATTTCAATCTGATTTGATTTCTATGGGACAATTGATGGATGAAAATAGCTGTGTGGTTCAACTCGCCGATCAGTTCCTTGTGGTTTAGGACCGCACTACGAGGACGGTGATTGGAGCGGGTAAGTGAGTAGGAGTGACCTTTCTCTTTTGCAGCATGGAGATCACAGCATCAGTCACAACTAAGGAGGAAAAGTATGAGTTGTGGCATAATCGGATGGGTCATCCGTCTGCAAAAGTAATTAGCTTGTTACCGGAGATTTCAGTTTCATCTTCTGTTTTGAATAAAGCGTGTGATATTTTTCTCCGCGCTAAGCAAACAAGAAATTGTTTTCCATTGAGTATGAATAAGACTTCACAAGTTTTTAAATTGATTCACTACGATCTATAGGGTCCCTATATTTTTTTCCGCGCTAAGCAAACAAGAAATTGTTTTCCATTGAGTATGAATAAGACTTCACAATTTTTTTAATTGATTCACTACGATCTATAGGGTCCCTACCAAACTCCATCTTATTTTGGGGCCCGATACTTTCTTACCATTGTAGACGACGTCTCAAGGGCTGTCTGGTTGTTCTTATTGAAAGATAAAACAGAAGCACCAGTGCAATTGAGAAATTTTGTTGCAATGATAGAGAGACAATTTGAAACAAAAGTTCAGACCGTCCGAAGAGACAAGGGCTCAGAGTTTGTGTGCTTGACAAATTTTTTTCAAGGGAAAGGAATTCATCATGAAATGTCATGTGTAGGCATGCCTGAGCAAAATGGACGAGCTGAAAGAAAACATCACCATATCCTTAATGTCGCCAGAGCCTTGAGGTTTCAAGCTAATCTCCCCCATTGAACTTTGGGGCGAGTGTGTTTTAACAGTGGCATATCTTATTAACCAAACCCCCAGCTCCATATTAGTTTATGTTACTCCATATGAAAAACTGTACAATGAGGCACCACAGTATAGCCATTTGCGTGTGTTCGGGAGCTTGTGCTATGCACACAATCAATTTCGTGGAGGAGATAAATTTGTAACACGAAGTCGACGGTGTATTTTTGTTGGGTATCCACATGGTAAAAAGGCATGGCGCTTGTTTGACTTAGAGAAGTAATAATTCATTATCTCAAGAGATGTTGTGTTCTCAGAAGCTGGATTTCCGTTTTCAAAACCTGTGTCGATACAGGAAATAAAAGATGAAGAAGGCGTTCCTAATTTGTGGGCTCCTATTGCACAAGGCTTAGAAGTAGAAGGAAATAGTTTGGGCCCTGTTTCAGGCCCAAGTCTACAATTAGAACCATGCTCGTCTTCTGGTCCAAACTTTAGTGAGAACAATACAGAAACTATTCCTCCACCTTCTCTTATTGTTGATGCTTCGACATCAAACACGAACACGACGACGAATCCAGTTCTCCGACCACCACCGGTTCCCACTGGAATCACTAATTGTTCCTCATGCCAAGGATGGTTACTGCAACATGCAACTAATTCAACTACAAGTACCTCGGCTCCTGTCCCTGCTCAACCTCCTCAGTTGCGACAGAGCCAACGAAAGACACAACCACCGGTAAAATTAAAAGATTTTATCACAAATTCTGTTAATTATCATGACATTCCAGCTTCTGATACGGTTCTCTATCCAATATCTGCACAAGATAATGTTCAAAGATTCTCAGCGAGACATATTGCCTATGTGGCTGCTGTTCAAAATGCTAGTGAACCAAAATCCTATAGACAAGCTGTACTAGATGAAAGATGGAGAAAGGTGATGGGTTCAGAAATTGATGCTCATGTATTGAATAAAACTTGGACAATTGAAGATCTTCCACCGGGGAAGCAAGTGATTGGGTGTCAATGGGTTTACAAGGTCAAACACAATTCTGATGGCTCGATTGAAAGGTATAAAGGTTAGTCACTGTGGGAAACAAACAAATTGAGGGAGATGATTTTGGAGAGACGTTTTCACCGGTTGCAAACATGGGAACGGTACGTTTGTTTTTGGATATTGCAGCAAAACACGGTTGGGAAATCCACCAGATGGATGTTCATAACACATTTTTGCATGGAAATAAGGAAGATGTCTACATGAAATTACCACCAGGCTTTTATGGAACATATTCGAACAAGGTATGCAAACTTCAAATATCTTTGTACGGGTTGAGATAGGCACCTAAGTGTAGGTTCGAAAAATTATCTACAGCATTGAAACACTATGGGTTTAAACAAGCTTTGGCAGATTACTCTTTGTTCACGCTTGAGCGTCCTGATCATCGGATTCATATACTGATATATGTTGATGATTTAATAATCACGGGCAGTTCACCTTCCGCGACACAAGCATTCAAAGAGTATTTAACAACTTGTTTTCATATGAAAAACTTGGGATCGTTGAAGTATTTTCTTGGAATAGAGGTTGCTAGGACTTCAAGTGGAATTTACATTTGTCAAAGAAAATATGCGTTAGATATTCTTATGGAAACTGATATGCTCGGTGCTAAACCAGCAAGTTTTCCACTTGAACAGAATCACAAGTTAGCCTTGTCTACTTCGCTATTGTTACCAGATCCGCTGCGTTATCGAAGGCTGCTTGGACGCCTGATTTACTTGGTTGTAACACGTTCTGACTTGGCATATTCAGTTCATGTGTTGGCACAATTTATGCAGAAACCACGAGAAGACCATTGGGAAGCTGCTTTAAGGGTTGTTCGATATATTAAAACTGATCCATCGTAAGGTGTTTTGCTACGAAGTAAAGGAGACATTCAAATAACTGGTTGGTATGATTCAGATTATTTAAGTTGCCCACTCACTAGGCGGTCTGTGACGGGCTATTTTGTTCAATTTGGAGAATCCCCAATTTCTTGGAAAACACGAAAGCAACCCACTCTAAGTCTCTCTTCTGCAGAAGCTGAGTATAGGGCCATGGGATTTTTGACAAAGGATTTGAAATGGTTAAAACAGTTGCTGTTGATTTTTGGTGTGCGTCATAAACAACCAATTATGACGACATGTTGTTACGACTTCCCAGCTGGCTGACATCTTCACAAAGCCACTAGAAAGGGAAAGATTCTTACATTTTCAAGGCAAGTTAGGCATACAAAATCTGTATGCTCCAACTTTAAGGAGGGTGTTGGAAAATCAAAGATTCAGATCCGGATTATCAGAAATTCGAGGTTTATGGATCCACAATATCAGGAATATCCCATAAAATCTGATTGTAAAAACTATTGTATCTAGCTTCGAATTTACGCTGGCCCTGGCTATAGATATTCTAACTTTGACATTGATGACATACAGAAAAACCTTGCCTCTGTTTCTTTTCAGTTGGTTTACCCATTTTGAGTTTTGACACCCCTAAACGTGGCGTTTGTAAAAAAACTCGCCATTGTAGCTTCCATGCACAGAGATTATGTACTCATCATGGGACCAATCAACGTCAAACGAAAAAAACAAAGGGAAAGTTCTTATTTGAAGCCCCTCGTCATCGTCAGAGATCACAAATTCACAATGTAAAAAACAGAGAGAAGTGATAAAATATATTTTTATATACTTATAGATCAAGATGGGAATAATAGTATTGAAATAAAATAGAGGAATTCCCTAAAATAGCACCAAAAGAAGTTTTTGTGATAAATTTAGCACATATTTTTATTTAGGAAAAAAATAGCATTTTTATAAAGAATAATAATTTAATTTTTTAGTTTGGGTTAAGTATTTTAGAATTTAAGATATAGTTTTTAGGGGTAGGAGGTATGGTTTAGGGTTTAGGGCTTAGGGTTTTTTAAACCCTAAATTCTAAATCCTAAAAATATGAGGTTAGGAGATTTGTGTTATATAAGAAAATTACCATTTAATAAAAATGTTTTTTTTGTCCTAAATGAAAATGTGTGCTATTTTTGGAATAAAAACTTAATTTTATGCTATTTTTGAGAATTGTCCAATAAAATATCCAATTTACTATAACACAAGGTAATTTTGTGTAACTATCCCCAAGTATCTGCCGCTTCGTCCTTAACCAAATCGGTAAAGAGAAACATCACTTGGTTATGGGAACTTTTTTTTTTTTTTTAACCTGGAGCACAATATTATAAAATAATTTTATCATAGATAATACAATATTATCACAAACATAAATTTTGATTATATAAAAGAATTCCACAGATTTATCTTATATGACTACATATTTTTGTGAAATCTTTTAGAAATTTTGGGAAATAATTGAGTTTGACTACATACTTTTTTTTTAAAACAAATGTCAAAAAGTGTGAATTTACATTTTGTGGACGTTTAAACCCTGAACTTACGAAATGCAGGTTAAATGTTCAAGTTTTTTGTTGACTCGTAATTAAATAGCATATTCGATCATTTGAGTCACGTCGTTAAATTGATGTTTACTGGGTTAAAGATTCTGTTAGCAACTTCCGTTTAATTATAACGATATTGTTTAAAGTTTTTTAAAAAATCATCAACTTTCAAATAGTGGACGTTTACATTCTCAACTTTTAAAAAATATCGCTTAAATGCCTAAGTTTTCGTTGATTTCATAATTAAATGCCTAACTTATATTGACTATGTTATTTGAGGCATGCCTTTAAATCAAGTGACATAACACGTTTATGGAATTAAATTTTCTGTTAGCAGATTTCGTTTAATTAAAACGACAAATGCTTCAGCAACTATTTATCATTTGTCTTCTCTTTCTACTTTATGGTCGCTTCATCGAGATCCAACCATAATCAAGAAGTTAAAAATCTTTTCAAAGTAAAATTCGTTTTTGAAGAAACATAATCCAACAAAGTGTTTGCCACATGAAATCTCCAAAAAATTCCCATAAAATTTTCTAAAACCCATCAAGAGATTGCGTTTCTTAAGCATTGGTGATAACCGGTTCGAATTTTTGGATCCTTAAAATCTATTTTTTTACTAAAGTTTTTTCTTTAAAATTGTTATGAATAATATTTTGGAATTTTTGTAATGAAAATAAAATATATACATGTAAAATATTTTTTGGACCCTCTTCAATCTAATTTTTAAAAATATATAAAAATATGAACTCCTAAATCATTAGGACACGGAACTGGGCTCTGGCCATCGCCCCTCTCGTCCCTCCACCCCCAATGAGCCGGCACTGATTCGCATAACCCTGAGTTTTAATTAGCCGACGTCACATTCTTATAAAAGTGATTTAAGACCGTTAACACTTAAACAATACAAATCTCAAGTATGACCAAAAATAAAATAAAATATAAAGTTGAAATTTCCTATCGTAAAGCCCAACTCAGCCCAAATGTAAAATGGCTTAATCAAAACCTATCCAACCCAAAATATCAAAATCTTATCATAACTCTCTCTTTCCTCCGAATTTTCTCACCCCCAAATCATTTCCATTAGGGTTTTGCTCGTCACAGGGTTTTATCATTTACCATTTCTTGTCCACATCCCCAAAAATCTCACAGCAATGTCTTCTCTAATGGCGATTCGTTGCGCACGAACCCAAAAACTCACCTCAATAGGTTCTCTCCTTCAAATACGTTCTTCATTTCCCCGGATCTCTCAATTCCACTCCGCCGGAACCAAAACCTTCACTCTAAACTCAACTCCGATCAAAAACCTAACCACATCCGCCGCCACAAACGATCACTACCACCAGAATCCTCAATCTGCACCACCGTCACAACAACGTCCATATCAACCTCAAAGCTTCGATTCTCAAAGTTATCAGAATCAGACGAACACTAATCAAAGAGTTTCACAAAATCCTAATCAATGGATTCCTCAAAATCCTCAATACGGTAGTCAAAGGCCTCAACACGGTGGTCAAAGACCTCAATACGGTGGTGGTGGTGGTGGTAACAATTATCAGAATCAGAATGTTCAACAAAGACCTCAGAATCAATATAACACGCCGCTGCAGCAACAACAACAGAGAAGCTCAAACCAAATCCCTAATCAGATGAATAAGCAGGTGAATGAGATAGCTCCTCCTCCTAGTGTTGAAGAAGTGATGAGGTTGTGTCAACGTAGGTTATATAAAGATGCTATTGAATTGCTTGATAAAGGAGCTATGCCTAATGCTGAATGTTTCACTTTGTTATTCGAATCTTGTGCGAATTTGAAGTCTCTTGAGCATTCTAAGAAGGTACATGATCATTTCCTACAGTCTAAGTTTAGAGGTGATCCGAAACTGAACAATATGGTGATTAGTATGTTTGGGGAATGTAGGAGTGTTACTGATGCTAAGAGAGTTTTTGATCATATGGTTGATAAAGATATGGATTCTTGGCATTTGATGATGACTGCGTATAGTGATAACGGAATGGGTGATGATTCGTTGCATTTGTTCGAGGAAATGACGAAACATGGGTTGAAACCGAATGAAGAGACTTTTCTTACGGTTTTCTTGGCTTGTGCTACTGTTGGTGGTATCAAAGAAGTGTTTTTGCATTTCGATTCGATGAAAAACGAGCATGGGATTGTTCCGAAGACGGATCATTATTTGGGTGTTTTAGGTGTTCTTGGAAAATGTGGACTTCTTGTTGAAGCAGAGCAGTATATTCGCGATCTTCCGTTTGAACCCACTGCTGAGTTTTGGGAAGCTATGAGGAACTATGCTCGGTTACATGGAGATATCGATTTAGAGGATTACATGGAGGAATTAATGGTTGATCTTGATCCTTCAAAGGCTGTGACCAACAAAATTCCTACTCCTCCACCGAAATCATTCAGGGAAACAAATATGGTTACTAGTAAGAGTAGGATCCTTGAGTTTCGTAATCTGACTTTTTACAAGGATGAAGCGAAGGAGATGGCTGCAAAGAAGGGAGCAGTTTATGTTCCCGACACACGATCTGTTCTTCATGATATCGATCAAGAGGCCAAAGAACAGGCACTACTTTACCACAGTGAGAGATTAGCGATTGCTTACGGTATCATTTGCACTCCAGCTCGGAAGACACTCACAATCATCAAGAATCTTCGTGTGTGTGTGGACTGTCACAACTTTATCAAGATCATGTCCAAAATCATTGGTAGGGAGTTGATTGTGAGAGACAACAAACGTTTCCATCACTTCAGAGATGGTAAATGTTCTTGTGGTGATTATTGGTAGACCGGCGTTTGTTTTTCCGTGGCTTTGTTTCGCATCATGTATAGCGTTCTAAGCTCTTGCCAGAACTATGCTAGTACTTGGGAATGGACCCTTTTACATGAGTTTTAAGTTTGTGTTCTAACTTTTGAATAAGTTATTGCTTTATATCTATTATTCGTCTTATTCTGATAGAACATGTCGATTCGAAGTTACAAGATTGAAATTTTTGTATGAACAATGAACTCAAATTACAATAACAGAGCTTAAGAGATCTGTTTAGACAATGTTTGTAGACATCATCTTCATAAACTCTTCCATATTAACCAATCCATCTCCATCTGCATCAATAGCTTTCACCATTCTCTTGCAGTCTTCTAAGCTACACTTCTCCCCAAGCTTCCTCAGAACCGACATCACTTCATCCGCGCTTATCTTCCCATCGCCATTCAAATCAAAAGTCCAGAATGCGGTTCGTATATCCGAAGAACTAATCCCTCCACTTTTCTTGTATGCTTCTATAAACTCCCTGAAATCAATAAACCCATCACCATCCAAATCCACGGCCTTAAAGATCTTAGGCACGTCTTCGATCGCTCTCTCTTGTCCTAACGCTCTTAGCACCACTTTGTACTCGGTCTGAGAGATTTTCCCGTCTTTGTCCAAATCAAATCTGTTGAAAACACGTCTCATTTCGTTGACTGAAGGCTGAGAGAAACCTCTTGATCCAGGTGATGACAACCCTGAAGATTGTCTATCTTTAGAAAACATCCTTGAAGGCTTCCTTAATATCTTGTTCTTAGAGAGTTTGTATTGCAACTCAAGAAAGCTCACGTTTGACATGTCTAATTTGATCACCAATCTTTTCTTAGGAAGCCCTCGATCACACAATTTATATATATATACTGCAAAAAATATGACTCCTTTAGCAAAAAAGATTATACCTTTTAGAGTCTTGGAGTTGAAGAAACTTGTGACTTTATTCTATGGGAATTTAGGCTTCGTGTTGAAATTTAGATTCGATTCGGGGAATGAAGAGGATAAGATCAATAAGGAACAAGATTTGTGGCTAAGCTCACAAGGCAAAGAAATAAAAATATGTTTTTGGTACCGAAAGTTTGAGAAAAAGTTCATTCCTTTATGGTCCGAACTTGTACGTAATCTTTGGCTATGACAAGACTTAGGAATCTGATACCATAATTGTTTTGTTGCTGTACAACTCTCTCCGTCCAACTCATCCACTAGTACTAAGGGTAGACACGGATCGGAGATCCATAAATTTTAGGGTATTTAGTTAGATTTGGATTCATCGGATCGGAGAAATAATTATCTGGATCCGGATACGTTAATATCCACGGATACCCAAAATCGATCCGTCAAAAATTACTAATTATATATATATATATATAATAATATACAATTAGTAAAAAATAAATTAGAAAATAAAAATTAATAGGAGATATCATATATAATACTTCAAAGTATTTTTTATCAAAATTTAGAACATATTTACTAGAGGCAAGGCCACGGTTAGAGTTATTAAGGTTATGGTTAATTGATACCGGTTACGGTTATAATTTTTCTTTAACCTTAACTTTAACCATTTAATATATGGTTAAAACGGTTATAGTTAAACCGTTACTGTTATCTACGGTTACGGTTAATACGGTTAAATGCGATTCAATTATTTGATGATTAAAATAAAGATTAATTTTAGTAGCGTTTTTAGTTTACACAAAAAATTACGGTTATGATTAACTATGTGTACATTTTGTCTACTTTAAAAATGGTTACAGTTATAATTTTAAGGTTAACCATGCGGTTAACCAACAGTTTTTATACGGTTATGGTTAATTAACTGTTACGGTTAATAATTTATGGCTAACTATAACTAATATATTTTTACGGTTAATGGTTACGGTTTTTAACTATTTTTGAAGATACAAATTCCAGATCAGTTGGCTGCTTGGATCAGGAGCTTGCATCAGATCACATCAGAATACTGAAAGCTGACATGGATGCGAGAGCTGACGTTGCGTGACTGGAGTGGATGATATGATAAGCTCAAATAGGCGTGGGCTTACCTGGAGCTGAATATATTGGATGGAGGCCAAGAGATACTCGAAGATATTCTCTGCCACCATTTAAGGAAATGATAAATTTGAGGAGCAAGTTGATTTCTTTGGAGATTCGGTCTGATTCTCTGCCTAAGGTAATAGGGTTTTTATATAAATAGTCTAGAGAGGCCATAGGTCGTGGTTAACACTTTAGAACTATTATTGTGGAATTGTAAACTTCGTTCAACGACTTGGTTTTGTTATCTTCGTGTGGGTAGATACATCACTAGGTTGATGTAGGTTGTAGTTGACTTTGATATCATTGGAAGGATTGATTCAAACGAGAGTGAGAGCTTTGGGTTTGTTTTAGTCGGGGACAAGTCTATTAGGGAGAATAGATTGTGTAAATCTGAGACAAGTAGATCTTTGTGTAAATGTTACTTTGTGAATAAAACAAATTGAAGCGTTGACTTGTCGCGTTCTAAATATATACTGTTGTTTGTCAATCTCTATACCTTAACAATTGGTATCAGAGCGGACGCCTGATCAGAGATTTTGTTATCTTTCAAACATGTGAGATCTTGCGACAAGAGTATGGAGAATTCACATGAGTATGTTGCGGTAAACAAACCTCTGAAACTGGATGTGAGCACTATGGCTACTGGAAGGTGCAAATGCAATAATTGATACAAGGTATTGATCTGGAGGCATGGGTAGTTGTTGAAGAAGGCTGGACTCATCCAACGAAAACTGATGCTGAAGGGAAGGTGGTCCCAAAACAGAAAAAGTCTTGGAGTGCTGAGGAAAAGCTTGAAGCAAAATTCAATTCTAAGGCATTATCAGCCATCTTCACGTCTCTGCCTTTGAATCAGTTCACCAGGGTGCAAGGATGCAAATCAGTGAAGGAGGCTTCGGACATCTTGCAAGTGTCATTTGAAGGAACAAGCAATGTGAAGAGAACTCAGATTGATATGCTTGAGTCTGAGTTTAAGAATTTAACAATGGGTGTCGGAGACTCGATTGATGATTTCAATAGCAAACTGAGCTCTATTTGTCAAGAAGCAATTGTGCAGGAAAAAACTTACAAGGATAAGAAATTGGTCAAGAAATTTCTCCAAAGCTTACCATCAAAGTTCCAGTCACATAAATCTGCAATTGAAGTGGCTCTGAACTCTGATGAACTCGATTTTGATCAAGTTGTGGGAATGATGCAAGCGTATGAGTTACAACTAAATAAGAAAGATCAATCAGCTGGTAAAGGACATGCCTTGGTAGCTGATGAAAGTCAAACTAATGAGATAGAAGACAAAGTTAGCTTGATGGTGAAGAAGTACTTCAGGAAGTTTGAAAGAGGTCAACGAGGTGAAAATCCCTCTCAGATCAAGCCTACTGTTGAGAGAAGTAATAGGAAATCCGAAGAACAGTGTGCTGAGTGTGAGGGAACATGTCACTACAAGGCTAACTATCCAACAATCAAGAAGAGGAGCTCACTAAGATGTTTCGAATGTAATGGATATGGTCACTCAAAGAAGGATTGTCTTGCTTCCCGTGGTAAGAAAGAAAAATCTTATGTTATCTTTAGTGAGAGTGACTCTGATGAAGATGATCAAGGAAAGGAAAAGATTCTCAAAAATTTTGTTGTATATCTTGGTGTCATTGAAGAAAGAAAAGTTGAAAAATCAACTGATCATGCTGAAAAAAATCAAGACACTCAGTCAGAAGGAGAACAGTCTGAGTTTGCAGTAATCACGGTATTGATTGGTGAGTTGGCTTCAACAAAAGAGGAGAAAATGTCATTGATTGCAGAAAACAAGAACTTGGTGAGTCAGATTAATCTTCTGGAAAGTGAGCTTAAGGATAAAAATGCTAAGGTAGTTGGTCTGGAACGACAGCTTGAGGCACAACTAAATAACATCAAGATGTTGAGCAGAGGAACCAAGGACCTGGATATCATTCTGGTTGCAGGAAGGACCAGTAACACGAAATGGGGTTTAGGGTACCAGGGAGGAGGTTCAAGTGGGTACACTAACTTTGTCAAAGGATCAGTGCCATCAGAAAGACAAAAGATGAATACTCAGAGCAGGGTTCTGCCCAAAATACTGAGTAGAAGTGGATCAACAGAGGCTATAACACTTCAAAAGATAGGGTGAATGGGTGTTGGCATTGTGAAAAATTCGGCCACTACAAAGCCTATTGCTACAGGTACTTACCACGTACTGCTCAGATAGTGAAGCAAAAACAGTATCATCCTGATGGTAAAAGGAAGAATCAAGTATGGGTCAGGAAGCATGATTTGTACTGTCACGTTGCATACACAGTAGAATAATTCGAGCACGTCTCAGAAAATAAACAGTGGTACTTTGACAGTGGCTGATCAAGACACATGACTGGAACTCAAGAAAATTTAGCAAGCTTTGAACGAGTCTCAGCTAGGCGAGTTACATTTGGAGATGGTGCACGAGGTAAGATCGAGGCAAAAGTATCACTGGAGGAGAGACTCAACCAGATCTAAAGAATGTTTATCTGGTTGATGGCTTGAAGGCAAACTTGATCAGCATCAGTTAACTGTGTGATATTGGGTTGAGTGTAACTTTTACTAAGTCTAATTACAAGGCAGTGTTAGGTTAGAAGGTCAGCGATCTAATAACAACTGCTACATATGGAAACCAAAGCAAGTCTGCTTCAACACAATGTCTGAAACTCAAGCAGAGCTCTGGCACAGGAAGTTAGGACATCTGAATGTCCGTACTATGGTGAAATTGTCCAATCAAGAATTAGTTCAAGGATTACCAAAGCTGCGACCAGAACAGAGCTTTGTGTGTGGACCATGTGCAAAAAGAAAGCAAGTCAAGGTTCAACATCGCATTGTTCCAGACGTGAAATCAAAGAAGGATTTGGAATTGGTACACATGGATTTGATGGGACCAATTCAAATAGAAAGGATGACTGGTAAGAAGTATATTCTCGTTTTAGTTGATGATTTTACTAGATACACATGGGTTAGGTTTATGCGTGAGAAATCAGAAACTCTGGAAAGCTTCAGAATTCTGACACTTCAACTGGAAAATGAAAAATGGAGAATCAAAAGCATACAGAGTGATCATGGTGGAGAATTTTAGAATGAAATCTTTGATCTATTCTGCAATAGTCATGGCATAGCGCATCACTACTCTACACCAGGTACACCAGAGCAAAATGGTGTGGTTGAGCGTAAGAGCAGAACGTTACAAGAAATGGCTAGAAAAATGATGCATGACAATAATTATAACGCCCGTGTTCCACAAATTAATTAATTTAATTAATTTGGAAACTCTTTCGAGTTTATGAACCTTAGACAAGTCTTGAGAATTTGATTATGGGGTGAAATAATCAATTTAGATTTGTTCTGGGGGTGTCATAAATCGAATAGAAAGTTGTGGGGTTTTTCTCAATAGGAAGTCAAAATCATTTTGTTTTCTCTTTTTCTTCTTCTTCCTCCTTTGTCGCCATTTGTGGCTGAAAAAGAGGAAGCTTGGGAGCTTGAGAATGAGCTAGGAGAAGAGAAAGGATTTGGTAAGCTTGGTGAAGCTTGGGAGCTTGAGAGTGAGCTGGGAGAAGAGAAAGGATTTGGTAAGCTTGGTGAAGCTTAGATCTTGTGAGATCAAAGGGTGTGTCAAGCTTTGTGAAGCTTGGAAAAGGAAGGATTGGAGTGAGGCTAGTTGGCGTGAGGTTTGGAGGAAAAAGAAAGATCTTTCTTGAGCTTGGGGAGTTCATCTAAGCATAGATCCATCCATTCTAAGGTGAGTTATGACCAAAGGTTAACATTAAGCCATGTGTGGGGGTTTGTGGGGTTTTGCTAAGCTTTGGGGTGTTCCTAAGTTGCTTAAAAACTTTGTGGTCATTTGTGGGGCTTTAGCTAGAGTTTGCTAAGCTTGTGGTGGTTAGAGAACCATGGATTTTTGCTTGTTGTGCCTTGTTAAGCTTTGAGTGTGAGTTCTTGCTTGCTTGGTGATTGGGTGTGTTGTGGTTTCTTGGTGATTCAAAGGCTTGTTGGGAGTATTTTTCCTAGTTGATTGGTGTGTTATTGCCTTGCTTGGTGTGTGTATTGGTTGTGGTTTAGAGGTTTGGCCTTAGGAGTGTGCGTAGGCTAAGTTGAGAAGTGGGGAAATCGGACTGGCTATCGACCAGGTGTGGTCGATAGAGCAAGGTCGATAGGGCGTATCGACTAGGACAGGTCGATAGATTGGTCGATAGATCCTGCTAGGTATTTTTCCGAGTGCTTATTGACCAGGTGTGGTCGATAGAGCGAGGTCGATAGGGTGTATCGACTAGGTGTGGTCGATAGGTAAGTTGATGAGTTTCTTCGGATGGTTATTAGGATGGCTATCGACCAGGTGTGGTCGATAGGTCGAGGCCGATAATGGCTATCGACCTGGTATGGTCGATAGGGTGTGGTCGATAAGGGGTATCGAGGGTGTTGGTCGATAGGTTATGGTCGATTGACCTTGTTGTTCTGTGACTTATGTTTTTAGCATTTCTTTATGTTGTGAATTGCTAGATGGTTAGTCATGGATGTGTTTGATTAGCTTTGCATAAGGTTGCATGTTAGCTGATTGTTTGAAATAATACATGGTGTTATTATATCGTGTTGGTGTGGTTGTTTAAATTGTGTGGGCTTTCATATAACCTGTTCTTGGGAGGATCAATCTCACTCAGCGGTTGGTTTGCCAAATGTTGATGCATCACTTTTGTCGATGCAGGTAAAGATAAAGCGTGATCGTTGAATCGAGGTAGTGAGGAGGGGATGATTAGGACCCGATAGTTTTGTGGTTTTTATAGCTTTCATAGGATTGCTAGAACTGGTAGAACTGTTGACCATGCATGGTCATTGTTGTTTGTTGATGCTAATTACTTGAAGATTGTTTAAATATATGGGCGTTTAATTTAATAAGTAATTGCTTGTGTAAAAAAAAAAAAGAGTGCGGTCGTCACAATAATGTTGTTTAACACTTTCGGGCTGAGGCAGTAAATACCGCATGTTACATTATCAACATGGTGTATGTCAGGAAAGGTACGAAGATGACCCCATATGAACTATGGAAAAGCAAGAAACCATCGGTAGGTTATTTTTATGTCGTTGGGTGTACCTGTTATATCCTTAATGATAAAGATCAGCTGGGGAAGTTTGACTCCAAGAGTGATGGAAAGATGTTTCTCGGTTATTCATGGACTAGCACTACATTCGAGTATTTAACCGAAGAACTCACATGGTACAAGAAGGGGTCGATGTTGTCTTTGATGATGCATCCTTCTATAGAAAAATTATTTAACCAGTGGCAAGCTCTTATAGTCTGCAACTGATGCAACATAGCATATGGAACAAGCTACTGCGGCTACAGCAAGTGTATGCGAAGGTACAACTGTTGTTCCAATTACTCAGGTGCATAGGAATCACTCTATACAAGATGTTATAGGAGAGATTCAGGGGGACAAAGTTACCAGAGGAAATCAGATTGATTTCAAGCAGATGGTTAGCAAATGTCAGGATAAGGATGATAGAGACGAGGACCTTCAGGCTCAGATGGCTTAGCTGGTAAGGTTTGCTTGTTTTGTGTCGAGTGTAGAACCAAAAAATCACAAAGAAGCTTTGGTCGATGAATACTGGATAGCTCCTATGTAAGATGAACTGGAACAGCTTGAACGCAGTGATGTGTGGGATCTGGTGCCTAGACCGCAAGATGCAAATGTGGTAGGAACAAAGTGGATCTTCAAGAACAAAAATGATGGGAGTGGAGCTGTAACTAGGAACAAAGCTCGACTGGTTACTCAAGGGTATTCTCAGGTTGAAGGAGCTGATTTTGATGAGACGTTTGCTTCTGTGGCAAGACTTGAGTCGATCAGGTTTCTGTTCGGAATGGCATGTGCACTAAACTTCAGATTATATCAGATGGATGTAAAAAGTGCTTTTCTGAATGGCATTCTAGAGGAGGAAGTGTATGTAGAACAACCAAAAGGGTTTGAGATTTCAAGTTACTCAAACCATGTGTACAAATTGAAAAAGGCTCTGTATGGATTGAACCAAGCACCAAGATCTTGGTACGAACGACTGACTACATTTTTGATCAAGCAGGGGTATGAACGTGGAAGTGTGGATAAAACTTTGTTTGTGCTGGCAAACAACAGTGGACTGCTTATTGTACAAATTTATGTCGATGACATAGTATTTGGATCCACATCTCAGACACTTGTTGATCAGTTCGTAAAGACAATGACTCAGGAACTTGAGATGAGTATGTGCGGTGAGCTCACATTCTTTCTAGGCTTACAAGTCAAGCAGACGCATGCCGGGGTATATGTGATACAGAGCATATATGCAAGAAGTTTGGTTACAAGGTTTGGTATGGATACCAGCAGAGAGGCTAAAACTCCAATGGGTGTGAATGAGAAACTTTCAAAAGACGAGTCTGGTGAAAATGTAGATGAAAAACTCTATTAGGAAATGATTGGAAGCTTGTTGTATCTAACAACAAGTAGACCAAACATCTGTTTGGCTGTAGGAGTCTGTGCAAGATATCAGACAAAACCGAAGGTATCACATCTTCTGGCTGTGAAGAGAATTAGCAAGTACATCAAGGGGACAATCAACTTGGGCATCTACTATACCAAAAATACAAGCAAGGACTTGATGGGTTACTGTGATGCTGACTAGGCAAGATCATTGGATGATCGCCGTAGCACAAGTGGTGGATGTTTCTTTATGGGCACCAATCTGATCTTCTGGCACAGTATGAAACAAAACAGTGTGTCACTGTCAACTGCAGAGGCTAAGTATATTGCTTTTAGGAGCTGCTGCACACAACTCATGTGGATAAAACATATGGCTGCTGACTATAGTATGGTTTGACTCTCTATTAATTTATTGTGATAATGAGAGTACAATTAACATAATCAAAAATCCTCACGAACCAAGCATATTGATATTAGAGAGTCATGCCGGTATGTGGTCATGTACTTAAAATGTTGTCGTGAAGAAGGATGTCAAAGAGCTGAGGAGAGGTAATCTCGTGCATGTCACACGAAAGGTATTAAAAAAAAGGGAAAAAGAGTGGTATTTATGCACATCATATCAAGGACATGAACTAGTATCAATGGTTGAGAAGTCAAGTGATACTGTTGATACTTTGAGATTCAAAAACAAAGAACAAGGAGGTGTGCTAAAGGAAAAATTACCTAAACACACCTCAGATCGTTCTCTCCAAAGGAAATTCTAGCTGCCTACTTCATGTTGATGATGAATCTCCTCGACTAAAGGCATGACAGTGTGAAAGACTAGCCAGTAAACCCAGATCTGACTCTCAAAGATTCAAAAGGTTGATGCAGTTTCTGGTGACTGTTCTAAACAAGTGACTGATATCCAAAGGTTATGGTTACATTTGGAGATGGTGCACGAGGTAAGATCGAGGCAAAAGTATCACTGGAGGAGAGACTCAACCAGATCTAAAGAATGTTTATCTGGTTGATGGCTTGAAGGCAAACTTGATCAGCATCAGTTAACTATGTGATATTGGGTTGAGTGTAACTTTTACTAAGTCTAATTACAAGGCAGTGTTAGGTTAGAAGGTCAGCGATCTAATAACAACTGCTACATATGGAAACCAAAGCAAGTCTGCTTCAACACAATGTCTGAAACTCAAGCAGAGCTCTGGCACAGGAAGTTAGGACATCTGAATGTCCGTACTATGGTGAAATTGTCCAATCAAGAATTAGTTCAAGGATTACCAAAGCTGCGACCAGAATAGAGCTTTGTGTGTGGACCATGTGCAAAAAGAAAGCAAGTCAAGGTTCAACATCGCATTGTTCCAGACGTGAAATCAAAGAAGGATTTGGAATTGGTACACATGGATTTGATGGGACCAATTCAAATAGAAAGGATGACTGGTAAGAAGTATATTCTCGTTTTAGTTGATGATTTTACTAGATACACATGGGTTAGGTTTATGCGTGAGAAATCAGAAACTCTGGAAAGCTTCAGAATTCTGACACTTCAACTGGAAAATGAAAAATGGAGAATCAAAAGCATACAGAGTGATCATGGTGGAGAATTTTAGAATGAAATCTTTGATCTATTCTGCAATAGTCATGGCATAGCGCATCACTACTCTACACCAGGTACACCAGAGCAAAATGGTGTGGTTGAGCGTAAGAGCAGAACGTTACAAGAAATGGCTAGAAAAATGATGCATGACAATAATTGTAACGCCCGTGTTCCACAAATTAATTAATTTAATTAATTTGGAAACTCTTTCGAGTTTATGAACCTTAGACAAGTCTTGAGAATTTGATTATGGGGTGAAATAATCAATTTAGATTTGTTCTGGGGGTGTCATAAATCGAATAGAAAGTTGTGGGGTTTTTCTCAATAGGAAGTCAAAATCATTTTGTTTTCTCTTTTTCTTCTTCTTCCTCCTTTGTCGCCATTTGTGGCTGAAAAAGAGGAAGCTTGGGAGCTTGAGAATGAGCTAGGAGAAGAGAAAGGATTTGGTAAGCTTGGTGAAGCTTGGGAGCTTGAGAGTGAGCTGGGAGAAGAGAAAGGATTTGGTAAGCTTGGTGAAGCTTAGATCTTGTGAGATCAAAGGGTGTGTCAAGCTTTGTGAAGCTTGGAAAAGGAAGGATTGGAGTGAGGCTAGTTGGCGTGAGGTTTGGAGGAAAAAGAAAGATCTTTCTTGAGCTTGGGGAGTTCATCTAAGCATAGATCCATCCATTCTAAGGTGAGTTATGACCAAAGGTTAACATTAAGCCATGTGTGGGGGTTTGTGGGGTTTTGCTAAGCTTTGGGGTGTTCCTAAGTTGCTTAAAAACTTTGTGGTCATTTGTGGGGCTTTAGCTAGAGTTTGCTAAGCTTGTGGTGGTTAGAGAACCATGGATTTGTGCTTGTTGTGCCTTGTTAAGCTTTGAGTGTGAGTTCTTGCTTGCTTGGTGATTGGGTGTGTTGTGGTTTCTTGGTGATTCAAAGGCTTGTTGGGAGTATTTTTCCTAGTTGATTGGTGTGTTATTGCCTTGCTTGGTGTGTGTATTGGTTGTGGTTTAGAGGTTTGGCCTTAGGAGTGTGCGTAGGCTAAGTTGAGAAGTGGGGAAATCGGACTGGCTATCGACCAGGTGTGGTCGATAGAGCAAGGTCGATAGGGCGTATCGACTAGGACAGGTCGATAGATTGGTCGAGAGATCCTGCTAGGTATTTTTCCGAGTGCTTATTGACCAGGTGTGGTCGATAGAGCGAGGTCGATAGGTGTATCGACTAGGGGTGGTCGATAGGTAAGTTGATGAGTTTCTTCGGATGGTTATTAGGATGGCTATCGACCAGGTGTGGTCGATAGGTCGAGGCCGATAATGGCTATCGACCTGGTATGGTCGATAGGGTGTGGTCGATAAGGGGTATCGAGGGTGTTGGTCGATAGGTTATGGTCGATTGACCTTGTTGTTCTGTGACTTATGTTTTTAGCATTTCTTTATGTTGTGAATTGCTAGATGGTTAGTCATGGATGTGTTTGATTAGCTTTGCATAAGGTTGCATGTTAGCTGATTGTTTGAAATAATACATGGTGTTATTATATCGTGTTGGTGTGGTTGTTTAAATTGTGTGGGCTTTCATATAACCTGTTCTTGGGAGGATCAATCTCACTCAGCGGTTGGTTTGCCAAATGTTGATGCATCACTTTTATCGATGCATGTAAAGATAAAGCGTGATCGTTGAATCGAGGTAGTGAGGAGGGGATGATTAGGACCCGATAGTTTTGTGGTTTTTATAGCTTTCATAGGATTGCTAGAACTGGTAGAACTGTTGACCATGCGTGGTCTTTGTTGTTTGTTGATGCTAATTACTTGAAGATTGTTTAAATATATGGGCGTTTAATTTAATAAGTAATTGCTTGTGTAAAAAAAAAAAAGAGTGCGGTCGTCACAATAATGTTGTTTAACACTTTCGGGCTGAGGCAGTAAATACCGCATGTTACATTATCAACATGGTGTATGTCAGGAAAGGTACGAAGATGACCCCATATGAACTATGGAAAAGCAAGAAACCATCGGTAGGTTATTTTTATGTCGTTGGGTGTACCTGTTATATCCTTAATGATAAAGATCAGCTGGGGAAGTTTGACTCCAAGAGTGATGGAAAGATGTTTCTCGGTTATTCATGGACTAGCACTACATTCAGAGTATTTAACCGAAGAACTCACATGGTACAAGAAGTGGTCAATGTTGTCTTTGATGATGCATCCTTCTATAGAAAAATTATTTAACCAGTGGCAAGCTCTTATAGTCTGCAACTGATGCAACATAGCATATGGAACAAGCTACTGCGGCTACAGCAAGTGTATGCGAAGGTACAACTGTTGTTCCAATTACTCAGGTGCATAGGAATCACTCTATACAAGATGTTATAGGAGAGATTCAGGGGGACAAAGTTACCAGAGGAAATCAGATTGATTTCAAGCAGATGGTTAGCAAATGTCAGGATAAGGATGATAGAGACGAGGACCTTCAGGCTCAGATGGCTTAGCTGGTAAGGTTTGCTTGTTTTGTGTCGAGTGTAGAACCAAAAAATCACAAAGAAGCTTTGGTCGATGAATACTGGATAGCTCCTATGTAAGATGAACTGGAACAGCTTGAACGCAGTGATGTGTGGGATCTGGTGCCTAGACCGCAAGATGCAAATGTGGTAGGAACAAAGTGGATCTTCAAGAACAAAAATGATGGGAATGGAGCTGTAACTAGGAACAAAGCTCGACTGGTTACTCAAGGGTATTCTCAGGTTGAAGGAGCTGATTTTGATGAGACATTTGCTTCTGTGGCAAGACTTGAGTCGATCAGGTTTCTGTTCGGAATGGCATGTGCACTAAACTTCAGATTATATCAGATGGATGTAAAAAGTGCTTTTCTGAATGGCATTCTAGAGGAGGAAGTGTATGTAGAACAACCAAAAGGGTTTGAGATTTCAAGTTACTCAAACCATGTGTACAAATTGAAAAAGGCTCTGTATGGATTGAACCAAGCACCAAGATCTTGGTATGAACGACTGACTACGTTTTTGATCAAGCAGGGGTATGAACGTGGAAGTGTGGATAAAACTTTGTTTGTGCTGGCAAACAACAGTGGACTGCTTATTGTACAAATTTATGTCGATGACATAGTATTTAGATCCACATCTCAGACACTTGTTGATCAGTTCGTAAAGACAATGACTCAGGAACTTGAGATGAGTATGTGCGGTGAGCTCACATTCTTTCTAGGCTTACAAGTCAAGTAGACGCATGCCGGGGTATATGTGATACAGAGCATATATGCAAGAAGTTTGGTTACAAGGTTTGGTATGGATACCAGCAGAGAGGCTAAAACTCCAATGGGTGTGAATGAGAAACTTTCAAAGGACGAGTCTGGTGAAAATGTAGATGAAAAACTCTATAGGGAAATGATTGGAAGCTTGTTGTATCTAACAACAAGTAGACCAAACATTTGTTTGGCTGTAGGAGTCTGTGCAAGATATCAGACAAAACCGAAGGTATCACATCTTCTGGCTGTGAAGAGAATTAGCAAGTACATCAAGGGGACAATCAACTTGGGCATCTACTATACCAAAAATACAAGCAAGGACTTGATGGGTTACTGTGATGCTGACTAGGCAAGATCATTGGATGATCGCCGTAGCACAAGTGGTGGATGTTTCTTTATGGGCACCAATCTGATCTTCTGGCACAGTATGAAACAAAACAGTGTGTCACTGTCAACTGCAGAGGCTAAGTATATTGCACTTAGGAGCTGCTGCACACAACTCATGTGGATAAAACATATGGCTGCTGACTATAGTATGGTTTGACTCTCTATTAATTTATTGTGATAATGAGAGTGCAATTAACATAATCAAAAATCCTCACGAACCAAGCATATTGATATTAGAGAGTCATGCCGGTATGTGGTCATGTACTTAAAATGTTGTCATGAAGAAGGATGTCAAAGAGCTGAGGAGAGGTAATCTCGTGCATGTCACACAAAAGATATTAAAAAAAGGGAAAAGGAGTGGTATTTATGCACATCATATCAAGGACATGAACTAGTATCAATGGTTGAGAAGTCAAGTGATACTGTTGATACTTTGAGATTCAAAAACAAAGAACAAGGAGGTGTGCTAAAGGAAAAATTACCTAAACACACCTCAGATCGTTCTCTCCAAAGGAAATTCTAGCTGCCTACTTCATGTTGATGATGAATCTCCTCGACTAAAGGCATGACAGTGTGAAAGACTAGCCAGTAAACCCAGATCTGACTCTCAAAGATTCAAAAGGTTGATGCAGTTTCTGGTGACTGTTCTAAACAAGTGACTGATATCCAAAGGTTATGGTTAATTAACTACCAGTTACGGCTATAATTTTTCTTTAACCATAACTTTAACCATTTAATATATGGTTAAAACGGTTACAGTTAAACTGGTTACAGTTAAAATTATTATGGTTAAACTGGTTACGGTTAAAACGATTACGGTTATATACGGTTACATGCAATTCAATTATTTGATGATTCAAATAAAGATTAATATTAGTAGTGTTTTTAGTTTACACAAAAAATTACGGTTATGATTAATTATGTGTATATTTTGTCTACTTTCAAAATGGTTACGGTTATAATTTTAAAGTTAACCATGCGGTTAACAACTAGTTTTTATATGGTTACGGTTAATAATTTATGGTTAACTATAACTAATATATTTTTATGGTTATGATTTTTAACCATTTTTGAAGATACAAATTCCGGATCAGTTGACTGCTTGGATCAGGAGCTTGCATCAGATCACATCAGGATGCTGAAAGCTGACATGGATGCAAGAGCTGATGTGGCATGACTGGAGTGGATGATGTGATAAGCTCAAGTAGGCATGGGCTTACCAAGAGCTGAAGATATTGGATGGAAGCCAAGAGATACTTGAAGATATTCTCTGCCACCATTTTAGGAAAGGATAAACTTGAGGAGCAAGTTGATTCCTTTGGAGATTCGGCCAGATTATCCGCCTAAGGTATTAGGGTTTTTATATAAATAGCCTAGAGAGGCCATAGGTCGTGATTAACACTTTAGAACTATTATCGTGGGATTGTAAACTTCGTTCAACGACTTGGTTTTGTTATCTTCGTGTGGGTAGATACATCACTAGGTTGTTGTAAGTTGTACTTCACTTTGATATCATTGGGAGGATTGATTCAAAGGAGAGTTAGAGCTTAGAATTTTTTTTAGTCGGGGACAAGTCTATTAGGGAGAATAGATTGTGTAAATCCGAGTCAAGTAGATCTTTGTGTAAAGGTTACTTTGTGTGAATAAAACAAATTGAAGCGTTGACTTGGTGCATTCCAAGTATATACTGTTGTTTGTCAGTCTCTATAACTTAACAATTTTATATGGTTATAATCCGATTACGGTTAAAAATGGTCCGGTTACGGTCCGAAATACGGTTACGGTTAGATTTTGGCCATGCCTAATTTAGTATGTATAATTTTAAAAATACACAAAATTTTCAAAAGAAAATTTATTTTTTGTGAAAATGTACATAAATTTATATATATATATATATATATATATATAAATTTATGTACATTTTCACAAAATATATATATATATATTATACCTATGTTTTATATAAAAATTACATATATAAAATGGATCCAGATATCCGGATCCGTACATCTCGGATAACTAGTTTTTTGGATCGGATCGAAACGGATCCCATATCAGATCTCGGATCCCGGATATTTTGCCCACCCCTATCCACTCCTTGTGTTTTTTTTTTCAAAGTTATTGATGGGTTGATAATTTGAGATTTTAAGGTCATTCAAACATGAAAAGATTTTGATAATCCCAAAACATTAAGCTATAGAGATCCTATCTAACATACAATAAGGAAAGTCAAATAAAACATGAAAACAAAAGACAATACCAATAAAAACAAAGTTCTTTTACTATCTTCTTCTCCAAGAAACCTCTTCACATCCATCATTCTTAGCAACTGTATATTAGTTTTGAGACAACGTGAACTAAGCTCTAAGCTCGTCTGGTTTGATAAGTGTAAATGTGCACTTGTCCTCAGCAACAATTGGATACTCCTTAACCACATCTTCCCATCCACCGTAGAAGCATGAATCTTTCTCATACGCTAAATAATTCTCAATCCATGACTTCTTCCCATTTGGATATGGATCTTAAACTTAATTTTTTATCGGGTATAAGATCCTTTGCAGCAGAAGTTGGGATTCGCTGGAAAAAAATATTTTATTAAAAACAATGCTCAACAGATAGATTGTGTTTATAGTTCCAAGAATTTTAGATATGTCTTCTGGATGATGATGATGAATTCATTCAGAAGAAGATAGGGGGGCGCATGCAGAATCTCTACGAACATTAACACGAGAACTAGCGCGTATGGTTTTAGCGTAAATTTGCACTTGTCCCCAACCAGAGTCATTCCTAAGGTTTCAAGGACCAGAGACGATGTTTTAGAAAATGTATTACTCTATGGAAATTTATTTTGGACAAAATTACTAGAATAATACTACATTGTGATGTAATTGCTAACTTAAAATAGGAAAAATTCGTATTAGATGAGTTATTTTTATCACAAAAATACCCTTAAAACCATATGTTAGGAAAAAAAATACACAAATGCCATATTTTAAGAAAAAAAATACAAATGTTTATGACTTTGCCACTGCTGTCAGAAAAATCTGCGACATAAATTTGCGATTTTACGTTGTGGCAGATTTTTGTGTATGGCAGATTTTTAGTTTTGCCGTAAATTTGTTTCATAGATTTTTTTTGTACCGTAGATTTGTAATTCTTAGTGGTAGTAGATTTTCTAATTCATTGCAAATATTTTTACCCTCCGTAGGTTTTTTTAAAAACTCATGATAGAGGCTGTAGATTTTCTCATTTTCTTAAACTGTTAGAATTTATATGGCAGATTTAATATTTTACCGCAGATTTATCTTGTAGACTTATTTTTCTATAGTAGATTTTATTATTTAGTTATAGCAGAGTTTTGTTTCACATAGTAGTGGCCGTAGATTTTTTACCAAACTTAAATTGCTAGAATAACATTTTAGTTACCGCAGATTTTGTTTAAGTTATCGTAGAGTTATTGTTGTTGGAAACGTCAAAGATTAGGTGCAATTCCCTTTACCGCATACATTTTATTTACTAAAATGATATGTTTAGTGTGTGCAGACTTATTGTGGTGGATTTGTTGCAGCTATTTTACTGCAGAGTTTTTACTGTAGGTTTGTTTAAATGATATCGTATACTATCTCAATATTTTTCCTAATTAATGACGAACAATGGAAATTTTTAAAAAAAAAACATAACTGCTATGAAGAAATAATTAGGGTTTTATCAGCTTCCTTCTTCTTTTTCTCCAAAATTTCTTTCAGTTTTCAACCGTCACCTCCAAGTTATTCTTTTCATGATATTTCATCTTATTATTTCTACATTTGATTATCATGGAGCGGATCATCTTTATATCTGAAAAATGGATGTTTGGAAAATGGATAGTTGTTTGTTGTTGATAGCGAGAGTGGTTCTCGAATTCTACAAGAAAATACAAAAACCACTTACGATGAATAGTATTTGTAGTGTCTGTATATTTATTGTGGTAGATTTGTTGCAACTATGTTACCGTAGAGTTTTTACCGTTGATTTGTTTAAATGACATCGCAGATTTTCTCAATACTTTACTTAATTAATGATAAAAAATGGGATTTTTTTTAAAACAAACCACAACTCCATCGACGAAATATTTAGGGAAATGTTTCTTAACAAAAACATAACTCCAGATAAGCTACTGTAAGGAATAAGCTATCTGTTATCTCCCATCGTTGTTTTGATCTCAGAAGATCATGAGGCTTCTGGTGCTTTATTGGTTTCATTAAGAAAGTTTGGCATAACTTTAGGCTCGGTGAAGCAGGGATTTAAAGGCAGCTAAGTATTGTATCAAAGATTATTAAAAACAAAGACTCTTAGCTTTACAAACACTTGGAGAATCTTGAAGCCAATGCTTTGTCTTTGGGAAGTGATGTGGGATGATAAAGATCGAAACTCTTTCTTCTCAATCTCTGAGCATTTGATGAAAGAATGTCTATACCTCAAAGCCAAAAATGAAGTGTTTCCACTACACACTCGTCTGGCTGCATTTTGTCAAGGCTTAAGGTTTGTCACGGTTTGGTTCTTCTCGTTTTCTACTTGTATATCTCTCTCTTTCTTTTTGTTTTCTCATCACACAAATAAGACACAATACTCCCCTCTCATATATCAACTTTCATTGTAGTACTAATGAGAAAAAAAACCACAAGTTAACCAGTTTCAGATTTGGTAAAAGAAACACTCATTTCTCATATCATTGAAGTTGAAAACATCTCATCTTAATCTCAACACCAAATAAACTAGCAAACCACTGATTATTGGTTTGTAAGTTTAAACAAAAATCGGCAAGGGGACATATGAAGTCTAAGAACTAAACAAGAGTAACAATATTTTTTCGCAAGAGGGAATAAATACAGAGATATTCAATGGGAAGCCTCTGGCTTCTACTTTTGATAATGAATTCTGGTGTTGTCTTGGTTGTAGGCTAGTTGCTGTGTTGCAATGTATGTCCTTCTTGCTGGAACACTAGATAAATCGATCTCACCAATGCAGTATTTTTCCATCATGTCCCTTGCGGTGTCAAGGTGACCAACATATTGTAGCATCTTTCCCTATAAAGACAAGAACACCACAACATAAAAAGTCATCAACTAGTCTCAAATCCGCAAAATATTATATCATTAAGAAAAAAATCTTTCACCACTTGTTGGGACAACAAAAATTCATCACCTCCAGGATGATCATCCATGAATGGAGTTACATCCTACACCTAAAGATTATGCACTAACTGCTCACGTTTGGCCAAAAATCGTCTCCAAAACTCCAATTCTGACAATACATTTTCTGTGTTTTTCTGAATCATAAAACAGTGACTTTTCACCAACTTCAGGAACAAATTCTGAATTGCATATACCTTGGATTTCCACACCGTTAGTTTCTATGGCTTCCTTGTTGAGAGATCTTTGCAGTTATATGAAATTATCTTCTAAATCTATCTAGTCTGACTGGAACGTCCTCTCAAAAATCCTAACTCGCTACTGTAACTATTTATGAATAATACATGAATGATGTTTCTTAAATTTTGAAGTTGAAGAACCGTAAAGCTCTGTGGCTTCCTTGCAATGAGTTCTACTCGGATCCACAAAGAAATCGACATAACTCTTTCTGGTTTAGTCGGAAACCACTCGTCAAAACCCCAACACGACTCTGAATTAGATGGTTGTCGACATGGTGATGAGTGGAGAAAGATTGGTGAACGAGGAGAGACCAATCGCAGCAGTTCCGGCGAAGCAAGAGATGAAAGCGGCGGTTGAGTAGGGTTAGGAGGTAGAAGATGGTTTTTTTTTTTCATGATTTGGGTAAAAAAATCGTGGGAGGTCATATATTTTCTTCCCAAATCTGATTTTTGAGTTTAATGTTTTTTAAAATTTGTTTTTTTTTAAATTGATTTAAAAATTATATTTTAATCTTTTAGTTTTTTTAGTTTGTTATATTACTAATCATATTTGCCAATTTTAAATTATAATGGTATTTCTGTCTTTTTATAAAAGATTAGTATTATATTAGTAAAAAATTTTCTAGAGTATTAGTCTAGTAATTAACTTAAAAATTAGTATTATTCTAAGCAAAATTCAGATTTATTTATCGTAAATTCAGATAATATATTATCATCCCAAAAAAAATCAAAGGGATGTTATGGATAAAATCAATTGTGATTATGCATTTGTTTACTTGCTCCCAAAGCTACTTGATCAGCAAGTCATTCTAGTAGTATAAATAAGTAGTTTTAGTTCATGTAATAACACACATCATAACAATATAAGAAAAGTAAAGAGATCAGTTTGTTTTATCTCTATGTATTTCACTTCTTCTTTTTATAAAATCATTTTATTAGTTTATTGTTTTTAACACGTTATCAGCACGAATAAGCTCCTGATCCGTCAATGTCTCTACCGCTTCAGATCCAACGAAGTAAGGTACATATTTTATTATTTTAATTTATAAATTTATGTTTATATAACATAAATATTATAGACATCGTGAGACTATGCCTTATCTGGATTAATCGTAATATGGAATAGGTTCTGCATGTATTACGATAAAATAAAAAGCTATGTCTTTTTCTCGGATTGAACTTAACATAGAGGAGTCTCTGCCTCTGTTACGATAAAATAAAAGGCTATATTTTATTTCCAAATTGATCCTTATGTAAGATAGGCTCTGCCTCATCCTCGATCAAATGGAAATTTATGTCTCATTAAGTATATGAAAGTCAAACTTTTTGAATTCTTATATGGAAGGCAATGCCCTGTGAATTCTTATACCAAAAGCTATGGCTATTAATATATTTTTATATTTAAATATTCAATTTATTTTAAATAATTATTATATATGTTATATCATGTTTGAAGACAATAAAAATAGTTTTTTTTTTTTGAAAATTTATGAGGCACATGTTAATATAATATTAGACAGTGCAAAAGTATTTGGAAAGTCTAGATGAGCTAGTCTCTCGACTTCTAAAGGCATATATTTTATAATCAATGATGTCTTATGTTCTCCAAAAGTTTCGAATAAACTAGTTGACGTTTTAAAAGACATGTTGTCTTATGATAATCATATAGAGACTGTAAATAGTAATGGCATTGAATATCTTTGCATTACATTGAAGAGGAAATATATATTGGAGATTTGTCCATGTTATCCTTTGCATTATATTATACAAAGATATATATATATATATATATATATGATTGCATCATATGTTACAGTAAACTCAAAGTTTACTTGTACATTTGAAATTTTGAATTAAAGACTTGGACATATTGGTTCAGTCATGATGCGAAAAATTGTGCAAAATGTTAATAGCCATTCATTGGAAACCATAACAGTTTTCAATCTAATGAGTTTTCAAGTGATGCATGTTTTTAAAGAAAACTCATAATTCGACCATCACCAGCCAAAATTAGGAATGAATCTCTAGTATTCTTATAGAGAATACATGATGATATATGTGGATCTATTTATCCTTTATGCGGGTCATTTTGATACTTTATGGTATTGATTGACATATCTAATAGATGGTCACATGTGTGTGCCTTTAGACAACACAAAATACGGTTTTCGCAATATTTATTTCCCAAATAATTAGGCTTTCACAAACCTTTACTATACAAGCCTTTAAAGACATTTATATGTCAATAAGAATTGATGTTGAACATCTAGTTTCTCATATTCAACATAGCATGGCTGAGTGTTTAATAAAATGGTCAAAAATTAAATAAATGTGGTATCGAATGTTCGACCACAATGGAGACATGCATGTATATGATTATATTATGCAAAAATAAAGATGACATAAATGATAGTAACCATAATGTTTACTAATGCCTTAAGCATAGCATAACCGGTCAAGTCATCCTAGTCTAACAGTGATATTACGTATCATTGAAAAGTTATGTAAGAAATAAAAAGTTATTCAAGCACTACATGCTTCCGTTCACATCTTAAAGGTAACATTTAATTTATGTTAATTTATTTAAATTCATGTTATATTTCAGATAAATTTATATATTTTTTTATGGAGTGGAAGGTTATGCCTCCTCCTTGATTCTATAGTAGGTTATGCCTCATGAATCATATGGTTTTAGGCCAAATCACCATTTTTGATTAAACAAGCTCAACCCCCCCCCAATCATACTCTTAAATATAACCGATCTAAAAATTAAGAATCGGTCCAAGATGAATGGATAAGAAAACTATCATCTTGAGAAAGAATATTAAGAGTCCCACAGGATTTCATGCATAATACTTGACTAAAAATGAGTGATTAAATATGTTATTGATCCTAGTGAGATTTAGTTCGAGATGAATGTACTAAAAGAGTCATCATCTCGAGGGGGAGAATTAAAGAATCTCATATCGACCGTAAGTTGGTAATTTTGGTGAGTTTACTCCCGAAATCTATCACTTATTATATGTCAATTAGAATAAATAAGACATCCATAAGATGATGTCCATACTCAAAATGAGATTTGATAAATCGTTAATAAAGCAAATCTAAAAGATTGCAAAACAATTTATGGTGATTTAATTTCCATGTGTTGGCATGAAACATGCAGTTTTGCATGTAACAATGATTTTACATATAAAGCCAACAAGTTATTATAAATATCTCCTATGTAATTCATTCATGGTTGGAGATTTGATATTTGTCTTCTGGAACTTTATGGGTGTGTGATATATATTATGAATGCTCCACCACACCAAATAAAAGTAATATCCAAAGAGAATAAAATATATATTGTTGGAGATAAATCTCCACTTTAATAAACCATCATTCAGATATGTGCTTATTGAAAGATTTGCATATCATCATTATGATGATAAATTTTCTCTCTTCTTTATGGAGAATGTAAATAGTTTGAGTCCTTAAACAATAATTGTGAACTTAAATATCAAAAGTTCATAGGATCACTATTCTGATATATTACAAATCAAATCGCTGATGGACGAGATTTCATGAAATAAATTATAATTATCGATCCTCATATGAATAAATATGAACTTGAAGTTCAGAGGATAATTTATTTTCATATTCCAGCTGAAAATGCTCCATATATGTCCATAAAGGACTAAGTCTATTGGCAATAGACTACTTTGGTTCTATAAATAAAGAAAATCCTCAAAAAGTAAAAGGAACAAATAATAAGAGAATTAGACTCCTAAAGAGGAGCAATAGACAGTTAATATATAATCAGGTACTTGAATATAATCATTGTTAATGATCAATAATTAAGAGATCTCGATTATCCATGTCATTACGAAAAACATAGAACCAAAGACAAAATGATTGTCGGCAATATAAATTATATAACGTGCGCGATATGTTTAATGAGGATCATTAATCTCTGCCATATGATGAGCGTAGTGACTCCACTATTTAGATAAGCGTTGAGAAAAAATATTGGCCAATAAATAAAAGAGGCAGCCAAGTCTATGTTAAACTCGTATAGAAACGAGAAATTTTGGAGCAATAGTCAAAGCATCAAAAGGGTCTTATAATATATAAAACAAAACGGTATGGCGTGCTGATTTTTGTTAAATACCCGATAAATGAATGTTTGATGCTATATAAGAGACTTGAATTGCGTCTCAAGGGAAATGCTTATAGAGCTTAATCCCTGAAAAATATATAATATCATAATTATGTTTCCAGAAAATTTTTAAGAATGATGTTTCGAACATCATCAAAAATCTATAGGATTTATTTGGAATATAAAACCTTAGAAGACAAAATTGTCTCAGGTACCTGACGGCTTCAAAACAGTTGGGTGTAAATGGGTCTTTAAGACCAAACGCGATTCAAAAGGAAACATAGAAAGATACAAGGCTTGCCTTGTTGCTAAAGGTTTCACCCAGAAATATGGCATTGACTATACGGAAACATTCTCTCCAGTTTCTGATATGCTCAAATTAACCCTAGAGCTACTCTCTCAAATTAATAGATCGATTGTAGTACTTAGGTATCGAAATCCGCAAGGACTCAAGATTCACACAATAGATTTTTAGTTTATGAATTAAGCTAAACTAAAGAAATAGTAATTAAAAGAAACAGAAGTGCAATTAAATCGGTTTGTAAATTCAATTGATGAAAGCACTAGACTAAGGGAATTTTTTGAAGGTAAATCAGAATTGTGAACCGGGAAAATTAAATTAGGGGTTTAATTAAGTACCGTTCTTAAACTCAAAACGTAAATATCAAATCAATCAACTCTCGTTGCAAAGACTATCTATGTCTAGGTTCTTAAATTCCAAATCTCTTTGCAAATTTAAAGAATAAGACATACTTTAAACTCAAGTTTGATATGTTCACAAAATCCCTAATCCACATCTCTTTGCAATTAGTGATTTTGCTGATCTAGGATTATTTCGGGACATCAATAACACTTCATGTCTATCAATTATCCTAAGATCTAAATTCCAGGTGATCAATCTAGAACTAGTATTAACTCAATTCTAGATAAAGAACTAATATGATTACCCTAACAAGTTTATGCCCAATTCAACAATTCATCATTAACCTTTGAAAAACCATAAATCTAACAAGTGAATTACTCAGACATATTCAAAGAAAAAAAAGTCATAGTCTGAATAATATGCATTAAGAAATCAATAAAAGAATAAAAGGGGTTCGAAATATTCCCTCTACAAGTGAGTTCTGATTCTTCTCTTTCAAAACTCTCTAGCCAAAATCTCTCAAAAGTTGCTAAGTAAAAATGAAGCATAGTCTCCAAAATACTTCTAAAAACCTAGATATAGTCTAAAATACAAAAATGACTTGTTTTGCAAATAGGTGGAATTCTTGGGGTAACTTTGTAATTCTCCAAAACTTGTTAAAACTCGTACAGCTTCATACTCCCGTTCGGTGTCGACTGAAACCGATGTGTGGTGTCAATCGACACCAGCTCCATGAATGGTCTCCGAGTTGCTTTTCTCAGCTCCAAAGCTCCATATTCTCCAAAATATTCCAAAGTGTTCCAACAAAGCCCAGCTCGTACTTAAACCTAATGAGACTCGATAAACACCGAAAAAACTCTAAAAACAAGACTTATATCATAGTTAAAAACTATAAAAACCATGATATATCAGTTTGTAAGAAGGATTCCTTAAGAAATGTTTTGGGTTTGGTGGCTCATTATGATTTAGAGCTTCATGAAATGGATGTAAAAACCACCTTTTTTTTAATGAAGAGCTCGAGGAAGAAGTTTATATGGACCAACCTGAAGGTTTTGTGACCAAAAGAAAAGAAAATCTAGTGTGTAGGGTGAGGAAGTCAATATACGAATTGAAACAAGCTTCCAGACAATGGTATATAAAGTTCAATGATACCATTTTTTCATATGGTTTCGTAGAGGTCATTGTTGCTCAATGCATCTACATGAAAGTTAATGGGAGCAAGTTTGTTGATTGATGCATCTACATGTAAGAATATTTCTGTTAATGTGGCCGATCTATTAACGGTTCAATAATTAAAGTTCAAGTTCATATTAAAATCTATAATTCTAATATATAAAAGTCGATACCGTGATGGATCGGTCTCGGTTACGGAGTATTAGAATTGGGTGTATTGATAACTCTCTCCCCTTACCCAATATGTGATAATATAATGTTCTCATTAAGATATACATATTTATATATATGTATAATATAAAGTTGTAATTAAAAGGTGTAATATTAATAACTCTTCATTAATATAAAAAGAAGAAGTTATTAATTGGAAAAGTGTGAGATACAAAAAAATAACGTAAAAGAAAAGAGAACAGAGAAAATAGAAGGATCATTTCCATCAAAGGATCTGAGAAGAGAAAGGGTTAAGGAAAGAATAAATCAAGAGATTAAGGATCATCTGCACAAGTAATTCATGTCTGAAGATAACGGTTAGTGATGTTCTTCTTCATGTCTCATTGTTTAAATTTTCATCAATCTATTATAGCATATAGTTGAATCAAGTATTCTAGAGATGGTCTTGGATAGATTTCTCATTAAAATCAGCAAGGAATAATTAACACAAAATGAATGTACATTGATGTCTACTGCAATCAAAACCTCTATGGATGGTTCAGAATCTGGTTGAATATGTAAACCCAAAGTTATTATTTTGTTCCTTTTGGCTCTCCTCAGGTCAAAAGAGTCATTCACAAAGCATAACGAAATAAAGATTCAAACCAAAGTTTTTGTAGATATGTCCAGCCAAATTGCCAATAAAAGTTATCATTGGGTTGATAATTTGATTTTAATATCATTCACACATATAACCATTTTGATAATCCCAAAACATTAACTACAGAGATCCATCTAATATACAAATAAAGAATGTGATTTTAGAGGTCTGACCATTGGGTCAAGACGTCAAGTGTACTACTTTAAGAAGCAAATGAGTCACTCTTGTGCTGCTGACACACGAAACGTCATAACCTAACTTTACTTTTTATTATCAAGAAAACAAAATAACAAATGTAATTATGCAATTAGACCATATTAATGTCGAAATTTAAGTCTCTCTTTCTCTCTCAAACTATCATGACCAGCTACTAGAGAAACAAAGAGAGTGAGAGAGAGAGACGAAGTTGAATCCGAACTTCCACCGAGAAAGATGGCTTTAAACAATGGTTTTGGTCAGTTCCAAGCAAGCTTCTTCAAGGTTCTTCAGAGAGTTGATCTTTACTCTGAAAATATGGTAAAGCCCTGTTTCTAAACTCTTCCTGATTCTTGTTATTTTAGTTTAGAAAGGTTGAAACTTTTTGTTCTCTGTAACAAATGGGTATTTTCTTAAAGGTTGAATCTTGTTAAGTTGTCTTTGTGGGTCTCAAACAAAACTCACTGATTTGCTCTGTTTGTGGTCTGAATGTGAGGATGTGTGCTTTATTTTCAACTTTTGGTTCTCTGTAACAAATGAGTCTTGTCTTAAAGGTTGAATCTTGTTAGTTGTCTTTGTAAAAGCTTCACTAGAATTGAAATAACATTGTTGTTCAGAATAATATTGTTTGTGTTTGGTAAGTTCATTACTTTTCACTGTAATTGAAGAAACAGTCTTGTTGTGTATGTTCTTGTTCTTATGTTTATCTCTTTATCTTATTTGCATATAATCAAAGAGAGCACTTCCTCATGACTTTGTGAGAAACTTCTCCGATGAAGAGCTCTCCCTTGAGATGAAGATAGGAGCAGAATGGGGAAGTTCTTGGGATATAGGAATCTCCAAAAATCCAAGATTCTGCTACATGGAGAAGTCTGGTTGGGAGAAGTTTGTAAGGGACAATGCCTTAGGAGATAATGAGTTTGTTACCTTTACTCACATAAGAAAGATGTATTTTACGGTGAACATCTACAACCAAAATGGCAAAGAGATGCTCGAGCCTCCACAATCCAGAGCTTCTTCTAGTAAGATTTTCAATTATGATTATGAAATAGTGAACTTGATTAACTGATTCTTTACATTTTGATGATGAAACAAGTCCTATCAAAACAGAACAAGAAGAGATAAAGGTGACTACACCAGCTGAATTGAGTCATCGTGGCGCGACACACCACCAGCTGAATCTAGTGGAGGAGGAAAAGACAAGAGGAAGCTTAACTTTGGGAAGAAGAAAGCTGAGGAATCTCAAACTTCCAAGAGAACCGAGAAGATGGTTAAAGCCCGGAGATACTCTCCAGGCGCCTCGTCGTCTTCTGTTGCAGATTTCATAATCTTCATTAAGAAATCATACCTCAACATCCTGGTACGATAAGACAAAAATCAAGAGACACTAACACACCATCTTTTGTATTGAGTTTTGTTTCTAAATGAATCTGATATATGAATCAAAACATTTTTCGATTTTTTCAGCAGTTTTCGAACCATGTTTCAAACGATCTTATGCCAAGGGAGAGAACAATGTTCATTATACATCATCCGGATAAGAAGAGGTCATGGAACATGGTTTACTTGCCGAGGGCGAAAGATGCATGTCTCTCTGGTGGATGGGCACGTGTGGCTAAGGAGTATCCTATTGCTGTTGGGGACACTTGCAGTTTTACATCTATCAAACCAAACGAGCTAATTCTTGTTGTCTCAAAACCCTAAGAGGAGACTCACTAATGATGATGGATATGAAGGTGTCTTGGACAAGAAGGTACTGAGTTGTGTTTAAGTATTATGTTATGACTTATGATTTAGTTTCGGACCACTTTAAATATGTGTTTGAACAAACTTTTGGATGTATCGCTGTATCTTAATGTGCTTAGGACTAATTTGAAATGTTGAATGTTTGTTGTTGTTTCCATGATACTTAAGTTTGATTTCTCTCATATCTGTGAACCTATGAACCAGATTCTGTTAAATTCAATATATTATTGGATGGCTGCACCTTAAACAAAAGGTTGCCTACGTACCCTTTAGAGGGGATCAAGCCCACGTAGTTCTTACCATCTCTCAACTCACATAAGTTATGCCACAACCTAGCATCTCCTTATATAGTGAGAGGTCAACACAAATCCTAATCCTATTAGAACTCCTAATATATAAGATTAACACCAAAACCATATTTAGATAACTCCTAAATATTTATCTTAATCCTAACTCACTTAGGATAAGATCTTAAATCCTAACTCTCTTAGGATTATATTACTTTTAGATCAAACTAACTTCAAGTTTAATCCAACATTGTCCCCCTTAAGCTTGAAGCTACACTTAGACACATCTTGAACTCCCATGAGATCTCTCATCTCTTTGAACTCGATCCTTCAAGTGCCTTTGCCATCTTGCTTATTCCCGGGTACATGCTTACTCCCTCTCGAAGTGGTACCATGCTTTCTCCCCATGAAACAATGTTGTTTAAGAATCCGAGAGTATAAAGACTCGCTCTTTTATTGCCTTAGAAAACTCACTCAAAAACTAAAGCTCACACAATCTCTTAACCTATGTCATAACCCGACAATGATTCTCTGAGATTCTCTTAATCTATGTCATAACTCAACATAGATTCATTTTTTTTCCGTGTTCTATGCCTTGCAATGTGCTAATCTTCACTTAATCCCAACTTAAATCACTCGAAAACTGTTCCATTTCTCGTCCTTACTCCACATTTGATTTTAATCCCTAAAATCAATTATGCCCATATTCTTCTATGTTTCTTCTTTTCGACAGTGTTTTCTTCTGCTATGACCACATAACATCCTTGGTAACATTACTCACGTTCCAACCTACGCTTCTTCTTTCTCTTGTAATCATTCTCCTCATAAAAACATAATTCACGGAAGCAACCTCCACTTAAACCAATCGTCACATACAATCCATCTTAGGCACAATCTTCTTGTTGAGATACCTCATTCCACAAATTCTAAAACCCGAAACATCCCAGATGCACTTCCTCGACCCTTCTACCTGAATAAACCAGAACCAAAAATGAACCCAGCTTCTAATCTCCAACACGTCATCGATTAGAAACAGAAGACTACGAGATGCAAATGAGTATGATTCTCTTCTGAGTCGATCTAGATTTCTTCACCAGCTTCATAAGAAGAGTTGAACCTTGCAGAGACAACTTTCCCAATGTGTCTTTTCTCTGACAGCGACTTCCAACCAGACGTGATGCATATTATAATCAACAGTTCTATAACTTCCAGCGGAGACGTTTCACACTAAGTGAGATCTTAGTCATCGTCTCTCTCTAGTGGCCTCGCGCCGATCCTGTCACCATTTTTCTATTCGACATAACGTCAAACTATCTATGAAGCATTTGATTTCCACAAAAAATCTCCCCCATGTTGATTGTGTGTTTAATCAAGCACACATCAAAACCAGAACACGCTTCAACCTGTGGGAACAAGGACTCCAAGTTTCTTATAAACTCCACTTTAGGCTTTAGTCTCTAACTTAAACCAAATATGCTCATATGAAGCAAACATGTCAAATATTCTCCACCTTTTGCTTCATTCGGCCGAGTCCAACAATCCTTCTACAAGTGGAAATACTCACGAAAATCTCTATCTTGATCTCATCATCTCTTGATCGATTTCGTTCGCCATCACCTTCCTTCCCGAATCTGCCGAGTTTTGTCAAAGCTCTGTTTTAACAGACCAAAAACAGATCCAATGTGGGCTGGCCGGGAGGAGGAAGACAATCAGATTTTGGGCCTTTAGAGAAAATCACTACAGCCCATTATCTCACAAACTCCCCTTGAGCCCAGTCCATTTTTTCTTGTCTTTCTCCTTCCCCACGACAACTGTCATTTCCTGACGGTGAGAATAGCGAAGCTTCTTCTTCGCTTGGCCAAACCACGAAACCGGTTGCACGAACCTCGCCTCCGTCGGTGACATTTCAACCAAAACCGATCGCCTCCTCCGCCGTAGGACCCAGACACTCACAAAACTTTCACAAACCAGCTCGTCGTTATTCTCTTCCTTGATATGACGACGATGGTGAGATTGGATGAGAAAAAACTCAATCTCAGCAATTTCCGGCGATGAACTTCCCACCGTTCTTCGTTCTCTGGTGACCCGCAAAGTTCTCAAGACTCACCATTTGAATCTGAGCTTTCCAATGAATGGTGATTAGCTTTTTTTTTCTTCTTCCACTTTGAATCAATCTCGGCAACTTCAAAATTTCATGTCTCGAATTTTCAACTTGCATATTCGTCGATGAACCTCGGAATCGTTATAATCATTCTTCGATTATATTCTTCGTCCTTTGGCTTTGAAACGATTCATGTCTCGAATCGTTCTCTGTGATCCTATATCACTTCTCTGTCTCTTTCTCTTGACAGTTTCAGCCATAAGAATATTCTATCAACCTTTCTCACCAACCTTCGTAGACTTTTCACGAAAAATTCTCTCTTGAAATCGCCGTTACTGGTGAGCTTCCTCATCGTGAAACTCATCTTTCTTATCCGATAACGAAAAGCACCGATGCAATCCCGACCACCAGTTAACATCCTTCGACATGTGCGTCATCCTCGACAAGAATCGCCTTCATCCCTGATTAATTTCTGAGTTCATGTGTCTTGGTTTATCTCTCTCATGTTCACAATTAAACCAGACTCTTGTGTCTCTCTGTCAGCGAAGCTAATTCTCTTCTGGTGATCCCGTTCTTCATCGATCCTCTCGACCAAACCCATTAATAATTCTCAGCCCAACAAGAAATTACTCTCAGTCCAACCTTTAATCCAAAAAAGAAACTTCGTGGCCCAACAAGGCTGAGGCCCAATAACCCCATTGACACGTCACCCACTCACAACAGCGTGAAGTCGTCTTCTTCCTTCTTCCGGTGCTGCAACTTCGCGTCGACCCCCATCGGAGAACACCACCAGATGAAATCACCACCACCGTCGTGAGTTCATCACCATCGGTTCAACACTATCTCAACGACACGTCATCTGCTGGTTATCACCATCACCACCGTTAGAGCTTCCATCACCTCCTTGGCGTCAGTCTCATGTCGTCAGCGCCATGTTCTATTTTATCGCGAGACAGAGTATGTCTTCACCATAGTCTGAGTACTCTGCTTTTAATACCAAAGGAATCAATGACATGAAGCAGTGTCGTCTCTGTAATCTTTGGTTCTTCAAATCATCTCTATCGGTGAAAATCTCCACTTTTCCCTTTCTTCTTATCCCATTTCAAGTCAAGTTGCAGAATGCAGACTGTTGTAGTTTCCTTCTCAGGTCAGAAGCTTTTTGCTTTAATCTCTAGATTGTTTCTTCCTTGTTCCTTGAAGAAACTCCATTGATGCCATGAATTTTGCTTCCAATGATGCTTCAGTTGCGACTCCTCCAATTTCTCGTTTACTGGCATCACAATGTCAAATAAATTAGAAAAATCTTTCGATTCTTCTCCTCTGCAGATACGTGATGGCTCCAACTCTTCTCCAGACTCCCAAAACTGAGTTTGATTTCATGAGTTCCTGAACCCAGTCTTCCTCCCTTTTTCAGATAATAAAACGGAGAAGAAAAATCTAACACAAATCAAAACCCAGAGCCACAAACGTCAAACCAAATCCAAGAATGCCTCTCAAATAACACAAAGACACAAAGCTTTTTTTTTTTTTATCATCGTTGCTTTAATGGTTATTGATGTAATAGCCAATAAAATCCACGCTTCTAAATAAATACACACACAAAAAAGCCCAAGCCCATGATATCTCTTCCTCGTAGCTTCAGAAACATATAATAACTTCAACCCAATAGCCATTATAAAAATGTGAATCCAATTTTAAAATCCTCTTGGCCGATCCTGCTTCATGGTTTAAATTAAATAAGCCAACCATAACAGACAAGTTCATTGTCTCTTTCAGGCTTCACCTCCAAGCTTTCGATTCAGAACAGAAACATTAAAAGAAATCCCAAAATCACATATGAAATTTCTCTAATCCTCCAAAACATCATAGATCAAGTAAGAGCAGAAATAATCTTCTATTTACCAACGCATACTACAAAACAAGATCCATGTGTCTCTGTTCCTATACGACATGCTCCTATTTTCATTCTCTTCATACACGTCCATGAGCACCTTCTTCTAACCACAAATCCATGATCATACCCGATACAAGAGTAATTTCTAGTGGGAACCCGCTCTGATACCATGTTAAATTCAATATATTATTGGATGGCTGCACCTTAAACAAAAGGTTGCCTACGTACCCTTTAAAGGGGATCAAGCCCACGTAATTCTTACCATCTCTCAACTCACATAAGTTATGCCACAACCTAGCATCTCCTTATATAGTGAGAGGTCAACACAAATCCTAATCCTATTAGAACTCCTAATATATAAGATTAACACCAAAACCATATTTAGATAACTCCTAAATATTTATCTTAATCCTAACTCACTTAGGATAAGATCTTAAATCCTAACTCTCTTAGGATTATATTACTTTTAGATCAAGCTAACTTCAAGCTTAATCCAACAGATTCATGGTTACATTATAACTCGGAACAATTAAGTTTCTCAGTCAAATTTGTGTCTCAAACAATCAGGTTACAGTATTCAACAGAAGCAGAGATTATTCAAAGCAGTCATGAAAACATTATGAAATGAGTTAATGGAGCCGTGATCAATTAAGTATTAGATTTTTCTACATCTAAATTAGAGATTGTCTCAGTTATAGAGTAATGTATTCGCTTTTCATTTCCCTTAGCAGCTCCTTTGCGAGTTTTTACTCAAACCCTTTAACAGAGTATTTGTATAGGTGAGAAGATTTGGACGAAGCCCGAGATTCAACATCTCATCCCTAAGTACCATGAAAGCAGATGTTTTGTATCAAGAAAACGGTCAAACAAATACTGAACATTCACATTTTCTCCAAAATAAAGCACATACTCTTTAATAGTAAAACAAATAATGAATTTTATGTTGACTGAGCATAATTAAGTATGATTTTGGTCAACACTAATTATCATCTAAGTCCGCTACACATTCCGATTTTTCATGAAATCTTCTCTTTTGATCCTTTTCTCTCCATTTGATCCCTTTTTGTTGTCCACTTCACTCCAAACCTACAAAATAAGAATGCACATGCAAACAATGCAACTAACTCTTAATATGGAATGCAAATGCAGTAAATAAATGAGAAATGCAAACAAAAACTTCATAAAAACGCAATGTATCAGTAGTGAGAGACATCATGAGGACTTACTTTACGATCTTTCTACCATGAATCAGATGCATGTATTATGGATGTAATGAATCAACCGAGATGCCCGTTTTTCCTGTAAGATGCTTGATCTTCTTGGACTCTTTCGTATCACTTTGTGCTCTCCGTAGTGATTCAACGTGGTCGATTGTTTTGCAACTAAAGACCATCTCATTGCGACTCTTCCATATTCTCGACAAAGTCCAGAAAGGTAGTAGACGCATATGTTTTTCTACAGTCTTGTCATCATCAAGTATAAATACATACCTTAGCTTAGCTTCTATCGGTATTGACGTAGACATGAGAAATCCATATGGAATTCCTGTGGCTCTCCATATTGCCACTGAATGTGAGCATGTGAAAAATACATGGTCATTTGTTTCTGATTCCAAACAACATCACACATGTGAATTACTTAGTCAATGTGCGCAAGATATTCTCCACGATCTTAGAGTCCGTCATGTCCTCTCCGATGCTGTGCAACTTGTTTGAGATCACCATTACTCTTGCAAAATAATCGGTGATGCTTTCTCCTTTTTTCATCTCCAGAATTTCAAATTCTCTTCTTAGAGAATTTCTCATGACTTTTCCACTTTTTCATTTCCGCCGAATTTCTTCTTCAGTGAGTCCCACACCACCTTAGATGAGCGCCGATCTAGAATTTGTTCGAAAACACTTCTATCAATCGCTTGATAGAGATATTGCTTCACTTGGTGATCTTTAGTCTTTGCATCATCCAGAAGTCCCTGTTGTGGGTCTGTGAGCAAGGTTCCTTCAGCTGGTTCTTCAAAGCCACGTTCCACCAGACTCCATAGACCCTTTGCTCGTAACAAGTTTTCCATGAGCTCGCTCCAATGATCATAATGACCATCAAAGAGTGGAATTTTGGTAAGTTTTTTGTCTTCACTCATTTTTCTGTGTTTTAGATCTGAGGTTGCTACCTGTTAAAACTTCTCACTCTTAGTATTTTGCTTTGATACCAAATGTAGAGAGTAAAGAATAGAGAAAGATACTTGCTGCTTTATTCAATACGAACTAGGCTTTATAATATATAGCACTAGTCTGTTACATCGAAAACAAAACAAACGGAAACTAAGGCCACACAATAGCCATGGCTACAAACAAGAAAAGACTTAAATGGCCGATTAGTTAGGACTGTTACTTTAGGTTTTCGCTGTAAACTTTTGCTGTAGAAACTTTGACTGTAGAGACTTTGGCTTATAATAGTCTGATTGGTAAAGTTGTAGAAACTGTGACTTTAATTTTAAAGTTTGATTTATTGATAATAATATTAATTTATTGGCAATTATGTGCTAGTGAGTCATAATTTTTTTATTTATTGTTTTGAATAATTTTCTTGTTTTATGTATGATTTTTCGTTTATTCTTGTTTGTGTGATTTGTTTATCAGATCTTGAGCATAAATTTATTAATGGGATGTAATTTTTTATTATTTAGTTAATTAACAAAATAAAATATTATTTCAACAATTTTTACGTAAAATTTTTCTACAGCCTCAAAAGTCTCATTTTTGAGACTTTAAAAAATTAAACTAAAAAATATCTAATGACTTTAAAAAAAAATAGCCGTTAGACTTTTAAGGCTAAAAAATAAAAACAAAAATTTAAGTCTGATTGGTTGAAAATTAACTTTGAAGACTTTAAATTTTTCTAAAACCTTCAAAGTTTCTAACCAATCGGCCTTTTAATCAAACATAACAACAATCCTACAAAGTAGGAGTTTATTCCAACTAGTCCTAAAGACTCGGACAAATGCTAACCCTTTCAGTTTCTCTGTCTACTATTGGAATCAAGCACATTTTGATATGACTCCATTCTTGCGGGAAAAATTCCGTTTCAAAGAACTTTTTTACCTCAGCCCTTATGGATGGTCCAATATGTTCCCAATACTGTTGAAAATAAGGCCCTGAAGCCATCAGGTCCTGGGGCTCGGCTTGGTTCAGTGGAGAACATATAGCATGCTTTATTTCTTCATTTGTAACCTCTTTCACTAGTTCTTCGTTCATCTCCATGGAAACAACCAGCTTTATTTCTTTGGATTTTAATGATGGCTGGGCGTAGAGCCGGTTCTGAGAAATTTGGGACCCCAAACAAAAAAAATAATTTTTCAATTATTTAATAGAAAAAACAAAATTTCAGTTTCCACAAAATTAAAGTTAAAAAAAACTACAATAATATCTTTAAAAAAATAACAACAATTTAAAGCTTCTGAAAACAACCATTCTTGCATTTTTCTCTACGAAATCATTCATCAAACTTGTATAATCAAAGTTTTTAACCATGATATTTTCTATCGATAACATAGCTAATCCGTTTAACCTTTCTTGTGACATAATCAACCATACGTAAGACTTTATCAACTTCAACTTAAAAATATTTATCTCTCTTCTCTTTTTCAATGGAGGAAAACAAAATGTCTAAAACAAAAAAAAAAAAGAGGAGAAGTCACATAAAGAGGAATTTAAGCTAATTTTTTAAAATTAAATAATATAATGTAAGATTTAAATAATAATAATTTGGGATCCATATAATATTTTATCAAATATTTATACAAATATTAATACATTACTGATACTTTCCAATGTACAACTTTTTCACACTTTGACATTAATTAAAAACAAATATATATATATATATTTATTTATTTATTTATTTATATATAACTTTTTTTGTAGGGCTTCCTAAAAAGTGAAACCCCATTTAAATATTTCATGAAATTGTATCTAGTATTCCAGTATTCCACTTCTTATACTGGATACTCGAATCGATTATCTGATTCGAGTATTCCACTTCTTATACTGGATATGTTGCTTTCCACTCACCATTAGCTAAGCACTCCACCGTATGTGTTTTTAGTTTTCTAACCCAAGTCATATTATCACCCGAGAATGGTAAATCCGAAACTTTACATGTTGGAACCATATTCCGGAAATCGACAAAACTTCAATTATCTCTTACTTGGCCTCCTTTTTTCTCGCTTTTATTAAAGTCACTGTCCATTAGCCAAAGGCCTTTACAATTTACAGCAGTATGTTCTAGTCGTTCACATCAAATATGGCGTAACATTCTTTTTGAAATGGTAATTAATATGGCGTAACAACTCAAGAAATATTCTTTCTCATCTAGGAGTTGATTTGAATTTCTTTTCGGTTTACAAATTTACAAAAAAAAATTAAATTTAAATTTTGTGACGATAGAAATTAAAAATAAAAAGATAAAAAAATAGTATTGACAACAAAAATAAAAATATAATTTACAGTGTCAAAAAGCGATTAAGTTAGTTATTTTATCCTTTAGTTTATCTTTTTTAGCATAAAAAGTTTTTACCTCTCTCCCATATATGAGCTAAAATATATATTTTACATGACATAAGAACTACTCTCTGGTTATGTAAAAAGCAATTACTAAGTTCTAAACTATAGTAAATTTTCACTAGTAATTCGAATAGTAGAAATATTAACATAATGTATATATAATAATAATTTATAAAAGAAAATGGTTTCAAATGCGGTGTGCACCGTTTTCATATTTTTATGTCCAATTTCTTAGTAAAGAAAATGTATGCTCTAGTACCTCTAGAAATCGTATAAAGTTTTTAAATAGTGATCAAAGTATATCTATATCATTAAGTTGTACAAAATACACGTGAGATTATTGAGAGACCCTCTAAAATTTGAAAAAAAGAAACTTGTAGTTGTAATCATTTAACCGAGCCGATATTTCTGTGGGCAAACTTGTATCATCTTGCACAAAATAAAACTTGTGTCATTTCTACAATTTAAAAATAATATTAGTTTAATCACTAGAATAAAAAGAAAGACATATGCTAAATGATGTATTGTGTACATACCACATGTTTCTATATTATTAAATTAATTCTATCGATTTAGAGTAATTTTCAATTAAATATAATTTATAAAGGTAACATAATTAAATTATTAAAATTATTTAGCATGTACATATTTGAAAGAATCTTATCACTTTGTAAAATATAGTTTTAAATTATTAGATTTATAAGTATATATTTATAAAAATAGCTTCAATGATATCTATAATATGTTTATGAGAATTTTTTTGAACAAGTATATTTATAAATATAACAATAATTTGTATTAATAAATTTATATGTGTCACTTAAACTATACTCATAATTGTAATTTATAAGTATATTTGATGAGAATTGACTTATTATAATATAAATTAAAAAAGGAGGTTAGTTTTTTAAAATATGCCAAATGAGAATACACTAACTTTCTTAAAAACATAATTTGATGTACAAAATAATATGAGAAGTAGAACATATGTATATAGATGTATATAAAAATTTATCATTTTTATTAAGAAGAAATCCAACATTATAACTTATATTGTGTTGTGGGTTTATAAATTCTGAATATTTTTTTCTCGTCTGCCGTATCTATTCTTCTTTTATTTAAGTGAAATATGTAAGATGTTAAGTGACGTAATTATAAGAAAAAGAAGATGAAAAAACAACAACAATAATAGAGAAGAGACGAAGGAGGAGACATGAAGAAGTGTATTTATTTAATTTGTGTCTTGTTGATCGTGGGTTGAAGAGTCGAAGTCTTTATATAATTTAGGGCTTACGAGCTACCTCTCAAAAGTAAGACTCCATTATAAATACATCTCGAATAAAAGTTGTAAACCTAGATACCTCCAAAATGAACTGATCGAAACTTAGATACCCACAAATGTTGATTTTTTCGGTTTACAACCTAAACCCAATATCAAACCACCTAAACCCAATACCAAACCGAATTAAAACCCGACCCGTAACTGTCCCAACTTCTTCTTCATCCCACCGATTTTGATTTTGATTTGAGATTTCTAGATCAACAATTAACAAATCGAAGACAAATTTGAAATCAAAAGTGGATAGAATAACACAAATAGCTAAGGAATTGATAAATCAAAAATCTGGAAACATAACCCCAACCCGAAATCCATTTTATCAAAAATCCCCATTTGAATGATTGGTTATTTTGATTTGTTTTCTTCTTCTGTAATTTGGATTATCTGAAGTTTTGATGTATCTCCGATGCTATTTGGATTATCTGAAGTTTTCTAAAAAGAAATTTTTAAAAATTTTATTTTCCCTAAGTAATTCATTATCTTCTTTCTACAAACGAAAAGGGGATTTAATATATCAGCTCTGGGAATTTTGAACTACATGAAGAAACTAGTTGGAGAGTAAGGATGGAGTCGATTATGAAGTTGAGGGATTGAGTAAGTGAGCGGTTTCAATTTTTGTGTATTGCGATTTTGATTTCTGGGTTTGCGAGTGTTTTGAGTTTGATTTATGGGTATGTGAGTATTGAGTTTGATTTCTGGGTTTGTGAGAGTATATAGTTTCGATTTCTGGGGTTTTGAGAGAATAGAGTTTTGATTTCTGGGTTTGTGAGACTAAGGGCTTGCGATTCAAAGTAACGAAGAAAGTAAAAATGAGTGAGGATCGAGATGTAAAAGTCAATATCCACTTCGGTGGATCAATGGAGAAGAAGGGTGAAACGTATGATTATGTTGGAGGTAGAGTAAGTTGAAAGATGTAGTTTGGAAAAATTCCGAGCTCGTGTGGAGTAAATTCGAAGAGTTTCTTACAGAGGAGAAAGTGAGTGCACCAATTGCATTGATTTGGTTTAAATTACCAAGTGAAAGTAGACTAGAAAAAAAAACGATGAAGACGAAGATGATGATGATGATGAGTGATGAGCAGATCTGGAAAATTGTGATAAGGAAAATTGGTTTATTAGTTAAAATTAGATTGGTTTATTAGTTAAAATTAGATTTTAATTCGGTTTATAACTTGTAATCGGTCATAATTCGGTTTATAAATGATTGTCATTGGTTAAGACATATTTCCAAATCAGCAAACCGACATAAAACCAGATCAATGGGGATTTTGGTTTGAACTTTAGTTTAGATGGGTATCTAAATTTTGAACTTTCAATTCAGGGTATTTAGAATTAGGAAAGTTCTTGGATAGGTATATGAATCAATGTCATAGTTTGAAAGGTATCTGATGCTATACGTAAACCCTATAACTTATAAAGGACTTAGGGTTAAGAAGAATTAAGTTTTTTCTTTTTTTGTCATCTGAATTTTTATTATTGATAAACCTGAGAATGATACAAAGATGAAATACAAAAGCCGGCGGAAGACAAGATTTCCCCGGAGACAAAGCGTTATAAAAACGAGACTAAAGCTTATAAAAGAGACAAACAAGGCTAGAAAAAGACCACTAAACTATGGCAAGGCTCCAAAGGGAAGAAGGATCCAAACCCGAAAACTGAGCAAAACGAACCAGAGAGACTCCCACCAAGCTAACTAGCGAACCACTGGGCGTCAACGAGCACCAAAGAGACCGGAAAAACCACGAAGCCACAATCAAGCTAGCCCCCAGAACCGAAGTCAAATCAGAAGACATCATCGACAGAATAGAACGGCAGGAACAAACTAGTCCGAAGAACAGAAGCTAACACCAACCCTGCAACCCCAAAGGATACGAAGCTAAAAGGACCAAGACACCAGGAACACCCAGAAATTGAACCGGATACACATCCCAGAGGACCACCAACCCTTAACACGGACATTCGTTGTAATGGCTCCAAGCAAAAACTCAGAACGCAAGCTAAGGCCATCTACCGACAATAGCAAGACACGACCACGCAAGATAAGGACCGATGATCAGCCAATTGCACGTCTAATCACCACAACTAAACCCCAAAAGATCTAGAGAAGCTAGCAGATGCCGATGCAACGGACTACCACCCAACATATGCACACCAAGAAAAAAACCAAAGTCGAGATAAGCTCCACCATCAAACAAGGAAACAGACCAGACAAGCATAACAACGAGCACCTCCAAGTCGAAGACAGAAACACTTGTAGATCCGCACCAAATGCCAAAACAACCGGCGACAAACAACCACACTCTGTTTAAACAGAGCACCGACGCCACCGAAGACCAAGAAAACGAATCAAAACGGGAGGACAGAGAGGGGAGGCACGAGGCTCAACACCGAAGAAGAGCAGAAGCTCTAGCCGTAACCGAACTGACGCCATCCAAAACCCAATCCCAAACCCGAGTCTGTCAAACCATCTAGAAGATCTTCTAACCAGCCGATCTAACCATCTAGAAACTAACTAAGAAAGTTCTCAGTAAACGAAAACAGAGAGAGATCGAAACTTACTGGGATAAAGCAACCCATCGAAGCCGGAGAAGAACACCAGCTCTAACCGGAATCCGAGAAACCACCACCAAAATCCCAAATCGAACCCTAGAAATCCAATCTGCCACCAAGAACTTCAAACAACGCCGATTCGAAACGGAAACTAAAGAACACAACTACGCGACCCACTCACCACTCCGACAAGACACACCGGAGATCGGAGCGGTCGAACCAAAGAGAAAACTTTTTCTGCGACGGCAAGGGCGAAGACCCGACTCTGCAACTCAAACGCAATTACTTTCCGTTAAGAAGAATTAAGTTATTAATAAGTTTTATTTTACCTTATTATACTATATATTATAAAAGATGGGTTTCTTTTCTTCCTAGCATGACACGTGTCCTTGGCGAAAAAACGTCATACATCCATCCGTTCGCCAAATAATTAAGGGCGTTGTAGTGGGTTTTTTGTGGGCTTACATTTTACAGTCCAAATCAATACTCCCTCCGTTTGACTATGTAATACGTTTTAGAGTTTTGCACAGTTATTAAGACAACTAATACTTTTAATTAAGACACTCCCATTTCCTTTTTAATACTATTATTTAATCAACACACTTGATTAAAACAATTAAAATAATAAAAGAGGAATGCTAAAATTTTCGTAGTGAACTCTAACGATTTCAAAAAATGGAGCCAATATTTACTTGAAATTTTATCATTTACAGTTTTAAAGAAAAAATTGGAGCAAACTTTTTCATAATTAATTTTAAACTTAAAATTCCAAATTTTACATTGGAGCCAAAGTAAAACCTTCGTGACTCTTTTTATTCTTCTTATAAAAACTTCAAAATAAAATTGGTTTCTAATTTCTTCCACTACTTCAAATTGTGATTTGCATGTCTTTTTCAAATGATGAGAATGAATTTTTGTTGGATTTAAATGAAATCCCACCAAGAGAAGAAAGTTTTAACAATGGCTATGGAGATTTTCCAGTTGTTCTAGGTATTTTTTTTTTAGTCTTTTTTTTTTTTTAAATATGTTCATATTTTTCTGTATAATAAAACTGGAGCTTACTGCTTTGATTTCTCTGTTTCTATTTTTTCTCTTTTTGCTTCCCTTAATTAGTCCATGTTATTGTATTCTTTGTTTGACGAGTAGTTTCTAATTGTTTTGATATTCCAGTTATTTACCACTTTTAAAATTAGGTAAGCCTTTGTTGTATATACATAGTTTAACGTCATGACTCATGACAAATAAATAATCTGCCTATTATGTTTTCTCTAATTTGGTTTCTTAAATTTATTTTTTAACAGAAGACGAAGGTGCAACTCAAGATGCACAAAGTTCGCAAAAAAACAGAAGAAATATTTCAAATGAGGAGCGATGGAAGATTTTCATTGCCTTACTAAAGAGGAGTATTAATGGAGATTTGGAAAAAACTATTACAGGAGAATTTTCTAATCAGTTTTCGGTGCCTATACGTATGGTGCAAAATATTTGGAAAAGAGCAAAAGAAACGGCTAATAGTGGAAAAGTGGATGTATCTCAACGAAGATCTATAAATTGTGGTCGCAAAAGAGTCTCACTTGACCCACAGCAAGTCGCTAATATTCCGTTACAAAGACGAACAACTTTGAGGTCCACGGCCATAGCTTTGGATATGAGTCTTACAACATTATTTAGGCGGAAGAAAGAAGAGTTTATTCGATGTCATACCAATAGCATCAAGCCTCATTTGAAGGAAGAGAATATGAAAGGTAGATTATAATTTTGCATCTCTATGTTGGATAAAAATACTTTATCTCGTGCACCAAAATTTGTTGATATGTACAATATGGTGCATATCGATGAAAAATGGTTCTATATGACGAGGAAGACCCAGAAATATTATTTACTTCCAATTGAAGAAGAGCCGCAACATACATGTCAAAGTAAGAATTACATTGGAAAAGTAATGTTTTTAGCTGCGATGGCTCGCCCAAGGTTTAACAAGGAAGGAAAAGAAGTATTTTCTGGAAAGATTGGAATATTTCCGTTTGTTACTATGGAGCCAGCTAAGAGACGGAGTAAAAATAGAGACGCTGGGACTTTGGAACTAAAAGCAGCAACGTCTATAAGAAGAGAAGATATAAAAACATGTTTGATTGAAAAAGTTCTTCCGGCTATTCATGAAAGGTGGCCACGAGAAATCGAGGGAAGACTATTTTTATTCAACAAGATAATGCAAGAACACATATTGTGTGTGGGGATACAGATTTCCAAGAAGTTGCGTCAAAGAATGGTTTTGATATTCAATTGATGTGTCAACCACCGAACTCGCCGGATCTAAATATTTTAGAGCTTGGATTCTTTAGTGCTATTCAATCACTACAACATAAAGAGTGCCCGAAAACCATAGAAGATCTTGTTGGTGCGGTAGAAAAGTCTTTTGAAGAATACCCCACAAAGGATGTAAACTGTATGTTTTTAACTCTTCAATCGTGCATGCAAGAGATTATGAAAATTGGAGGATCGAACAAGTACAAAATACCACATATGAAGAAAGCTACATTGGAAAAAGATGATCGACTTCCTATACAAATTAGTTGTGATCTTGGATTAGTCCAAAGTGTGATGAACTTACTAAGTTAGCTGGGTTTTTGAACTTACCTTTTTTTGTATCGTTGGTTTTATTGTCATGTGTGTGGATTTTAATTGCTCGTTAGTTTATGTTTTGGTAGATTTTTCTTTTATTATTGGAGGAAAGACATTTAATTGTGTTTGTATTGATCGATTAGTTTATAAAAAGGTTTCTTCAAGCAAGGTTTATAAAAGTCTTGTCAATTTAATTGCTATGTTTTGCTCTCTCCGTGACAGCTAAAAAATGAGTGGAAACGTATTATTATTAGCATGTACATTCATCAACGTTACTCAATTTTTTTATAGCTTCCACTAAAAAGTTTTCTTATCAAAAGTTCATCAATTATTTTTTTTTCGTTTTGAACATACTCATCATGTGAAAGATTAAAAACTCACTAATCTAATTTTAGTACATTTTAGAAAGTCACTAATCTAATTTTTTTATTTTAGTCTTATTATTATTAATTTAGGAAGTGTAAGAGAGAGAGAAGTTAACATTGTTTTAATGTTTTTAGATAAATTAAATTTTTATATTTTGAAACACAACAAAACTTCTAAAACGTCTTATATTTTGAAGCGGAGGGAGTATTATTTTGCAAAGAAGAATTAAACACTACCAGATTATTATTTTTCTGGACAAACCCTTATTATGTTCTCCATCCAACGCCATACATGGCTTCTCGGCTAAACCTTTAAACTCTTATCTCTCTCAATTTCTCCCAGTTTCGGTTATTACAAGTTTGGTCTGTCAAATATAAATTTTCAATTGGTTTCGTTACTACGGTTGATGATAATTGCAAAATAATTCCAATCGCTATGTAGATAAGTCCATTTTGAGGATCAGAGATGATCGGAAAGAGTTGTCTGTTACTTTCAACGATGACGGAAAAGAATTCGGTGAAGAGAGGTATCGGATGGGGGAGCAAGTGGGTCACATTTCGAACAAACCGATCGAACACGTAAACCAGACCGTGAATCGCAGCCGGATTGCCTCTTGTATCGACAAAAAGCGTGTAGATTAACATAAACGAAGCAAAGTCCGGTGAGAAAAGGAAACCCACAAAAACAAATGAGATTAGAATCTTCGCTCACACCCCTCAAATTCTAATCTCTCTAACTCAGTCTCATACCAACTGACTCACTCCACACATTCAACATAACATTCTTCTAAGCTACTACTCTTATTTATATACTTCATCTTACAATCAGAAGCGGTTACACAATCATTACAAACGGTTTTATAATAATTGCGGAGAATTAAGTTAAAATTATACGTTGGAGCATCAGGAACTTGGCACGATCTCAACTATAAATTTTCCAAAACCAATAAACTACTTGAATTTTTTTGGTACAACCAACGAAAAGGTTTGGTGATGCTTCTTAATTAGTTTCATTCTTAACCATGTTTTCTTTACCACCTTCAACAAATTTCAAAGCCGATTTATTCTCATTAATTTTTCATGTCACTACGTTTTTTATATACTAAGACTAGTGAATGAAAGAGGCATTAAGACCATGGTTTTATAAGACTAATTTTTCTTTTCACTTGAGAATACACAAGAATAAAGAAAAAACTGACTGGAAGATTAGCAAAGAGAGTTGGTGAAACGATCCGTCCCGGAAACTACTAAACCGGGACCGGTTTACTAACACAGAAAATGCACAGAAACAACAAATTTAAAATTTTTCTAAACAATTTAGACGATTTATTTATCAAATTTACCAATTAAATAAATAAATAAAATCTAACAACTTAGCGGAAGCAAACTACTAAACAATACCATCTCAACAATAAATAAATAATCGTAAAAGTAACATAAAATCAACCCCGACTCTGGTCATGTCATCCATCCCCACAGCCTTGGTCCCACGAGCTCCAATAAGAATCAATCTTTACCTGCATCACATAACGAGATGCCTCAGTATAAAAGATACTGAATGAGGCATAAAACTACAGGGCTAACAACACAGTCAGCTACACCAAAATAAACATACAACACATGTACACCACAAAATAACCACGCAATCACCAAACAACGCTATCACCAGATTATACTACGCTATCACTAATTCTAACACGCAAGCACTCACCTTGGCCTTATGCCGAAATTCCCATGATTCTTTTTCTCGCAACTTCCGGAAACTTTCCGGGAACGTCTAAACTCTAGCTTCCCGAACACACAACCTAAATAAATAATTAAATAATATTTAATTATTATTTAAATAATAACTAATTAAATCTAACTAGCCTAAGCTAATGCAATAACTAAAACAATCTTGACGTGATAATGCGCTTGCCAAATAACGCATTAAAACCAATGCATTAACAATTCAACACTCAACACACTCGGTTTAGGCCTGAACCGGTCTCTTTCTTCTTCAAACCAACCTTGTGCCTCACGTCACCATTGATGCCCATTCGCCGATCACACTCCGGCTCACCACACCCATGACAACGACGTTCATGGCAATCATCACACCACGACCACGTCACTGATCACCAATGCCGCCGCCACGCTCGCCAACTAACCCGATCACGTTCACGCCGACAGCCACTCCGTTACACACCGACCACCACCAATCCCATCACCAACCAACACCAACGATCCATCACCGTTACAAACCGACGAACCAACAACCACAATCGCATGAACCCAACCAGAACAACAAGAGAGGGAGATCCTTACCGTGAAACAACCGGCGGAGAAGAACCTTGATGCGCACGACACCCACCACCACCGGAACGCGCTCTCTCTCTCTCTCTCTAACTCTCTTGTTGGAATCAAACCTTGATTAATGCCTAAATTTGATTAAGGAATCAGAGATGGAACAAGAGAAGTAGAAGAAGATTGAATCAAAAAGAAACAGAGTACAGCAGAAGAAGAATCGTTAATGATGAGGGAGAAGAAGTCATTTTGGTGTTAAAGTATTAAAAGGCCTTGGGCCACAAAAGATATTAGGCCCTATACGAATGGGTTTAGTGTCTAGTAAAACTATAGGTTATATCTGAAGTATGCTATATATACATAATGTAATGGTGACAATTATGTTTAATCCAAAAAGGGAGTTTAAGAGAAACAAGACTTAAGCGGCTAAACCTAAGATGAAATAACATGGTATCAGAGCTCGGTCAATCCTAGTGCCTATGAAGTTTATCAACCTTCACAGAAATAATCATGGATTCAAAGGTCAGTCAAGTAACCGATAAGAAGAAACAGTGCAACATATGCAAAAAAAAAAATCACCGTGAAGACAAGTGTTACCTCATATGAATCTCAGTTTTCCTCCAAACAATTTAGACCAAGGAAAAGATGCTTTGTTTGTGGGAAACCTGGACACTTTGAGAAAGATTGTCGAAGTAAAAGGGGTCAGGGTGTCCAGGAAAACCAACTCCAAGAAGAGGAGGCTGCTCTATTCAACACTGCACACATGGGAAAACAAGTGAACAATGATGAAGTGTGGTTGATTGATAGTGGAGCAACCAATCACATGACTAAAGAAGAAAGATTGTTTACAACCATAGATAGGTCATTTCAAGTTCCTATTAGGATTGGGAATGACGCTAGATTGATGACCTCAGAAAAGGGAAACATTGAAGTGATGACTAAAAAAGGAATAAGAGTAATCAGAGATGTGTTCCTAGTGCCAGGAATAGACAAAAACCTTCTGAGTGTACCCCAGATGGTGAGGAATGGATATCAAGTTCTGTTTGTTGGAAATAAATGCATAATCCATAGTCAAAATGGAGACAAAATTGCTGAAATGGAGATGATAAGAAAGGCTTACATGTTGAGGATGCAGATAGCTGAGGAGAGCGTAAGGGTAGCAAAGGAAGAAAGCCTATCTGAACTTTGGCACAAGAGACTAGGGCATTCAGGCTTTCACAACCTGCAAAACCTCCAATCACGACAGATGGTCAAAGGGCTACCAAAGTTTAAGGTGGTTCCAGATGTGTGTGAGGGTTGTGTCAGAGGGAAACAATGCAGAGAAGAGTTTCCTAAGTCATCAGAAACTAAGAGTGAAGGAGTCTTAGACCTTATTCACACAGATGTGTGTGGACCAATGCAGACACCATCATGCAGTGGTAGCATTTATATTCTCACATTCACTGATGATTATTCACACATGGTGTGGGTTTACTTCCTGTGACTGAAGTCAGATACATTTGCTACATTCAAGAAGTTCAAGAACCTGGTTGAAACACAAACAGGCAAGAAAATCAAAAGGATCAGATCAGATAGAGGAGGCGAGTTCAAATCAAAACAATTCACAAAGTTTTTAGAAGAAAGTAGAATAGAGAGGCAATTCACTGTGGCGTACACACCTCAACAAAATGGTGTCGCTGAATGCCGGAACAGAACTCTGATGGATATGGCAAGAAGCATGCTCAAAGACAAAAGCATGCCTGATAAGTTCTGGGCTGAAGCAACCTTCAATGCAGCATATCTCCAAAACAGACTCCCCACAAAGGCCTTAAATCACAAGACTCCTCTTGAAGCCTGGAATGGGCACAAGCCATCAGTTGCACACCTAAAAGTTTTTGGAAGCTTATGCCATGTCTGGATCCCTGCAGTAAAAAGAAGAAAACTTGATGACAGGTCTAAAAAAGCTGTTTTCATGGGATATAGCAGTGTGAGTAAAGGATACAGAGTATACGTCCTAAGCACAAAGAAGATAGAAGTGTCAAGAGATGTGATATTTGAAGAAACCAAAAGCTGGAACCAATTGAGATCCCAACTAGCACAACCAATACGACGCAGAAGACAAATATAGAAGTACAAGGAAGACGTGACTCAAATCTAGAGACCACATCAAGTGATAAAGGAGAAAGGAGACATGCCAGTCCCATACCTTTAAAGTTAAGTGACAGCGTGACTGAAATAGGTAGCTCATCTCGTCTAGTTCATAAGGTGAAAAACTTAAGTGACATATATCATGGTGAAGAAGGACATGAAGATGAGGCAAATCAAGTTGAAGAAGCTTGCTACCTTACCTGGGAAGAGCCCACCACTCTTGAAGAAGCCATGAATTGTAAGAACTGGAAGATTGCAATGGATGATGAGATCTACATCATCAATAAGAATGAAACATGGGAGCTGGTGAAAAAACCTACAAATAAGAAAGTGATTTCAGTCAAGTGGATATATAAAGTCAAATCAGATGAATATGGTCAGATAAAGAAATTGAAAGCAAGACTTGTGGCTAGAGGATTCATTCAAACTTATGGAGAGGATTATGGAGAAACCTTTGCACCAGTCTCCAGACATGATACCATAAGGACTCTTATTTCACTTGCTGCTCAAAACAGGTGGAACCTCCATCAAATGGATGTCAAGTAAGCTTTTCTAAACGGTGAAATAGCTGAAGAAGTATTTGTGGAGCAACCATCAGGCTATGAAGTAAAGGGAGCAGAGAACATGGTATAGAAGCTGAAGAAAGCGTTGTATGGACTAAAACAGGCACCAAGAGCTTGGTATAGCAAAATTGATTCATATTTCATGTCACAAGGATGCAAGAGAAGTGATTGTGATGCAGCAATGTACACTAAGGAGTGTAACGGTGAAATACTGGTAATTAGCTTATATGTGGATGACCTCATCATCACAGGAAGTAACGAGAACATAATCAACAAGTTTAAAGAAAACATGAAGAATACATTTGAAATGACTGACCTAGGGAAACTGAGGTACTTTCTTGGTTTTGAACTCACTTACATAGAAGGAGGAGTGTTTCTGAGTCAAAAGAAATATGCACAGCAGTTGCTAGAAAAGTTTGGAATGGAGAAGTGTAAGTGTGTGAGCACACCTCTTATGCCCAATGAGAAGAGACTAGATGATGGAGCTGACCTCACAAATCCGAGAGAGTATCGAAGCATGGTAGGTGGATTGTTATACCTTGCATCAACCAGACCAGACCTTGCTTTTGCAGCTTCCTATTTATCTAGAAGTCTCTCGCAACCAAAGGATCAGAACCTGCAAGATGCCAAGAGAGTACTCAGATATATTCAGGGAACAATGGACTATGGTTTAAAGTTTCAAGAGACAAGCCAAACAGAGCTGATTGGATTCTCGGATTCAGATTGGGCTGGCTGCAAGGAAGATATGCGTAGCACCATAGGTATGTGTTTCACCTTGGGGAGTGGGATGTTCACATGGCAAACCCAGAAACAAGACATAATCGCTCAGTCCACCGCAGAGGCAGAGTATATGGCACTGAGCTCCATCACAAATCATGCAGTTTGGTTAAAACGATTGTTGGGAGAGATGAAGGTAAATGCTGACAGGAGCGTTCTAATATACTGTGATAACACCTCTGCAATCGCAATTGGTAAAAATCCGGTGCAACACCGAAGAACCAAACATATTCAAATACGATATCATATAGTACGGGAAGCAGAAAATGAGGGAGTGATTACCTTGCGATACTGCAATGGTGAAAAACCAATTGCTGATATTCTCACGAAACCTCTCGAACAAAACGGTTCGAAGGTCTGAGATTCAAGCTGGGAGTGGTGCCAAATCCAAGTAGAAAAGTCAATACAGAAAAAGGATCTGTGGATGAAGAATTAAAATAAATCTATGGAAGATACAAGAGAAAATAAAAAAAAGAGTGAATCTACAGATAACAAGACGATGAGGGAGATATCAAACTCACCATTGAGTTATGCAGCCGTCGTAAAAGGGTTTTTCCACCAGGAAAAAGAAATCAATGTAAGGAATCAGAGAAACACAAAGATCAAATTTCTAGCTTCAAATTTGGGAATTAATCAAAGGGTTGAGAGGGAGTGTTGGAATCAAACCTTGATTAATGCCTAAATTTGCTTAAGGAATCAGAGATGGAACAAGAGAAGTAGAAGAAGATTGAATCAAAAAGAAACAGAGTACAGCAGAAGAAGAATTGTTAATGATGAGGGAGAAGAAGTCATTTTGGTGTTAAAGTATTAAAAGGCCTTGGGCCACAAAAGATATTAGGCCCTATACGAATGGGTTTAGTGTCTAGTAAAACTATAGGTTATATCTGAAGTATGCTATATATACATAATGTAATGGTGACAATTATGTTTAATCCAAAAAGGGAGTTTAAGAGAAACAAGACTTAAGCGGCTAAACCTAAGACGAAATAACATCTCTCTCTCTCTCTTCTTTCAACTTCACAACTCCGCTCCCCTTCTCACTACGACACCAACACCAAAGTAATTTAATTCTCTTCCCTTTGCACTTGATGGAGGCGGCTAGGTTTACGAAGAGGAAGATGTATACGCATATACACATATATGTATCGAAGTTTCCGGATTACACCGAACGGTCCTCATGTTTCTCCGAATTTCCCAATTGACCCCGATACTTTTAAATTAATCAATTTAACCCATCCGAAACTTCCAATTCGATCAGTTACACCCATAACTTTCCAAAATCACTAATTGGCCCCAAACTTCCAAAATTATCAATTAAACCCAACTGCAACTTCCAGATTTAAACAAATCAACCCCTAACTTTTGAATTCAACAAATACACCCCCATTATTGGTTTGCGGATGTTACAATTCTCCCCCACTAACATAGATTCGTCCCTGAATCTAACACACTGCCAACCCGTGGCCAACCATGCTATCCACACTCCACTATCAACGCTACCAACACTATTCCCACTCAACGCTTTAATGCCGTAGTTTTCTACTTGGTTTGGCCAACCACTCCAACACCCAGGAGTATAACGACTTCACGATCCAACACCATGGATCGATATATCCATGACTTCACGACCCAACACCATGGATCGATCCGTCCAAATGCATAGAGAGCCAGACAACGACAATCTCTCTAGTGACCTATCCCACCAGTTAGAAATCACAAAGAAGTCCAACCGGCAAGGTACACTCGGCAGTGACTCACCAGTGCACTCCGATGCCGCTATATGGGACCACCATCCCGTCTGCTAAACCAATCCAGAAACTAACAGCACTATGCGGCTACTGAACAGCCAATATCCGCACCTACGTTATCGAACCACTACTACTAATAGCCTGCCAACGTGTCTACTAATCTACTAGTAAACATACACGCAACATATTCAATGAAACCACCTTTTTATTGAATAGTCAAAAACTCCAAAGTACATCGATTACATTATAACACCGTAAAATAAACGAGTACAACAATGCAATAACCCGGCTAACACTCCAGTTTGCCAAACTACTTGGGAAACTTGCGCCTCATCTTAGCTTCTGACTCCCAAGTCAACTCCTCGGCTCCGTTGCCGTCCCACAAATTCTGCATTTCTAGAACCTTCTTCCTCCTGATCACTCTCACCCGGCGATCTAGGACTCTCAGAGGCTTCGACTCCACCTATGCTTAGGGTAATCACACCAGAAACAAGCTACAACTTCCGAATACAAGCACAACACCATAATAAAACCTTAACCCTTCCCAAACAAACAAGTACAGAAGAAGTAGATCCCACCAACGATGGTCTGCATTCGTTCATCCCGCTTGTCTCGCTACCCTCTCATCTGGCCCATTTACCGCACCAATGGCTAACAGTCCCTCACTGACAACACCCAGCGCCGGCTATCAATACATGATACCCCTGCGATGTAACAATGTCTACCTACACCCAATAGACATACTAACCCGCCGTCTATCATCCTCTGATAGTAACCCGAAGTCACCTTACCTGACTATATTCCCCTAGAAAGCTCGTATTATGGTTCACTGTCTCCTGAGTAAACCATTTGCGTCTATCCCCCCAATAGACCCTCCGTGTAATTGTTTACCCACCATTGAGTAATCAATATCACTCACCCCCGTCTATTAGGCAATTTACCCCTTTTGGAAACCTTCTGTTCTTAGCAGTTTTCCATTTCTGGAAACTTACTAATTCGGGAAACTTTCCTTTTTACGAAACTTACTATTTCGGGAAACTTTCCTTTTCAGGAAACTTATTATATCTGGAAACTTTCCTTTTCAGGAAACTTACTATTTCGGGAAACTTTCATTTTCAGGAAACTCTCCTAATCGAGAGACTCCCCGAACCCTCCCGAAACTTCTCCAGATTCCCTCCGGATCCCTGCTACATCTTAACGACTTACTGGCCTCACCGGTTTCCACATTTTTTTGCCTCCCACGGCCCTCTCTACTAAAACACCCTACCAATATGCTTCCAACTACAACCCACTTGTTCGCGTCAGAAGCTACAGCTCCCTAGTCCTAGTCATACGACTAAACGCCGAACTCCCCAACAAAGCTCAGTCCTTGGTAGCCCCATGGTTAAGGATTACTCACGCTGCCCAAGCTCAATCCAAAAAGATGTCTAGAGTTCCACCGGACATACTATCAAAAATCGTGGCATCAGCTCCCTGGTGATAAGAAAGTTGACACCCTCCACACAGCCCTGAGTCCTTAATAATTGACCCCCAGCAACTCTCACAAAACCTGAGTTATCCCCAGACACTTCTAAGATACCACTCCCCGACATCCAACCCGGTGTAGTAAAACTGTGAGACGCTCTAGAGTCGAACCACACATGTGACTCTACCCGAGCTACACTAAGGGTTCTTAAGCACAAAAAAGATTAAAGACAAACGGCGACTGACACTTACATAACTAGTACTAAAATTAACAATCAAACAAGAACATAATTAAAGAACTAACCAGTAATCGGTCTGCTGCCGCTCGTCTCGCCAGACTCCGCGCCTAAGGTGAACACCCTCGGTGTTACTACAACCTGCTCTGGAGGCGGTGCCTCGATCCTTGCAACTGGATGAGCCAACTTCGGACAATCCTTCTTGATAAGTCCCGACTCCTTGTAGTAATAACAAACATGTCCCTCCCGAGGATAATCAGCAACTCGGTGTCCCTGAACCCCACATAGAAAACACCGTGATCCCGAACCCGCTAAACTGGAAGTATCCTCAAACTTCCTCTTCTGCCCCTACAGCTGACCGGGCTTGCCACCTTTGCTCGGTGCCGCACTCTGCCCTTGAGACCTCCTCGGAGCCTCTGGCACTGCAACCCTCAAACTAGCCTCCCGTCTCATACCCTCCTCAACCTGCGCTGCACACTCCACCAATTCGGACACCGACTCGAACTTGCAGACAATGCAGCGGTTCTTGAGGTCCAGACGGATACCTCACAGAAAAGCACATATCTCGGCCTCAGCAACCACTCCTGGGATTCCTGGAGCAACGATACCTGGCATCGCAGCATTCCCCTGTGGCGCTATTGGAGCTGGAGCCAGTACCACACCAGGTAACCTCTCCAAAAGCTGGGACAACATGCCCAATAAAGCTCCCATCTGGTTTGGGTCCACACCCACCTAAGCACCACCCGACGCCGGCACCGAACCATGCATAGCCGCTGGCTTAGACAGACCCTCCCCCTCGGAATGCTCATACACCTCCTGCTCCACCGTGACACTCTGCGTCCCGTCCACAGCTGCTCTGCCACCTCTACCACGTCTGCCGCCACGGCCCGCCCTGCTGCCACGACCACGACCACCATGACCTCTAAGACCTCACCCAACGTCACCGGAATCAACCATCTGCAATAACAACTTATTACTATTCCACATCTGAAATAGTAAAACCAACACGAGTCTTACCGCGGAACCACATACCGGCTGAGAGATGACATGACCCTACAACTCAACATTATACTCCAGACATAGCTACACCTAGCTAACAACACTATACAACCCTATCTCAAAGCCTGGGCGTCCTAGAAACAACTCCGCTCTGATACCAAATTGAAATGACCCATCCCAGAAACCACTAAACCGGGACCGGTTTACTAACACAGAAAACGCGCGGAAACAGCAAATTTAAAATTTTTCTAAAAAATTTAGACGATTTATTTATCAAATTCACCAATAAAATAAATAAATGAAATCTAACAACTTAGCGGAAGCAAACTACTAAACAATACCGTCTCAAGAATAAATAAATAATCATAAAAGCAACATAAAGTCAACTCCGACTCTGGTCATGTCATCCATCCTCACAGCCTTGGTCCCACGAGCTCCAGTAAGAATCAATCTTTACATGCATCACATAACGAGATGCCTCAGTATAAAAGATACTGAATGAGGCATAAAACTTCAAGGCTAACAACACAGTTAGCTACACCAAAATAAACATGCAACACATGTACAGCACAAAATAACCACGCAATCACCAAACAACGCTATCACCAGATTATACTACACTATCACCAATTCTAACACGCAAGCACTCACCTTGGCCTTTTGCCGAAATTCCCACGACTCTTTTTTTCGCGACTTCCGGATACTTTCCGGGAACTTCTAAACTCTAGCTTCCCGAACACACAACCTAAATAAATATTTAAATAATATTTAATTATTATTTAAATAATAATTAAATAATAACTAATTAAATCTAACTAGCCTAAGCTAATGCAATAACTAAAACAATCTTGACGTGATAATGCGCTTGCCAAATAACGCATTAAAACCAATGCACTAACAATTCAACACTCAACACACTCCGTTACACACCGACCACCACCAATCCCATCACCAACCAACACCAACGATCCGTCACCGTTACGAACCGACGAACCAACAACCACAATCGCATGAACCCAACCAGAACAACAAGAGAGGGAGATCCTTACTGAAACGCCCCGACCCAGTTTTTTTTTAAAAACAAGATTTATTATTCTCATAAATAATAAAAACCCCCAGCGACGTTATTCAATTAACAGCCAATTTTAACCAGCAAATTAAATTATGATTAATTAGTAACCAATTAACTCACAATTAAAATCTAACAACCTAATAGTTCAATGGTACAGTAATTTTAAGTAATTAAAACAGCAAAATAAACCATCCCGGTATGTCATCTGCTCTCCCAGCCGCAGTTCCACGAGCTCAAGTGAGATACCTTATCTTTACCTGCGTCATTACGAATAGACGCAGTCAGTATTTAACAAATACTGAGGAGGCGATCAACCCGTCTACTAGGTCAATTATAGATAGACGACTACAAAAATATTTCCAGCATAATAATATGTTCATGATTCAACCAACAACAAAGCAACAACCCGATAATTAATTAAAATCAACAATTAATTAATTTCAACCAATAGCCACTAATTCCAGTAATTTAATTCATTTTAGCAATTCAATTAAATTCAACCATTTAATTAAATTTAACAACCCAAGATTAAATTCCTCAATTTAATAAAATTTACCAATTTAATTAAATTTAACAAACACCAATTAAATTCAGAAATTTAGTTAAATTCAACAAACAACAATTAAATTCACCAATTTAATTAAATTCAACTGCAACAAAGAAATTCAGCAACTAATTAAATTCAAAAATTTAATTAATTCTCACAATTAATTACATTCAACAAACAACACACAACACGGAATAAATTCTAACACACAAAATTAGACCGAGAAATTCTCGTAAGTCCAATCCGACCACGGTACTGCACTCACCTTAGCCAAAAGCAAAACTTCCAAAAAATCTGTGCAGCTCCTCGATCTGCACTCTCCCGACATCAACTAACAGCTAGCAACCTAAACCACAACCTAACAACATGGAATAAACCAACTCAACTAACCAAAACAACCATTTGGAAAAATAACAGAAACAAGCAGCCTCAAATATAGAGTCACAAATCCAGACCTAACCGTCCAAAACCAATAAGCACCGTTGAAACTCAACATCTAGATGTCCTGAAGCTATCCTCAAAATTTCGTGATGATCCGTCCATAGAAGAACTCACGATCTCTCTTTGAATCTAAGTTGATCCAAATCGCGTCTGAAACAGAGAACCTCACGAAAACGCGAATAACTTTTAGAATAATAACTCAAATTCAACTCCGCAAATTGCTACATCTAGATCTAAGGTAGCTACAACTCTATATATTTTTGTTACCTTTGGAAACAATCTGCTAGGTCGAACCTCTGTTCTACTACAACATGTCAGATCTGTCTGCAAGCTTCTTTTTCAGCCACAACCAAAAGCTCACCCTCTTCTCTCTTCTATAGGAGGCCATAAAAATTCTCAGAAAATCAACTAGGGTTTCTTCTAATTCATATTTAAATAAGATTAGGGTTAGCCGGTTCATTTAAATTAACCAAGAATACTTAATTTTTCCCTTTTGGTTTAATAGTAACTCAATAACCAACTTCCTAACCTAAAAATTGAAATTAAATCATTTTACTCTTTAATTCCGACAACATAACCCTCAGGATTCTATTCCCGGAACACGGGTGTTACACTTACCGTGAAACAACCGGCAGAGAAGAACCTTGACGCGCACAGCACCCACCACCACCGGAACGCTCTCTATCTCTCTCTCTCTCTCTCTTTTCAACTTCACAACTCCGCTCCCCTTCTCACTACGACACCAACACCAAAGCAATTTAATTCTCTTCCCTTTGCACTTGATGGAGGCGGCTAGGTTTACGAAGAGGGAGATGTATACGCACATACACATATATGTATCAAAGTTTCCGTATTACACCGAACGGTCCTTATGTTTCTCCGAATTTCCCAATTGACCCCGATACTTTTAAATGAATCAATTTAACCCATCCGAAACTTCCAATTCGATCAGTTAAACCCATAACTTTCCAAAATCACTAATTGGCCCCAAACTTCCAAAATTATCAATTAAACCCGACTGCAAATTCCAGATTTAAACAAATCAACCCATAACTTTTGAATTCAACAAATACACCCCTATTATTGGTTTGCGGATGTTACAGTTGGATGTTTCAATTGAACATGTCATGCTTGATTTGAAGATATATTTTTTATGATTGGTTTAAATCACTTTAGAGCTTAGAAACAAACGTATTATTATTATTTACTTTTATGGTTTTAAATGCGGATAGTAAAATGGTTCTAACTTTTTATAAAAGATTTTATGAAATAGTATAAAAGATTTGCAAATAGCCCGCGCATGCGCGGATTAAAAATCTAGTTATGTTAAAAAGAAAAAGAAAAAAATATGCCAATAAGGGATTACTTTATCTTTAAAGAATAAAAATTACACATATCTTTTTATTTTTTGTAATTAACTAATTAAATAAACATATTAGTTTATCTGTTCGGTTCAGTTTAAACCAAACCAAATAGAACCATTCGGGTTAGTAAGAAACATAACCAAATTGTTTATGTCAGTTAGGTTTGGTTTAAATGCCCACCCTCTTACAATGCATATAATTCATTACATAAAATAACTATTTCATATTTTTGTACTTTGTTTCTAACCCCATATAACAGAGATGCAATTTTAAATCTCTGAGTTGATGTAAAGAAGGATCTTTGGTTTTTATATGAGAAATCGAACACAAAGATCCATTATAATAAAGTTAAGGATCTAGCATCCAACGAAAGAGAAATTTTTGTTGTTGTTGTGGGGTCTACCCTTGGCATGTAATGTGTCTTTACTTAAATTTCAATTGCAGAACCATGTCCAAATTTTGAGTAGAATCAAGTTTTCGAGTAAACTAAACAAGGTAAGCAGTAAGCACTCTCCTTTATGAAGTTTTAGGAGAAACAGACACCCATGATTGTGCTCCAGCAAAATTATGTGTTGAAGAGGAGAGAAACATGAATTATGTGTTGTATTGCCTATCGTAGTGGTTAGATTGTTTAACATTCATTTTTTAATTGTTCACTATATTTTGATTGGAAATTCTCATGTAAGCAAATTGATCAAGTAATATTTATTTTTTCAATTATAAAAATATTGATAGCTAAAAAAATCTTGGAGAAATTTTTTTTTTGTTGTAATCCGGAGGTTCAGGGCGTTCGGCCCATAATCATCCTTAAGCCCAGCTTCTTTTTCGAGCATTTAAATGCATATAATTCAGTTAGATTTGCAAATAGCCTGTTAAAAATCTAGTTAATAAAAATGATAAATAGTCAAAGAAAACAAAGTTGAAGCAATGAGTGAAGCCTCGCGGAAGCAAACTGGAAAGAGCAAGCGAATCAATGAGTGTCCCCGAAGCGAGGTGAATCTGCGAGCTGAAGAAAAAAATCATTCAAAGTACAAGACGTTACAACATTAAATACCAAATTAAAACCGGTGAATTAAAGAAGAATTAAAGAATTTATTAGTATTTATTCTTAGCATTTAATTCTTAATTCATGTATAAATATAGATTCTCGTGGTCATGTATAGGGGTCAATCTTTTTGCTACTCGAAATTAATAGACTATTTTTCACTTTTCCTTTAGCAAATCTATTTTCTATTTTACATCATTATCTTAAGCAAATTCTATTTTGTTTATTTAAATAATTCAATATATTATTAGGTGTAGAATCCAACATCCACATTTTGGTACCGTATGTGGAGAGAATCAGATATTCAAGTAACAAATCTACCATTCCAAAACAGTTTTCCTCACAAAATTCATCATGACTGGTGGAGACCAAACCGGTGTCAACAATGATCATGCCACTATCACTACCATCCATGAGTCTCTTTCAGGAATCACTCAGACCATGACCGATCTGTCCACAAAAATCAGTACCATCAAGAGAGAGATGACCTCTTTGAGAAACGGTCAGGTAAATTTGACAAACAATTAAGCGACTCTCTTTTCTCATTTAGATTTGATATCCGCTGGCCCTTCCTCTGGAAGTCGTAGTGCTCGTGTACTTTATAGAACCACAAGGAGTTTTAACCCTCAAACTCCTGTGAATCTTCTGCAAAGTGTCAACCTTCAGACGCCGATCAATTAAACAGCGTGGCTTCAGGCTGGAACCAATTCTAATGGAGAAGCAATTCTTGCCAATGATGCGGTTGGTGATGGATTCAATCTTGCAGTTGCAGCAGATGCGGTCAATAACAATAACAATGACATTCCAGTCGAGATAAGAGACACTTAGAGACATGCCATCGTCTCAGATTTTCACCAAGTAAATCGTGCTCTTGACGAGATGAAGTAAGATTTTCACCAAGCGACAAGTTCAGCTCTCGAAGTAGACAAAGTGATCGAAAAAACTTGACGTTTACCATTTACAGCGCGGCTAGCAAGCTTTCGGATCAACGATGCGCGAAGAGTCAACCTACCAACTTACGATGGGACGAACGACCCAAAGAGAAATTTGGCTGCTTTTCACATTGCAGTTGGGTGAATCGAGCTCGATGCGCATGAAGAAGATGCAGATTATTGCAAGCTGTTCTTAGAAAATCTTTCTAGTTAAGCCCTCATGTGGTATTCAGTACTTCTAGAAAAAGGAAAAACGGATAGTGACCTTTGGAATTTGTCTCAGGGTCCTCAGGAACCTTTAAGAAAACATATTGCCAAATTTAAGGAAATCCTGTTCAAAGTCCTGGGAATTTTCCAGACTGTTGCGCTGACAGCTTTGCAGAATGGTTTATGGCATGAGTCAAGATTTCGTTTGGAGCTTACAGTTACCAAGCCAAATACCATCCAAGATGCTATGTTCCTAGCAAACAACTGGATCGAGGCTGAGGAAGAAAAAGCAACCTTTGAGAAGAAGTACCGAACCGAAAAGCCTGGAGTTGTGCCCACGACTAAAAAATTCGAACCAAAAATTAGAAAAGATTCCAAACGCTTCGGAGCTACCCCATATAATAATAATGTTGGATGATCCTCTCCTGGGAAAGAAAAGATAGGGTCACCTTCGTCAAACACTTGGGTCTGTGACAAGAACGCTTATTACGACATCCACCGAGTAAACAGCCATAGTATCAAAGACTGCAGTGTCCTCAAAAAACACTTGGCCGAGTTGTGGTCCTCTGGTGACCTCACAGATTTTAAGATTGAAAGATTGAAAAGTTCATTGAGCAGTACCACAAAGATCGCGAAGATCGTGGCTCAGAGCAGCTAGCAAAGAAGCCAAAAAAATCTGAGCACATAGAAGCCAAAAACATCTGAGCACACTCTAACCAAACCTTCGAAATGGAGGATATATGTAATCATTGGGGGCTCGAAGCTGTTACCAGACAGAGTTCGCGCTATTAAACAGCATAAGCGAGCTACCATAATAAAAGTGAGCAGAAACCCAAGGGGAGTCGATGTCAATACATTGATTATCTTTGAAGAGTTTGATACCCATCGTCTGGCAAAACCACATGATGATACTTTAGTGATAACTCTTGATATTGCAAACTTTGAAGTTTCCAAAGTCTTAATTGACACTGGAAGCTAAATTGATCTCATCTTCCTAAGTACTTTACAAAGGCTAGGGATTAACAAGGTGGACGTAGTTGGACCATATGCACCGTTCATCGCTTTCACAAGCGAAACATCTATGTCACTTGGCACGATCGAAAGAGTATCAAAGATCGTCGAATTCGCAGTTTTTGATCGACCAGATACGTACAATATTATTTTGGGCACCCAATGATTTATAAAATGAAAGCAGTACCTTCAACCTATCACCAGTGTGTTAAGTTCCCGACTTCTAGCAGAGTAGGAATGGTTAACGGAGATCAAGAAATATCTAGATCTTACTACCTTACAAACCACATGCTAAAAGTTTAATAGCAATTAACCAGCTTGGGGTACCGAAGGACTCGATGTTTCCCAGTATACAATAGTCTACCAAGGTTTTGGTCAATGTTTCTATTGATCTGGATTACCCCGAGTGCGTGGTGAAAATTGGTTTGGGACTTGAATCAAAGATGCGAGATGAGCTAGTCAAGTTCCTGTCAAAACATAAAAGCTCCTTTGCTTGGTCCATCGAGGATATGCCGGGAATCGACCCTGCAATTATTTTCCATGAATTGCACGTTAATCAAAGCTTCAAGCCAATCAAGCAAAAAAGGAGAAAGCTCGGTCATGACCGAGCTAAAGCAGTAAATAACGAGGTGGATAAGCTTCTCAAAGCCGGTCCTATTCGTAAAGTCAAGTTCCCAGATTAGTTCGCCAATCCTGTGGTAGTTAAGAAGAAAAATGGAAAGTAGAGGGTTTACGTTGATTTCACTGATATCAACAAGGCTTGCCCAAATGATAGTTTTCTTTTGCCACTTATTGTCCGCCTGGTCGAATCGACTATGGGTCATGACCTTTTAAGTTTCATGGATGTTTTTTCCAGCTCTAACCACATCCGAATGAATCCGGATGATAAAAAAAAACTTTATTCATTATGGATAAATAAATTTATTGTTATGTAGTAATGTCCTTTGAATTGAAGAACGCCGGAACAACTTATCAGCGTCTCATCAACAAGATTTTTGACAAGCAACTGGGGAAAACCATAGAAGTCTACAATGACGACATGTTGGTTAAATCTCTCAAAGAGTCCAAGCACATTCAACATCTCGATCAATGCTTCAAAATATTGAACGAGTTTGGAATTAAGCTTAATCCTGCGAAGTGCACTTACGGTGTATCGGCTGGAGAGTTTATTGGTCATATTGTGACACAGCGAGGCATTGAAGTGAATCCCAATCAAATTAATGCATTTATGACAATGCCTTCACTGCGTAATTTTAAGGAAGTACAATGCTTGACTGGAAGGATTACATCTCTCAATAGATTCATATCCCGGTCAACGGATAAGTGCCTTCACTTCTATAAACTATTAAAAGAAAACAAACAGTTCGTCTGGAGTGATGAATGCGAAAAAGCTTTTAAGAAACTCAAAGTATATCTCACTACTCCTCCGATTCTTTTTAAGCCAGATACTGGCGAAAGGCTGTATCTTTACATTTTGATTTCTGAATATACGGTGAGCGGTGTAATCATACGAGAAGATCGATGAGAGCAACAGCCTATTTACTATATAAGTAAAAGTATGACGGACCCAAAAACTTGCTACACGATGATGGAAAGACTAGCACCTGCTATAATGATATATGTTCGAAAGATGAAAACTTACTTTCACTCTCATCCTATTGAAGTCCTCGCTTCAACTCCTTTTCGAACTATCATGCACGGCCCTTGCCAATCAGAAAGTTTGGAAAAGTGGGCAATCAAAATCAACTATTATGATATCGAATACAAAAATCATGTCAAGGCGAAAGCTCAGGTATTAGCTTATTTCCTTACCAAACTTCCGGCCAGAGAAGCGATCTCAGGGGAAAAAAGTAAAACCCGAAAATTCTTCGTGGATGGGTCTTCCTCATGACAAGGATGTAAAATTGGAATCAAAAATTCCGAGTCTTGGTTTGAGAACAAGGTTTAGCACCATTCACAGTAATGATGGGGGGCTGGATAAGAGTGTTCTCCCTCTTTCTCAAATCACTAGCGAAGTGGCTAACAAGTTTGTCATATGAATTTTTTTATTCTTTTTTGTTTTCACTTTACAGCTCTTGTTAAAATACCATTGTACGAACTACGGATTAGCTTGATCCCAACATGGGTACGTAGGCAGTATATCATCCAGACACAGCTATTTAAATTCCAAAATATTTATGATTTTTGATTCGATGAACTTTCATATGATTAACAGAACACATTACAAGCAATCATCATTCTCGTAAATTATGTGTCTTCGCAAAAAAGTTAACTTTACTCTCTAATTGTTTGATCATTACCCTAACACAATGCTCAAATGATGATAAGTCTGGATACTGCCCTATGTTAAGAGATCGAAGGGGGTTTGGGTGAGGGAAAATTGCCATATTTGCTGATGAGTTCGCTGGAACGTTTCCGTTTTGCTGAGGATTTGTTGCCATTATAGAATAAGTATATCAATACTTTTTTTGTTTGCTCTATAAAATGGTGAGGAACAATGTTTTAAAGACACTAATTCCAAGGGACAGAGATCAATTAAAGGGTTGAGTTATGATCTTAATTGATTTTTTCAAATTCCAAAATTGATTCAAGTTTCCAACAATACCTTTGTATTTAAAGCAAAACAGGAAAATTATATTTCCAAGATACAAACTCTTGATAGGCTGACTAAGCCGACTAAACAAAACAGTTACATTAATCGTCGGATCGTGAACAGTATCTTCCTTCGCTACAACAAGGTCAACTCCTTCTCCCAACTCAGCATCTAGAAACGCAGCTCGCATACAAGTTTCTTCATCATCCCGTGCTTTTGATTTCGTTATTTGGCGTCTTCTTAGATCCCACATGTATCTACGAATGCAGTGAAGAATCAATGCGACCTTGTTAAGACCATTCATTTCCCAATCCATGGGATTACATTCGTATTGGCGAATCCGTTTTTCACTTCGAGCAATCCACTCTTCGAGATCTTTTCTCTTCTCGCCAAGAAGCTGACATTTTCTGCATTCTAGGCAGTGGTGAATAGTCAACTGAATGGCAGAGGCAATTAAGAAGTGATTAATTATTTAAAGAGAAAGTCTCTGGCTTCTTCTTTCTCTTTCCTCGATAAGGTTAATATGTAATCTGGCAACTTAACCTTATGTGCTTCAAATCCATCCTCATAAGCGGGATCAAGGCTTGAGGGGTCGTCAGGCCTGTTACGGGCTGGGGAAAATCGGAACAGTACGCCATAGCTTCCATTGAAGGTTTTATCCTCAGGAACATTCCTTCTTTGTACAATTAAATCTCTTTTTAATAATTTTCTCTCTCTGACAAAGAAAAGAACTAGAAGGGTTATGCCACCACCAGATAAATATATATATATATAATCATTACATAAGTAATAAAGGGCAAATAATTATTACACCCTTAACGTGTGGGCATAAATTTAATTTTTCATAAGACAAATTGTGATACTCGAGGAGGATATACTCATATGTATCTGGTATATAGTACCTAAGTAATTCATAGGCTTTAGGCCTTTTAATCAGTAGGCCCAAAGGTCAACTAAAAGTCAGCACCATCTTTCAGAAAGAATCATCGGCTTGATTTACGAACCCAAATATCGTTTGCCAAAGCATAATAACAAACCTATCGATCGTCCTAAGATAAAGTAATCTTTTGTGTCGTTATGGGTTGCGTGCTACTTTATGGTTCGCAGATTTAAAACCCTCACAATTAAATAGAATGCAGCCTTGGAATTCCTAATTCGAGCACATCATCGTATTATCTAAAGCCGGGTTTAATCCTCGCATCACGATTCTATAATTGAACTGACGAGTTCGGAACATAAACGGAATCAGTCCTCTTGGATATCTCATAAGCCAAGCTCTATCCTTGCACAAATTTACCAAGAATCACTGGACATAGTTTTCCTTTAAAAATGGTAAGGGCATGCTAATTTTGAAGCCAAGTTCAAACCTCACACTTTATCGAGGATAACTGATTAAAGTATTCTTTTAATAATGGTAAAGGTCTGATCAACCCATTCTCTTGAAAACAACTCGTCTCAGAGTTAATGAACAATAGTCAAACTTTGCAAACCTGACATTTTTGTTCTAAAGAGACATTTAACTTTGATAGTAAACAAAGTTTTAAAACAGAGCCCCAAGGATGAATTTAAACCTAAAACACAAGTCAAATTTCATAAGCCATCTCTGGCTAAGTAAAGGGACGAACCCCTAAATAATATTTACACTATCACGATAATACTAGTGTTTAGAAGTCCCAAAGGACGAAGTCATCCGGACAAAATATGATTGTGATCTCGGTAACAGGAGAACAACTCCAAACTTAAGAGGTTACATCCACAATATCTATACAAAAAAGCAACAAACAAACTATAAATGGGTGTCCTAGTCAAAAATCATCTTCGAAATGATCGCCATTAAAGTCGGCCCGAGAATTCTTGGGCTGATTCCCTATCTTTCGACAAGGCATAAATAATTCCAAATCAAAACTTAGTCGCGTGTTTGGAACTCATAATTACAAAATTAGAGCCAAATTGATTAAACTGTACCTTCTTAGGGAGCGAAAAAGGACCTCCATCAGCCTCGGTAGAAGTTTGACCACATGTCACTTCGGATAGAACGGAAGGAAGATCACCATAAAATAGTACGTCAGCAAGGACTGATCTGTACCGCTCAAAGTTCAGTTTGGGAGATGCGATAGCTCACAGTTTGGCTTCAACCTCGGCTAGTGACTTTTTCACCTCTCTTTTCCCCTTGTTTAAGTCAAAATCACCCATTTCGAAAAAAGTGAGAAGAGATTTATTGCTTTTCAGCTTATTAATATCGGATTGAAACAGCATCTTTGCCTTCAAAGAATCAAAATGTCCAGCTATCTCTTCAATTATGCCATGACAACGATCTTTCGCATTATTCCAGTCCGAGCAGCTCGAACAGTTTGGGTGAATCTCGCGAAGCTTTAAAAGGTCGTCATATTTGCGCTTTAACTCATCAAAATCTTTTTGCTTTTGACACGAAGACGATGTCGCCCGCTTAACATTCAAGTCATGTGTTAGCGCAAATAATTTCTCTTACGACAGTTTAAAAGAATCCAGGGCATTGTCTCGTTCTTTCTCTAACTGCACAGCCCTGCCAACCTTGGTGGCATCATTCTTAATATTCGATTCAAGATCTAAGATTTGTTTATTTGCTGCAATCAAATCCTCTGACGAAACTCTCTTTATAACAGCCGATTCATAAAAGCGAACTGTTTCGTTATGACCAGCGACAACATGCAGATGGTTAAGACGAACCAGCAGTTAGAAGGATACGCGGAGGACGTTGCGAATACAACATAAGGTTACATACCCTAGCCAATTGGATAGAATTTCTAACATAAATATCCAATGCTTTCCGATCTCATTGGTCAAAGGGAGGAAAGAGTTCTACACCACTAAACATAAATGCCCTAAAAGACTCTGCGATTACCATTATGTTCTCGTACTGTTATAGATCTATGAGAATTAGGATTATGAGGCACCCTCCTCCTTTTTCGATGTAGGTTAGCGTCTGAGTCCTCAATGTCTTTGTCATCGGAAACTTTAGTTGAACGAGTTGAACAAGGGTGCGAATCAGGCTCAACAACCATGCTAGTTCTGCAGTTTACATCGGTAGCATCTACAACATAGTTTTTCTCTTGAAGTCGCATACCAGCATAATCAATATTCTTTTTAGTTTGGTTTTAATGGTGTACTTTACACTCTCAAGTTATTTCTTCTCTAGTATAGAAAATCTAAGAGTGTCAACTTTAACTACTTTGGGTTTGAACGGTCGGAGAGCACCGCTCTACAAAAGAATCCCTGCAGTACAAATGCGAGAGAGGGAAAATGATTTCCAGGAAAAGATTCAAAAAATCTTCCGAAGGAGAAGTCTTCGGGGAAAGAACTGTGAGAAACTAATCAATTAATCAAACAAATGAGTTGGATCCAAAAAAATCTAAGCCAAGATACAATCTATGACTCACCGAGAGCGTTAGTCTAGTCTCGACGAACTATATCGGCAAGATCACTAACAAAAGAGGAATTGACCTTAACAACGAACCAATATTCCCTCTAATGAATTTCGTCATTAGGAAGACCGAAAATCAAGGTTCTGTCGGCACGAGGGTAGGTACTATATGTACCTCAGCTATTATAACGAATGTCGAAGAGTTCAAAAATGTCACTTGAACTTTACGATAAACCCGCCTCAGCAGCAAGGGTTAGCGAACACAATATGTGACGAAGCATCTTTGGGTACATTTGCGGGAATGCCATTCCATGAGAAAAAAAGACATAAGAGAAGTGCATCGGGGATTGGAAAAAATAGACCACAACCGTAAAGTACATATCATAAACATACATATAGCCGTTACGAATTGATTTCGAAGATTCATTAGGGTTCGGAAGGATGAACTCGATTTCTGGTAAAATTCGGCATAACTTTCTGATACCTTCAATAGATTCACGCCTTGAGCGTGATGGAGGATGAGGACCGAATCGATCTTTTTGACCAGAACAGTTTTTTGGCGGAGTTTTCTGACGTTTCCCAGCGGAAGTAGCTGAATTCTTCGAAAATTTTGTCATAATGTATAGTTTGAAGAATACAGTAATTCAAAAGAGGGAAAATAATTTCTTAAAACAATCAAGTTCAAGAACAATTGAGTAAAAATAATACGAAGAAAGAGGAACCGGCAAAAGAACTATCTGCTTCGAGAAATAAAACCATCTCGGTAATAATGGAAAGTGGAAGAGTTTTCTGTGTATCGATAAAAATCAGTATTTAATAGAGACGTGTGTCAAGGTGTCAAGATAGCCGAACCCCAAAATTTAAGGGATCCGAAGGCAAAAAGCAAGGAAAACACTTAAGTCCACCGAGCCAAACTGCAGCTCGCTGGACTTGGGGGCAAATGTTAATACCGGATCCGCACCAAGGATCCACTCTCTCCAATCATGACACGTGTCAACCACTTCAGCATGTCAAAGTAAAGGCTGGGTCAGTTTGGAGTAAAAAAAAGACAGGCGAACCGTATGAGGGCTCGATGGAGCGAACTGGAGTCCGACTAGTGGTGAAGCCTCATGGAAGGAAGGAGCAAGCAAAGCAAGGAGTGTCCGCGAAGCAAGGTGAATCTGGGAGCTGAAGGAGGAAATCATTCAAAGTACGAGACGTTACAACATTAAAGACCAAATCAAAACTGGCGGATTAAAAGAGAATTATAGAATTTATTAGTATTTATTCTTAGCATTTAATCCTTAATTCGTGTATAAATATAGACCCTCATGGTCATATATGGGGGTTAATCTTTTTGCTACTCGAAATCAATAGAGACTATTTTTCACCTTTTCTTTAGCAAATCTATTTTCTATTTTACATCATTATCTTAAGCAAATTCTATTTTATTTCTTTAAACAATTCAATATATTATTGGGTGTGGAATCGAGCATCCACACTATATAACAAAAATGCAATTATCTTTTCTATTATTTTTCCAAGAGAACTCTAGAGTTAATTGTGTTTGGGCTGTAGTAGTATTAGGATGGATAACATATTGGAAAGTCATTTCCGGTACCATGTGAGTTAGGTCAAAACACGAAAGAAAACCATGTGGTGATTTTGTTGGGACAATAACAAGCAGGGGCGGATCAAGAGAAAATTTTCAACGGGGCATAAATATTATATAAAACATTAAAATAATTTTATACTTCAATTAAAATAGCAGTCTACAAATGTACTATACGTTCAGTTATTGCATGGAGCCGATTTATCACTGTTTCATTCGTAACATCTGCAAACAATTTTTTTTGAATAAAACAAACTTCATAATCACTTAGAAACTAATTTCTAATTCGATTGTGTATGATTATATTCACTACCTTCATTGCCGAAAATACCTCTCAACACTAGGTGTACCAACTGGTAACGGTAAAACTAATTTTAAAAGTACGTAAAGCAAAGGATGTGCAAGACGTTTCCGTGATTCTATCATCAAACGAAAAAAGAAAAAAATAGATTGCAATTATTTTCTACAGTTAAATATAAATTAGAACTTAAGTTGATTTGGGTTTAATATATATTTTCCTTTTTATTTGGCTCATCCTAAATTTGTTGCAGTTAATCCAAAAATCTGGGTGCAAATTTTCAGATTGAGTGGGTGCACCAATAAATATTTACCAAAAAATTACATTAAAAATTTTCAGAACAATGGGTGCACGTGCACCCCTATTACTATAGTGCATCTGCCCCTGATAACAAGTCTTTCGAGACTCTCGGGATAGCGCACCTGTCGTCGGACAAGGAGTAGGCCCACAGAACGAGAGAGGGCGTATGTGCTCACACACGGTGGTGGCCAGGGTGTTACAATTTGGTATCAGAGCCAAACCGAGATGAGTGTGGAGACATGTTGGCTCACACCATCAGGGGGGGCGTTCTTTGTGTGCAACAAAGATGTTGTGCTATGTGAGTGGGATGATTATCACATTCTGATTTCTGATATATGGTAGTGCATGTGGAGAGGTTTAAAAGAATTGATTTGGCTACCTATGTAACCAAAGTGCACTTATCTTTTCTGTCAATTTTCCAGAGAAAACTTCATAGTTAAGTGTGCTTAGATTGGAGTAGTACTAGGATGAGTAACCTATCAGAAATTCATTTCTGGTACCGTGTGAGTGAGACCAAAACACGGAGAAATATCATATGGGGATTTTGTCCTGGTGTGAAACAAGGACGTTGCGCTTTGTGAGTGGGGTGATTGTAACATCCTGATTTCTTGTATATTGTTGTGCATGTGGAGAGGTTTTAAAAAATTGATTTGGCTACTTTTATTACCAAAGTACCCTTATCTTTTCCATCACATGTCCAAAGGAAACTTCATAGTTAAGCGTGCTTGGGCTAGAATACTACTAGGATGGATGACATATCAGGAAGTAATTTATGGTACCCTGTGAGTGAGGCTAAAACATGAAGAAAGATAATGTGGTGATTTGTAGAGACATTAACAAGTCTTTCGAGTACCTCTGGATAGCTCACCGGCCGTCAGACGAGGATGGGGTCCATGGACCGAAAAGACGTAGGGGTTCACAAACGGTGGCGGTTGAGACGCTATATATATTTTTAATAGAAAAAGAAAAAAATTGCTATGTACCGATACAACCGGTTCGACAAAGACACTATATCCATCGAAGTAAGGTAATCATGTCATAAGTGAATTTTTATCCGAGTCATGAATATCCTTTATCCGACTATCCCATCTCGCCTACGATGTACATGGCCAAATAATTTAGTTATGCTTTGAAGTTGATAATACCATCTACTAATTTAGGTAATATATTTTTCTAAATAGTCATTCATTTTAATCCCATCTACTAAGTCAGATCATATGTTGACAATCATTTTGGCTAGTAAAATAAGATGATGTGAAAGAGTTTTTCGGTTAACAAGGAAAGAGGTGCGATTTGTTTTGCTTCAACAAAATATCATTTCCTGCAATGCGTGTGATAAATAAAGTGAAAACGAGAGACGTTACAATAATTTTGGTTAGGAAAATAATATAAAGTGAAAGAGTTTTCAGTCCATAAGGAAATATGTGTGTTTTTTTGCTTCAATAATGTTTTTTTTTGTGCAATGCGTTTAATCAATAGAGTGAAAACGAGGGATGTCACGATAATTTTGGCTAGTAAAATAATATGATGTAAAAGAGTTTTCAATCAATAAGGAAAGAGACATGATTTTTGTTTTGCTTCAACCTAATGTATTTTCGTGCAATGTGTGTAATCAATGGAGTAAAAAGTGAGGGTCGTTACAATCATTTTAACTAAAAAAATAATATGACGTGAAAGAGCTTTCAATCAATAACAAAAGAGGCGTGTTTTTTTTATTCAACAAAATGTCGTTTTGCGTAATGCGCGTAATAAATAAAGTGAAAAGCAAGGGACGTTACAGACATTTTGTCTAGTAAAATAATATGATGTTAGAGAGTTTTTAGACAATACGGAAAAATGCATGGTTTTTTTTGCTTCAACAAAATCTCATTTTGTGTAATGCGTGTAATCAATAGAGTGATAAGCGACAGACGTTACAATAATTTTAGCTAGAAAAATAATATGATGTGAAAGAGTTTTCAATTAATAAGGAAAGAGGCATGATTTTCTGCTTCAACAAAATCTCTTTCTGAGCAACATGTGTAATCAATAGAGTAAAATTGAGGGATGTTACACTCATTTTTCCTAGTAAAATAATATGATGTCAAAGAGTTTTCAGTTAATAAGGGAAAAGGTGTGATTTTTTTTGCTTCAACAAAATGCCCTTTCGCGGAATGAGAATAATTAATAGAGTGAAAAGCGAGAGACATTACAATAATTTTGGTTAAGAAAATAATATGATGTGAAAGAGTTTTCAGTCAACAAAAAAAGAGGCATAACTTATTTTGCTTCAGCAAAATGTCATTTCGCGCAACGCGTGTAATCAATAGAGTGGAACGAGGGACGTTACAATAATTTTGGCTAGTAAAATAATATAATGTGAACACGTTTTCTGTCAATAAGAAAAGAGCCGTGGTTTTTTGCATCAACAAAATGTCCTTTCGGGCAATGCATGTATTCAATTAAGTGAAAAGCGAAAGATGTTGCAATCATTTTGGCTTAAAAAATTATATGATGTTAAAGAGTTTTCAGTCAATAAGGAAAGATGCATGGGTTTTTTCTACTTTGAAAAATATTATTTTGAACAATGCGTGTAATCAACAGAGTGAAAAGTGAGGGATGTTACAATCATTTTAGCTAGTAAAATAATAGGACGTGAAAGAGTTTCGAGTCAATAAAAAAAAGCGTGATTTGTTTTGTTTTAACAAAATATCTTTTCGAGCAACGCCCGTAATCAATAAAGTGAAAAGCAAAGGATGTTACGATCATTTTAGTTAGTAAAATAATATGATGTGAGAGAGTTTTCATTCAATAAGGAAAGATACGTGATATTTTTCTTCAACAAAAATGTCATTTTCTGCAATGTGTATAATCAATAAAGTGTAAAACAAGGGACGTTTCACTCACTTTATCTAGGAAAATAATATAATGTGAATGAGTTTCAGTCAATAAGGAAATATGTGTGATTTTTTGTTTCAATAAAATTTCCCAATACGTTTAATGAATATAGTGAAAAACGAAAGACGTTACAATTATTTTGAAAAAGTTTTTAGTCAATAAGGAAAGAGACGTGATATTTTTTGCTTCAATAAAATGTATATTCGTGCAACGCGTGAAATCAATAGAATGAAAAGCGAGAGACGTTACAATAATCTTGGCTAGGAAAACAATATGATGTGAAAGATTTTTTGGTCTATAAGAAAAGATGCGTGATTTTTGTTGCTTCAATGAAATATCCTTTCGAGCAGCACGTGTAACCAATAGAGTGAAAAGCGAAGAACGTTACAATCATTTTGCCTAGTAAAATAATATGATGCCAAAGAGTTTCGAGACAATAAGTCAAGAAGCGTGATTTTTTTTGCTTTAACAAAATGTCATTTCGTGCAACACGTGTAATCAATAAAGTGAAAAATGATGGACGTTACACTCATTTTAGCTAGTAAAATAATATGATGTGAAAGAGTTTTCAGTCAATAAGAAAAGAATCGTGATATGTTTTGCTTCATAAAAATGTCATTTTGTGCAACGTGTTTAATCAATAGAGTGAAAAAGAAGAGACGTTACGATCATTTTTGCTAATAAAATAATATGATGTGAAAGACTTTTTCGATCAATAAGTAAAAATCAACAAAATATTTTTTTGAACAACGCTTGTAATCAATAAAATGAAAAACGAAAGACAAACTAATATAATGTGAAAGACTTATTTTAAAAAAGTATTTATTGTAATAAAAAAATTAAAGCTAAGCTATATGAGTAAAAATCTTTAAAAAAAAAAAACTGAGATAATCAATTTAGTAAAAACTAAAGTCCTAAGGTTTACTTCAGAACCGATCGAACGGTTGAGATTTTTCTCATATCTTCATAACTTTTATTTTAGGGTTTCGGTCTTGTTTCCGGACGCAAACAAAAATGTAAAAAACATCATTAAAATAAAAAATCATAAATATAAAAGCAAGAAATGGGAATCGTTGTGTCTCTCTTTCCTCTTTGCAGTTGTCTTTGAACTTTTTTTCCCAAATCTCTAACCAAACTATCTTCGATATCGCACGCGCCGCCGCAGGCTTCGCCGCCGGCAACTGCTTTTACCCCTTTTCTTCTCCCCTCTCCTCCCCTATCCATAAAAATCCATAAAAAAAATCAATTCTACTTCTTTTTTTAAAATCCTCCTCTTCAATTTCTTTGTTATTTCGTTTTCAATTTGATTACTGTGAAAATAAACGAGAGGGGAGGGAAGAGTAAAACAAAAAACCCCAAAAAAAAGAAGAAAAAAGTTTCAAAAATCAAAAAAAGGAAATGGCTCAGGTTCAACCTCAACCTCAAGGTCAAAGTCAAACTCCAAATGGCTCTGTTCCTCCAGCTATGGTGGCTGGGTCTGGAGCAGCTGGTGCTCAGTTTGGTACTACATCGCTTTATGTTGGAGATCTAGATATGAATGTGACGGATTCACAGCTTTTTGATGCGTTTAGCCAAATGGGTCAAGTTGTTTCTGTTCGAGTTTGTAGAGATTTGGCTACTCGGAGATCTCTTGGCTATGGATATGTTAATTTCAGCAGTCCCCAAGATGGTTAGTCTCTTGATTAGGGTTTTGCAGTTAAGAGTTTGGAATTCTTGATTGCTTAATTGCTTTAGTTCTCTGTGAGTTTGAGTATTGTTTTGGGTTAAACATTTGGAGATAAAGTTTGGGGTTTTGGAGTTGCATTTATGTTAGTTTCAAAGGTCTTGAATTTTATCAGAAATTTGTATCTATTAAGGAATGTGGATTTTGATATTGTTGGTTATGTTGTCTCTGTGGATGATCTCGTGATTGTGGTTGGTTCTTTTGCTAGAATGTGCTATTCTTGGATTGCTCAATTGTGTAATACTTGGTGCTCTCTGTGAGTTTGAGTAGTGTTTACGGTTAAAAAATATGATCAAAAATTGGAATTTTTGTAATATACTTATGATAGTTTCAAAGATCTTGACTTTAACAGAAATTTGCATTAATTAAGGAATGTGCTTTTAATAATGGTGGTTATGTTGTCTCTGTGGATGATTTTGAGATTGTCGTTGGTTCTTTTGCTACAAAACTTAGCCTTGCTAGATTTTGTTAACTTATCCGTAAATCTGACTTTTAGTACATTGTGTTGCATTTATATCCTTAGTTCAAAGATCTTAACTTGAACAGAAATTCCATCAATTAAGGAATGTGCTTTTAATAACGTTGGTTATGTTGTCTCTGTGGATGATTTTGAGATTGTGGTTGGTTCTTTTGATAGAAATTTTTTGTTCTTTGTAAAGGTTGTTAACGGTAATTGTGATCTTTGATGTTTTGCTTTTGTGGCAGCTGCAAGAGCGATCCAGGAACTAAATTACATACCTCTTAATGGGAAACCTGTCAGGGTTATGTATTCTCATCGTGATCCTAGTGTTCGCCGAAGTGGTGCAGGAAACATTTTTATCAAGGTATTCTTCTGTGTCTTTTCTAAGTTTTCTCTCAATGTTCGATTGAGATATTGTAGGTTAGCGCTTGTCTTTTCTGTGACAAGACCGTATCTTTAGTGTAATGGGATACTGAAATCTACTTTGGCCCTTAGAACAATGACAATGTAGCTGCTTTCTTTTTGATTTGCCTTTTTTTGTTCAGTTTTGCCTTCTCTCTTTTTTTTCCATACCTTGCTAAACCTTTTTATATATGGCAGAATTTGGACAAGTCCATAGACCACAAAGCGTTGCATGATACATTTTCTGTGTTTGGTAGCATAGTCTCGTGCAAGGTGGCTGTGGATTCTTCAGGGCAATCAAAAGGCTATGGGTTTGTGCAATATGAAACTGAAGAATCTGCCCAGAATGCTATGAGTCAATTGAATGGCATGCTGCTAAATGACAAGCAAGTGTATGTTGGACCCTTCCTCAGGAGGCAAGAAAGAGATTCTACTGCTAACAAAACAATTTTCACCAACGTTTATGTGAAGAATCTTGCTGAATCAACTACTGATGATGATTTGAAGAACACTTTTGGTGAGTTTGGAAAGATAACAAGTGCTGTGGTGATGAGAGATGGAGATGGGAAGTCAAAGGGCTTTGGGTTTGTTAACTTTGAAAATGCCGATGATGCTGGTAAGGCTGTGGAGTCTCTCAATGGAAAAACATTTGATGAAAAGGAATGGTTTGTTGGTAGAGCTCAGAAGAAGTCTGAGAGGGAAATGGAACTAAAGGTTCGGTATGAGCAGAGTTTAAGGGAAGCTGCAGACAAATTTCAAAGTTCTAACTTGTATGTTAAGAATTTAGATGACAGCGTTTCTGACGAGAAACTCAAAGAGCTCTTTACACCTTATGGCACTGTTACTTCTTGCAAGGTCCAATATTCTCTTCTCTTCTAATCTGAGTTGTACCATATTCTGTTGGTTGCAGTTATTTAAAAATTCCCTTTCTGAAATCATAACAGGTGATGCGGGATCCTAATGGCATAAGCAGGGGCTCGGGTTTTGTAGCATTCTCAACTCCTGAAGATGCAACTAAAGCTGTAAGCCAATTGTAATATCTTGTTATGTTCATGGATGATGAATTAGGAGAAGTGTTCAGCTTTTACTTACTGTGGGAATTTTTACAGATGTCAGAGATGAGTGGTAAAATGATTGAAAACAAACCACTGTATGTTGCTGTTGCTCAGAGAAAGGAAGACAGAAGGGCCAGGCTGCAGGTTTGTACTCTTGAAATTACCTTGTATTATAATATACTGAGCTTTTGGCTTTTTGGTTTGTTTATTTTTCGATTTTTAACAATTGGACCTGTCAATATTGAATGTAAACTTGACAAGTCTGTTTACGATTTCCATCACTGATACAAAGATGCATCTTGCTAATCTAGGTCTGAGACATCTGACTCATTATCTCTCTCTTGCACTCGTCATAGGTTTATTAATGTGTATATATATATTCACATATCTCTCTTGCACTCGTCATAGTAATATTTTCCAAACATGCGTTCAAGTAACATTATTCCTGACTTGTAAGGGTAATAGATTTTTCTAACTTTACTATTCACCGTTTGCATTCTATTATCTAAGATTTAGATGATGCCTTTTGGAACTTTATGTATATTCCTATAAATTTTATGGTCATAAAAATTTGATATAATAACTGTCAACAGGCTCAGTTTTCCCAAATGAGACCAATTGTTGCAATGTCACCATCTGTTGGTCCTCGTATGCCGATCTATCCCCCTGGTGGTCCTGGAATTGGACAACAAATGTTTTATGGTCAGCCACCTCCTGCTATGATTCCTTCACAGGTATTTCTGCTTTTTCCTTTCACTTAATAGCAAATAACTACTTTTCTTACTGAGAAACATTTATTCGTGTACATGTTATTCGCTTGTGCTTTTGTATCTTCTACCTTGACTAACTTCAAGCTGATTTAAACACCCTATATCATGATGTTTTAGCTCTACGATTTAAGGCATAGCAATGTTAATAAATTTATCTTTAGTCTTATTACCACAAATATTGGTTTCATAAATCTTTTTCCTGTTCTTCTCAAAACTGTTGGATGATTTGTAACCTGTGATTGTTGTACATGACAGGCCGGGTATGGCTACCAGCAGCAACTGGTTCCTGGAATGAGACCTGGTGGGGCACCGATGCATAACTTCTTCATGCCAATGGTTCAGCAGGGCCAGCAACGTCCTGGAGGGAGACGCACGGGAGGGATCCAACAATCCCAGCAGCAGCAACAACAACAAGTTCCCATGATGCAGCCTCAGCACCAGGTTCTTTTTTTGTTCTTCATTGCAGTAAAAAGCTGTTTGTTTTCTGGTTATCTGCGTTAGTAGGAGGTTTCATGATAATCTTTGTTTGTGGGTAATATAATCAGATGCACCCAAGGGGACGAATGTTCCGCTATCCGCAAGGCCGTGGTAGTGGTGGTCCTCCTGATGGACCTGGAATGCTTCCATACGAGATGCCTAGTAACATGCCATTGCGTGAGCCAGTGCTTTCCCAGCATGTTCCTATTGGAGCTTTGGCTTCTTCCCTTGCTAATGCTCCTCCAGAACACCAGAGGACGGTGAGAAAGCTTCTTTTTTGTTCACTTTGATATCTTGTGCTTTGGTTCTTAAGTCTTGATTATGATGTGTAGATGTTGGGTGAGAATCTGTATCCGCTGGTGGAGCAGCTAGAGGCAGAGTCTGCTGCTAAAGTGACTGGGATGCTTTTGGAGATGGATCAGACTGAAGTGCTCCATCTTTTGGAGTCACCTGATGCGCTCAAGGCTAAAGTAGCCGAGGCTATGGACGTTCTCAGAAGTGTCGCTGCTGGTGGTGCAGCCGAGCAGCTTGCCTCCTTGAACCTCACCGACAACCTTGTCTCTTAAGTGTGGCTTTTTCTTTCTGTTCGATTTGAAAAATACATTTTTCGCAAGTGTGGCTTTGTCTCTTCCATACTCAGTTGGAGACTCTTGGGAGTTTTTTTTGTTTCTTTCCTTTTCTGTAGGATTCTTTGACATGGTTTGTGCTTCTCCCTCCACCCCAAACTTTAATACAATTTGCTTGAAAACGTCATTTGATATTTTTCTATCTTGGTTTGCTATCAGTTGTGCTAATAAGTTTTACCATTAAAACATTCTCATGGGAAGTGAGAACACATCCAAATTTGAGAAATGGTCTAAAGAAAAATTATGGCTCATGTCATGTGGATCAAAGCGTAACAAAAAACTAGGGGAAACCAAGTAAGTCTAAAGAAAATGAAGTTGTAGAACAGATTAAAATTAAGCAAGAGACGATAGCAATTCTAAAGAAGAAGAACATGGAACATTCTCAGCTTTGAAGACCAAGTCTCAAGAAATGTAATGGACGAACTAACTTCTCTTGCGATGTGAGATATGTACTTTGTATGGAAAATAATCTCCTCTATATGTGGAGACTTGGAGTTTGAAAACTTTGTCAAGAAAAGCATAAAATGATAGAAGAAGCTAATAAAGAGAAACTAGCAATTTTCTTGAAAGATTATTCGTCTTAGATTTGTTAATTCATCTAATGTACAAGTGATGGATACAATGTTGTGTTGTGCCATAGAAAATAGAGCATATGAATTAAAAATGTCGTAAACATACAGTAAAACTAGAATTGTTGAAACAATCCACAGAAGTCTCAAGCAAAACCTGCAAAATTAACTAAACATATATATACACACAGCAATTGTTTGATGAATTAAATTAAATTATTTTGGGTTTAATTTGTGGTTTTTCTAAACACCAATCCAAATAACTCAAATCTAAATTAATAAATAATTTTGAACCTAAATGAGTTTTAATAGGAATCCATATCCAAACTAATCCAAAAATCTTGCCTTGGTTTGGTTTAGTTTGGGTTGGATTGCCCAAATTGGTTATTCTATTCATAACCAAACATATATATATATATATATATATATATATATATATATTGATCACAAAAAGTTTTAAATCAAATCTAGGATGCTAAATAGTGCTTTTCAATATATGAACTCTTACAATTACTGTGGTAGTTGTATTTTATAATCTATATTACACATTATTCTTACCATAGTAGTTGTATTTTACAATCTATATTAATTAAATAACTGTTTAATGTTAAAAAAAAAGAGGTTACAACTTACAAGTAGTTATTTTTCTTTTCTTTTTTCAATTTATAACTCAACATACTATTTAAAAAATAAATAACCTATTACAAAAGTTTGGGTACAAATACAAATTCTTGATTCTTACCGTGACAGTTGTATTTTACTATCTATATTATTTACTAAATCACTGTTTAATATAGAGAAGAAAGGTAGCTAGAGAAGCTAGGTCAGCACCATATAGACCACTCAGACAAGTGACGTCCTGCAAAATCTTACACTAAATAATGGCAGAGATGGTTTAGCACCAAACTTTTAAAATTTATTAATTAAAAGGAAAAAGAAATCATATCTTTTTTGTAAAGTTTCATTGTAATAAAATCCAATAACTATAAAAAAAATATTTAAGATTTTTGGAAACAAATGTCACATGAAATCTGTACGTCTCTAAATCCTCTCTTCTTCTTCTTTCATCCATTGCTTATGTTCTTCTTATAACCCAAATTTCATACCTTTCTTATATGTTCTTTCCAATTTCTTGTTTCTATACATCTCCGAGAATTTTTTTTTGCATTTTCCAGGAAAAAGATTAATCTAAAGAGACTTAAGAAACCTAAGAATCGTGCAGAGGAGAGGACATCACACCAAACCCACAAAATTAAAAACTTTTTAATTTAATCTTCAATTGAAACTTTCAAGTCACCAATCTGATTCTCTAGGGATTTTGCTGGTACCCTTTTCTCAATCTTAAGAAAGTTTTGATTTTTATGTGTTTCTACTTGATCTTCAATTGATGTTCATTGTTCAGATCGTCTTAGATTTGATGCATTGCAATTGCTTGGTGGATCAGGATTGACCCAGTTTAGGTTTTTATCTCAAGATTGATTTTTTTATTTTGTATTTTGGCATCGATTTCTTTGTAAGTAACTCGATTTGGTTTGTATTGAATCAGAAATTATGATATGTCTCATTCTTCTGTGATGGTTTTAGTTCTCAAGGTTACTTTAAGCTGTTTGGTTTAAAAAAATATTAAGAGTTTTGGTTATGATTTGGAATATTTCAGTTATGTTACTTCATTGGAGTCATCCTCAAGTTCTTATTATCTCAAGCAACACTTGAAACATATATACTTTAGGATTTCCGTTTTCTTATTTCCTTTTCATAATTTGTATTTTTCTTGTTTCCTTTTCTTAATTGTAAAATATAAATTTAAGGTTTTGTTTGTGAAACCTATCAAAGTAACTGAGAGTTTTGGAGGTTTCGAACGAACTTTGGGATTGTTCTTTTCAGTTTTAATAAAGAGAGTTATAGGTTTACTTATATGGTTTCTTGATTCTTGTCTCTAACAATAACATTATGATTTATTTGTATAAGTTTCTGATGTGAAAGTTTCTGATCTTGCAGAAGCTATTATTGGAGCCTGATTAAAGCCTGAAGCTAGTTAGGCTTGCCTATGTTGATCATAATGGTATATGTGGTACATTAGTTTCAGCTGTGTTACTTTTTTCTTGTTCTCATCCATGGATTTTTTATTATGTGTATTTATTTTCTTGTCTGCTTCTGTTTGTGTGACTCTAGGTCTCTTCAAAGTCCTTTTAAGTTTTTGATCTGTTCTAGTCAAAGTTATGAATCCGATGCAAGGGCCATGGAATGCGAGTGGTTCATCTTCAGGAGTGAATCAGGCAGATGGTGAATTAATTTATAGTGCAGAGACCTCTAACATGTTGAATCCAGTTGAGAATGAGTTCCCAAACAATAGTATGTCTTCAGGACGACCAACTTACGCAAGTTCGAGTTCTCATGCTGTTCAAGATTATAATTGGTGGAGGTTTGGGGAATCCAGCTCTATATCAGAGTCTTCTGATCAAGTCAGTTCCATTGGGATGAAAACAAATCACCAGCTTCCTCAAGATGGTGCTGGTCATCAATTTGGTGGCTATGGATCTGAGGGAAGGCAATTAGGTTTTAATGGTATGATGATACGTGGAGGTGTTCATGCTGGCAGTCACATCAGAAATGAACCTTCTTTCTTGCGTGGTTCAAGCTCTAATACTATGCCACAGCATGTAAATATGAGCATGGACATGGACATGGACATGGACAGTGATGGTTGTGGTGCACGGGCTTCCGGGGTAGATATCCGTCAGAATACATGTGGGACTTCATTAGGAAGCTCAATTCAGGCTACTGGGGAAAGCAGTACTGGTCCAGCTTCTTCGTTTGGTGGTTGGGGTCCGTCCTGCAAAAGAAAGGCTCTTGAAGGACCATATTCTGGTGAAAATCCTGACCGTGTTTTTCAGACTGAGAATGTTGCTTCACATGTAGGTCTTTCTCGATATGGTGCTTCAAGTAGCTTAAGTTTGGCTACTCCCTCACAAAGTTCTTCAAATATTGCTAACCATTTTAACCAGACAGAACAAATGTTTGGATCTGGTGGTGGAAGAGTAGTTGCAGCCAATGCTTTTCATTCTACAAGAAACACTGACTCCTTATGTAGATCAAGCAGACGATTAAATCCCAGGCAGCCTCAAGAGTCTGTAGCATTCAACATATCACATTCTGGAAGTTCTGTGCGTCCTAATAATTCTTTGCAACAGAATTTACCATTAAACTCTCCTTTTGTTGATCCTCAAGATGTGAGATCAACATCAGTTGCTACTGGCTCAAGCACTGGTGAGAATCAGATGAATATAGTTCACCTCCCTGCTTTGACAAGGAATATACACCAATTTGCTTGGGATGCTTCTTTTAGTTCGAGAGCCAGCAATTCTTCAGGTATTGGGATGCCTACAGAGCGATTTGGTCCACAGTGGGAAACACCGAGAAGCAACCCAGAGCAGCCTATGTTTGCTCCTGCAACTGATATGAGAAATCCGGCGCATGATCAATCTGTTTGGAGTTTCACACGTGGAAACCCTGGTTCATCTATAGATTCTCCCTTTGTTCCTCGAGCAGGACTAAGTTCAGCTTTTCATGCGCAGCAGCCCAATCCCACATGGATTCCTCCTCAGAGTGCCTCGCTAGATAATTCATCGAGAACTTCAGATATGTTTTCTTGGTCTTTATTTCCTAGTGTTGAGTCTCAATCTGCTAGTCGTGGTGCCTCTCCTCCTGTATTACCCACAGGCCCTTCTGTTTCCTCAAATGAGGTGGCAATGCCATCTAGTTCTAATAGCCGGAGTCATCGCTCACGGCAAAGAAGATCAGGGTTGTTATTGGAGAGACAGAATGATCTTCTCCACTTGCGTAACTTACAGAGGAGCTTAGCTGCTGATGGTTATGGAAGGAATCAGATCATCTCCGAGGTCTGGGTTCTATAAACTACTTGCTCTTTTATGATAAATTGGCTGACGCTATAAATTAATCATTGTGATAGTTTGTAGTATGTTATGTGCGTCTGATTGAAACTCAGGGCTTTTAGTTTAGTTTACTATGCGTATCTGATTGACACTTCGATCACTTGCTTCTCTTTTTGTTTGCAGGTACGTCAGGCATTGAACGCCGTGAGAAGAGGGGAAAATTTACGCGCTGAGGTATGATTTTGACACAAGTGATTTTCGATGATCTTGCCTGTTAATGTATCAGTTAATGGTTATAACACTTTCCGTTTCTTGGTAAATCTGTTGTCCTGAAGTGTGATTTTTCAATCATGTGTGTCCTGATTTACAATTGCCAGAAGCCATGCCAAGAATTAAAGTGTTTGCTTTTATGAACCTTTAAGCCATAGTAAACTGCGTTTTAAGTGTCTGACATCTTTGTTGCTGCTTTGTATCATAGTCTTAAGTACTATAAGTCTCACAATTATGAACAAAAAGTTAGGCATTTGTGAGTTCCTTATCACTTTATTCAATTGGATAGGATTACATGGTGTTCGATCAACTTATCTACCAGGGTATGACTGAAGTGCAAGATAGGCATCGGGAGTTGCGACTTGATATTGACAATATGTCGTATGAGGTACTATTTCGTTCTTTGACTGTTAATTTGCAATCTTGCCATGTTTTCCAACAACGTGTGGGGAATGAATGTAGGAGCTAGTGGCACTTGAGGAACGTATAGGAGATGTGAACACTGGGCTAAGGGAAGAGGTCATTTTGAAAACAATGAAACAGCACAAACTTACATCTTCTTCTGCTGAGCTGCATCAGGACATACAGCCTTGCTGTATTTGTCAGGTAGTGTTTTTGACTCCTATAACCTTCTTAACTATTCCACATTTATCTTGCATCTGTATACTCACTTGGCAAGAAGGCCAGTTCTCATGTGAGACAGACCGACTAATAGATAAGCATAAAAGATAAGGAAAAGTAGTGTTGATGTGCTTGCTTATATTATTTCTCTTTACGTATGGAGTGAAATAAGATAGGTTGGACCTTGGTCTTTGGTTTGTTTTGTCGCCTTTGGACTTTGCTAGCGTTTGGGGGACTCTATAAAAAATCCTAACTATCACTTGGTTCTCAGTTTACGATAACAGGATATGCATTTCTCTGCTTTGTTCTTATCACTACTCCCTGAGCCCATTTCTTTCATCTAACAATAGTCATTTGGTATTTTCGTTAGTGTGCAGTGAAAATGTCGATTTGGGATAACATTGGTTGATTGAATTAGTCTTTTCCATGTCTTTTCATAAGATAAAATTGCACAAACTGATGTGAAAAAAACTGTTTTGACAGGAAGAGTATGCAGAAGGTGATGATCTTGGGACTTTGGAATGTGGCCATCAATTTCACAAAGACTGTATCAAGCAATGGGTCATGCTTAAGAATCACTGTCCGATTTGTAAGACAAAGGCATTAACAACGTGATATTACATACACCTGGCTTCTCATCTTCACCGCGCCTTCCGGCTCCATTCATCATCCCAAAAAGAAAAATAAAGATCTTAAAGTTCTGTTATATTCATAACATATATGAAAATTAACTGTTATGCTTAACTTGTTGTGTCACATTGTTCAAAGAACATTATGACCATTTCGTTAAACATGAAGAGAATAATATTCCCAGTTTAGTTAGAATACTATTTGCTGCAGACAATACATTTCTACAAAATTTCGCAAAATAATTTGATCTATCGGTAACTTCAAATGTGGTAAAGGTCTGTAATGCCAGAGGAATTATTACCACATGCTAAGTTATTTCTTACTAATTTCTCGAAAGTAACAGAAGTGAAATGCTTACAATGCAGAATCAAAGCTTCTGTAAAACTTTTTGTCCTAAGGAAAGAGCAGAGAGCATATACAACAATACTCAGAGCGGCTCAGGCAACGAAATCATATATGACTCTGAGCTTTGCTTGCCTAGATCACGTAGATGAGTTTGCTTCCTGTTGCAGGATCTTCGTATATAGCAACAACATCACTGAACTTTTCAAAGAGCTGCTCCAACTGATCTATGCCAAGCTTTTTGTAGTTCAATGGCTTTTTGTACCTTAGCTTGTATATCGCCTCAAAACAATCCATCTGTACCTGACAACAATAGCTCACCATAATATCTTGCAGCTTGAGCTTGAACTCTTCAAGGTTCCTCTCGCTTTGAGCCGAGCCTGTGTCTGACAATTCATCAGAGGAGACACCTCCGTTTGTATCTTTTCCTTTCTTCTCTCTTCTCAGTAGAACCACAGGGGGCTGGGGAGAGGGAGAGGGAGAGGCGAGGTTCGGTTTGGAGTTCCGAAGATAAACAAATCTCTTGTTTCCTTTACCATCCACCGCAATCACATCACTCATCTTCTTGAATAGATCAACAAGCTTGGCAGCACCGTAATCCGATACAAAAAGCGGTTTACTGAAATTCCTTTGGTATTCAGAAGGAATACGCATGAGAGGAATACATCCACCCGAAAGTTCTATAAGCTTCACTAGTTGTCCCTTCAAACCGTTTAAATCTCCCGGCGCTACCCACATAGTGGACTCAAGGTGACCAGGAGGAGGATAAGCGGAAGACTCGCCTACATTAGATGGCCAACAAGACAATGCACTATTACTATACTCGTTATGAAACTGCGAAACCATCATCGACGATTCTCTTGAGTTACTATAACAGTTACCTCTATAAAGAATAGTCTCATCTTCAATTACCCCATCCATATTACCATTATCATTAACATTGCATCCCATCAAATACGGCATAACACGAGGTTTAGGTATCGGCACAAACCCTTCACCGTGAACAATACTATTCCAATCCCAAACAAACTTACCAGCACTAGTCAAAGCCGAATTCACATACACACCAGATGGTATAACAACAATCACAGTATACCCACGCTGACCCAATATATGAAGCGCAGGCGCGAAATCTACATCTCCCGATATGAGTATAACAGTCGCAGGCGGCTTATTATCAAGAACAAACAAGAACATATCAATCAAAATCGCTTTATCAGACGCATCTTTCCTACCGTTTGGTACATCAATAAGTTTCACACCGGTTCTTTGACAACCCTCTCTAACACGACGAGGAAACGCATTGAAATCTCCGTAAGCCGAGAAGTTAATAACCGGACCGGTTATCACAGGATGTAATTGTATAGCCATTCTAATGTTACCAGCTACATCTTCAGGACGTACATCACTAGGAACTGGACAATTCTCAATGTCCCAGAGAATAGCTTGAGGACCATCTATAGTACAACATCTCTGTGTTGTTGTAGTCATCATGTTTAAATCTGTTGCTAGGTTTAATCTTTGTTCAGAATCAACAGAGACTATAGCTGTTGCTGATGATTGATTACAATTACTTGACATTGACATAGATTTTTGTATCATCAAAAGGTTCCTGGAAATACCACAAACACATCAAAAAAAAAAAAAAACTAAATTCACTAAAATTAGGGTTCTTGAGCTACGAAATTAATATATTTCAAGAATTTGCGATGAAACCACAAAACCAGAATCTCGCTATTGATTTGGAAATACCTGATTAACGAGGGAGACACGGATCTAGAACGATACGAAGATGAGAAATGTGTTTGATGATTCTCTTCCTAAATCTTCTCCGGCGGAAGAAATTGAAAATTTGGAGATTATACAAAGAAAGATGTGGATTTTGATTTTGGGCTTTTTAAGGTTTTACTGGAAGTTTGCGTTAACTATTACTTGCCGTCTCCATCCCAAAAAATATCCAAAATTTTTTTCATAAATCTTATATATTTAGAAATGTTAATATATTAATCTAAATCTATTAAAAACAGATTTTTAATATATTCAAAAAATTCAAAACGTACAAGTTTATTATCTTAAGAAAAAAAAAAATTATTTATTTTATTAACATTTTAAACATATTGAAAAAATTGTTTGTTAATATACTCAAAAAAAAGAAGGAGAGAAGTTCATAATCTTATTAGAAAAACAAATCACGCAATTTTTATATGTATATTAAAAATTTCAACAGATTTAATTTAAATAAAATTTTTAATACAATCAACATATTTATTTACCTAATTATACCGAGAAAATTATTTATTAATATATTGAAAAACCATAAAATTTTTAATTATCGAGATCTTGACACGTCTATTAGACAATTAGATTTTAACATCTGTCAAATTAAAAAAATTTATTTGAATTGAGTTTCATTTACAGATTTATCATATTTCTATTTTCTCCAAAAGCTTGATAATTTGTTTCTCATATTCCTATAAGTTTCTACCATATTTTATTTTTAATCGACATACTAAGACTTAATTGAGTTCTCAAATTTTTTGTTGCTATAATATTTTTTTCATTTTTTCAGTATAAATATCAATAAAACAATAAGTAAAAACATAAAACAATGAGTATAACCCAACTTAACAAGATCATGGTAGCTACCTTCTATATTATGGGTTCAAAGCCCGACATCGAAAAATATTTTTGTTGTTTTTTTAACTATATATATATCAATTTATAAATATATATATATATACACACTTATATATATATATATATATATATGTTTAATGTCAATAGCTTGACTGTGGTCAAGCATCGGGTGGAGGAGAGAGTTGCAATGAATGCCTCTCAGAAAATCGTCACCTCATCCATGGTGGAGTATAAGCAGTCGGTGCATGAGAACGAAAAAGGAAGTGAGGAACATCAGCCGGGCGGAACGTTAGTCTGGGTGGGACACTTCTTTTCCCTGCAAAATCATCAACAGAAGAAACAAGTGCTCTACGATAATCTCGTGGTTTGGTTAACTGTAAAACAGTCTTTGTACCTTTAAAAGTCTTATTGATGCTATCAGATGGTTTGGGTCCAGAAAATGTGTACCTTTGCTTTTCTCGGGGAGAGTGGAGTGTGGGACATGGAGCATTCTGTTTGACAACATCTCTCGAACTTGCAGTATTGAGACCATCCCAAAAACCAGTTGTTTCAGACAAATCTGGACCATCTCATGGAGGGTGTCGACCAACACACATGGGTTATGTTGGTCGACACAGGTGCATCTCGTCGAGTCTGGTGTCGATCGACACTGAGCATGCAGCTTAGATATCTGCACTTTTTCTGCAATTCAGTTATGCAATTCCTTTCTCCATCACAAAAACGTCTTCCTCCAGCAACATGTCAGTGAATATAATCTTTTCTTGGAGCCTAGTACGGAATAGATGATCACCACTCCAATCCCCAACTCATAAGCTTGCTTATTAGGACCCCAACTCCTTGACATACTAGCAGTAATGTATGTGGAGGTTTCTACAGAGAATGGTTAACCATCAATGGTGGGTGTTTTTCTCAGCTTGTCCATGTCAAAGTTCATGACCTGATCATCTACGCGCAAAGCTATCTTGCTTACTCTTACATCAATTAGAGCACCAGCTGTAGCTAAGAAGGGTCTGCCCAGAATGAGAGGATCCCTAGGTTCTTCCTCATATTTAAATGCCACAAAGTCTGTGAGAATAAAGCAATCTCAAATTTTTACTGGAACATCTTCTAAGACACCTTCCAGAATCCTTTTGGATCGATCAGCTAAGATAAGATAGATCTTCGTCGGCTTGAAAGCAGCCATCCCAAGTCTAACAGCAATGAAATGAGGTATCAAGTTGATACTTGAGCCAAGATCACGAAGAGAATGAGAAAATCTTCCTATGGAGATAGAGAAATTGAGCACAAAACTTCCTGGATCAAGTAACTTCTCTATAATCCTACTCTTAATCATGACACTAACTTGTTTAGAGACAATTTCTTCCTTCTGCTTTCCTTTCCTCTTCTGTGGGGTCTCGTTTAAGAAAATCGCGCTAATGTCCTTGGTAAGCAAAGCTCTTTCCTCAGGACTCACACCATTAGTAACCATTCTCTTAACATACCTCTTGATTGTAGGTGAAAGCTTGACTGCATCAACTAGAGGGAGCTCAATCATCACCTTATCCATCATTGCTTTGCACATGGCTTCCTCCATCTCTTGTTTAGAATTCCTAGGACTCATTGAGAATGGAACCTTAGGCTTTTAGACTCGTTCCACTAAAATATGCAGCTTCTCAGAAGTTGGTGTCGCAGCTGGCCCCTTGTGTCGACTAACACCAGATGTGTGTTGATCGACACGGGCACCAATATCCACATCCTTAGTCAAATTTCCAGATGCATGGGCCTTAGTTGAGATTGGTTCATCAAAACTCGAAGAATCTGTTTGGGGGTCCTTGTGTCGACTGACACAAGATGTGTGTTGATCGACACACGTCAATTTATCATCCTTTCTTTGCACTGGTGTTGACTGACACACACCAGTGGTGTTGACCGACACAGGAAACTCTGCAAAATCTTCTTCAATTTCTTCTAAATCCACGAGTTGATCTCCACTCTCCCCGGCAACGGCGCCAAAATTTGATATGCTCAAATATACCCTTAAAGCTACTCTCTCAAATTAAGAGATTGTTGCAGTACTTAGGGGTCGAATCCACAAGGACTCTAGAACCTCATGATATATCTTTTCATTTCAAATTCAGCTAAGCGAGATGAGAAATATTTTAAATAACAATGCAAATAAAAGTAAAATCGGTTTTTTTTATCAAGTGGGAAAAACGTTAGGTTCATGGAATTTTCAAGAAATCAAGTAATGAATATCAAATAATTACAGGATTGAATTACAAATAAGTTCTCGAACTCAAATCACTAATGTAAAATAAACCAACTTTCGTTGGGAGAATTAACTATGTTTAAAATCAAGGAAACCAAATTTCTTTGTGAATCCTAAATTCTAAACAAGTATTAAGCACATGTTTGATATGTTCACAAATTTTCTAATCCAAATTTCTTTGAAATTATCTAATTTACTCACTCTAGGTTTTATCAGATTATAAATCACGCTTCTGAGCTAATTTAACAATCCTAAATCGAGATTCTAAGTGATTAATCTAGAACTAGCTTTAAGTGCAACCTAGGTGAAGAACTATCAAGTTTGAATCCTAACCAATCAGTCAATAATTCATTCCATGAAATCTCTGATGAGAATCCCCAAATCTAACAATGAATCTACACATATCAATTGAAATCAAAGACATGAATAAAATAGATATCATATAAATCAGAATAGAGAAATAGAAACAGGGGTTCAAAATCTTCTCTCAATGTAGAACAAGTATCAGATCAGCCCCAAGCTCTAGAAATCTTCCAGTTCTTCGGAAAACACAAGATCATCTATAACAAAGTCTAAAAACCTAATTAATACTCTAAAACATGAATTGGGCCTTTTGTAAATAAAGAAAACTTCTGGGCAAAAGTTGCAAATCTTCAACAATAGTTATTTCCGTGTGGAGTTATTAAAATCGGCGTGTGTCGACCAACACGAGGGGTGTGTCTCTCGATACAGTTGTACTCCAAAGACACCAACTTCGACTCCTCAGCTACAATGCTCCATGAATGCTCCAAAACGTCCAAATGATCCCAATTGTGTGTAAACCTGTAAAAAATTTGATAGAGACTCGAAAGACACATAAAAGACTCGATTATATACATATATCATGGCTTAAAAACCATGATATATCAACGCTTCACGAAATTCTCATCAATGTCATCCGATGCAACAACATGTTTTATATCATAGCAGGCCAAAGGAATTAACTTTTCAGTTGGAGGCGTTGAATCCTCAGCCTTAAGTATCTTCGACGTCTTCTGACTTGTTGCTCATCTCCTCTGTTTTGATCACCAAATGAAACAGGGCCATCATTTGGATTGTGAGCGTTTCTTGGCTCTGGTGGATAACCATCATCGTAGCCATCATCTTTATCATCTGGTTCTTCTGAAATTTCTGACAACTTGGATGGACACTCAGCAGTGTCATGGGACATTAATCCACAAGAAGAACAGAAACCCCGGAGTTTCTCGTATTGAAACTTCAACACAACATCTTAGTCACCAAATTGAATTAAGCGCTTGATTCGTAGTGGTGTATCAATTTATAAATATTTAGTCCATTGTCTAAAATGGACCATTTTAGAAATTTATTTCTAAACAAGGTTCCATAGAAAGGATTTGTTCAACTAGAGGGGGCCCTGTTTAGAAATAAATTTTTGAAAAGGTTTATTTTCGGATATTTTCTCTAAATATATACATAAATATAATTAGAAAATAAATTCATAGATAAACAAAAGTTCTGTTGTAGCATTTTGGCTATAGATTGGCGATGTTGTGTTAGACATCTTCTATATTCTTGGTTCAAAACTCTGCAACGGAAAATATGTTTGTTGTTTTCTTTTCTAACTATATATCAATTTATAAATATATACATAAATATAAATAAAAAATAAATTTATAGCTTAACAAAAGTTCCACGGTACCACTTTGGCTATAAATGATGTCGCATTAGATATCTTCTGGGATCCATGTCAAATATTTAGATATTGTTATGTAATGAGTAGAAATAACCATCAAATGTTTGGGACCGGTTACTATCTCGACGTTGATTTGGTTTGATGGCACAACAACCAATAAAATCTTGGCCAAATTTTATATTGACTTCGAGTGGAAGAGGTTAAAAAGACGTTTAATCAATTCACCAAAATTTTAGAGGAGAGAGATGATGAACGATGCGATCCAACTAAGAATATCATGGAAGTACCATTAAAAGAGGATTTATGCAGTACCAACACAATCTTAAAACAAAAAACGCAACAAAGGAACCACAACAAAGATCAAGAGAGGAACTAAAAGGATTTAGATACTAAAACCTAAATACTAAACCCCTAAAACAAAACAGTTATACCACAATACATAAACGATAATTCTTAACATGGGCCAAAGAAAAAGATAGAAATAGAACTTAAACAAGACCGGATAACCATCTATGACAACACTAAAAATTACTATAAATTATTATAGTAATATTACCTATGGTTCTTTAGTTTATATCTTTCTGCTTCATGCAGCTCTCATGTAACGGCTAGTTAGTTTATATTTTTTTATTAATTTCTTTATATTTGTATCTCCTTGTATAGTTCTAATTAAGTGAATATACATATTATTTATGTCCACTCTGATTCTACTCTGATTCTCTCTATTGTCTCTTCTTTCTATTCCTCTACTTTCCGCATAATTTATACTACTCATATAAATACTCAAATGAATCCTAACGTCCTATATATTTAGTCTATTAATATTATAATTTAGAGATATTTAGGACATTTTTGAAAAATAATTGACAAAATAGGCCAAACACTATTTATAATAATTGTGAGATTGAGTCTGGCCCCACTGTCTCTCTAATACAACTTCCCCTCTAATATTATTCTCTTTCCGAAGGATGAATGATCTGCAGGGGTATTGTGTGATTTGGTCCCATGTCTGTCTCATGTGTCTATCTTTCATACAGAGGTTATGTTTACTCGGTGGTTTTTAATTTATTTGAGAATTTAGTTTTTCTCTTTCTTCTTTTCTTTATTTTTAACTTAATTTTATTATATCGTTTGTATACAGTATTTGTATACTGTTTTATACACCATATTTGTACACTATTTTTATACACAGTATTGATATGCTTTGTACACAGTATTTATATACAACTTGTACACCATATTTGTAGTGGATGGAGATGAGATTATGATGGTGTGCCAAATGGTGTACAAAGTAGATGTTAATTGATGTACAAGTGACATAATGTATACCGTGGTGGTGGGTGGAGATGAAACTATGATAGTGTGTCAAATGAGTTTATATAACTCTATAAAATGAGTTTTATTAGATTTGTAAAAAGATTTCAAACAATAAATTTTTTTTTGTAAAATTTTGAATAAATTATTTATGTTATAATGATCCTTGTACATCACTTTTTTACATAACATACACCACCATTGGTGTATGAGATGTACATAACATCATGATGTACATGATATAATGGTGTACGAGATATGATGGTGTACGATATTATGATAAAATAAAGTAAAAATTTATAAATCCGTAAAATATAACAAAATTGAACTTCCTATATTCACAAAAAAAAAAGTTAAGGATTAATATTTGGTTGCATTAATTTTTTAATAAAAACTTTATAAAAAAATCAAGTTATAAGATTTTTAAGGAGAAAAAGTTGAGAAGAGACATCAACTTTTTTTTATTTTATCTAAAAAAATGGGAAGGAGTGACAGTTTTCGTAATTACCAGTCATAAGGGGGCACACCAGTAATCCTAACTCACGTGAATAGTGTCAACTGACTTGTTTTGCCAATTTTGAATAGTAACTGCCCCATTTCTCCAATAACTTTCAAAAATATGTCACACTCGGAAAATTAACACTATAATATATGAGTAACAAAGTAAGTTTACAAGTTTTCGTAATTGATGTACAATTAATCAACGTCTTTTATTTTGACACATGGAGAGTAAGTGATTATTCATGCAATACATGGATACAATTGTTGATTTAATTGATTTTTTTTTGGCAATACATTGTTACAAACTAATATAATAAAAGGTGTATTTGTGTTACAAAACTAATATACTAAAATGTGTATATCATACTCAGCTACTCACTTTCTCTTTGTTATCTCATTATCTACTATCAGTAAAATATGTCATCATGTGTTCTAACCTATCATGCCACTTTTTTAAACTAAGCAACCAAAGTTTTTCATGCATTCACAAGCAACCATAGAAAACAATAATATTCAACACAAATACAGTTTTAAGTCTATACTCAGAAATTCCCGAAGACTATGAAAGAAAATACATCGATATCACTAGATGTCTACAGATTGAGTGACAAACAAAAAAAAAGATGTCTACATATCAAACCCTCACATTAGCCAATAGATGATGGAAACACCTCATTCTTTCTTATTTTCCTTTCCTTACGATAGGTTCACTGCACCTACAAGTTTAACAACTGCGTTATGAGAAAGGTAATTTAGAACTTTTTAAAAATATAAACTTTCTAAGACTATGAACTTTCCCTAATAAGAACTAGGGTCTCTGGATCTATGGTTTTCTGAAACTATGGTAGGATAGTCGTCCGTCAACTTTAAACATAGATTGCAGTTAAAGAGTACATCTTATTATGGATTTGAAAGAAGCTCTGGAAATATGACCATCTGGGGCTTTTCAATGATAAGTAAATTGGCTTCTAATCTAATTACACCATCTGGTTAGACAGGAAACTGCTTCTGAAGTTGGACAGCGGCAGAATCCGATCTGCAGAATTCTGTCATGTAAGAAGGGTCATAAATTTCCTACCGTAACTCTGATTTACAATCCGCTTTTGGCTATGACTAGATCTAGGTGTCTAAATATCTCCATAAATTTTTGTTGAAAATGAAATATGTTTGCTCCTCTAGTTGTCTATTATCCTAAAACATGCTGTGTTGAAATTTGTACCGGTTTATAATGATTTATAAAACTAATTACAAATTTAATTGTCAGGATTTATGAAAATATTGAATTAAATATAGACTACAATGGTTGAGAAACCTGGATATCTTGCAGCGGAATGATGAACCAAAGCGATTCAAGATTATTTGAGCACCCCAAATGTTGTGCCTCTACCGGTATCCACACACACACAAACTAGTTCACACATAGTATGCTAGTACCGTTGAGATCCAATCTCAAATCCGTCAAACGAATTGTCTTCGGCTTAGATTAAAGTTGCTTGTCATACAAGTCAGAGATACCTTTGACTTTGTTTCCACACTTATCAAATAAACGAATAAAATCATCTCTTAATTCTATAACTCGGCTGCGCATCCCTTAGTATGCATATATATATAAGTCCACTAATTAGGTTTTGACCAAAGTCAACATGGGCTTAATAATCCAATTCTAAATTGGACTGGACTCACATTTACGTGAAATACATCCATATCTATATGTGTTAATTACTTTTAATTAATCTCACCTAAAAACAATATATATATATACAATCATTATATCTTATATAATACTAAGTTATTTTATATATAAAATTTATAAAATAAATCCTTTTGTAACACCCGTGTTCCGGGAATAGAGTCCTGAGAGTTATGTTGTCGGAATTAAAGAGTGAAATGATTTAATTCTAATTTTTAGGTTAGGAGGTTGGTTATTGAGTTACTATTAAATCAAAGGGGAAAATTAATTATTTCTGCTTTAATTTAAATAAACCGGCTAATCCTAATCCTATTTAAAGACGAATTAGAAGAAATCCTAGTTGATTTTCTGAGAATTTTCGTGGCCTCCTATAGATGAGAGAAGAGGCTGAGCTTTTGGTTGTGGCTGAAAAAGAAGGTTGCACATGAAAGAGATGCAGACAGATCTGACATGTTGTAGTAGAACAGAGGTTCGACCTAGCAGATTATTTCTAAAGGTAACGAAAATTTATGGAGTTGTAGCTAAGCCTTAGATCTAGATGTAGCAATTTGCGGAGTTAAATTTGAGTTATTATTCTAAAAGTTATTCGCGTTTTCGTGAGGTTCTCTGTTCATACGCGATTTGGATCAACTTGGATTCAAAGAGAGATCGTGAGTTCTTCTAGCTGTTAGTTGTGGTTTAGGTTGCTAGCTGTTAGTTGATATCGAGAGAGTGAAGAGGAGTTGCACAGAGTTTTTGGAAGTTTTGCTTTTGGCTAAGGTGAGTGCAGTACCGTGGTCGGACTAGACTTACAGGAATTTCTTGGTCTAATTTTGTGTGTTAGGATTTATTCCGTGTTGCGTGTTGTTTGTTGAATTTAATTAAATTGGTAAATTTAATTAAATTTCTGCATTTAAGTGTTGTTTATTGAATTTAATTAAATTAATAAATTTAATTATATTGCTGAATTTAATCTTGGGTTGTTAAATTTAATTAAATGATTGAATTTAAATAAATTACTGAAATGAATTAAATTGCTGAATTTAATTATTATTGCTGAATTTAATTAATTTTTAAAATTAATTAAGTTGTTAAATTTAACTAAATTACTGGAATTAGTGGCTATTGGTTGAGATTAATTAATTGTCGATTTTAATTAATTACTGGGTTGTTGCTTGTTGTTGGTTGAATCCCGAGCATATTATTATGCCGGGAATACTCTGTAGTCGTCTCTCTATAATTGACCTAGTAGACGGTTGATCGCCTCCTCAGTATTTATTAAATATTGACTGCGTCTATAAGTAATGGCGCAGGTAAAAATAAGGTATCTTAGCTGAGCTGGGAGAGCGGATGACATACCGGGGTGGTTTATTTGGCTATTTTGATTACTTAAGATTGTTGTGCGGTTGAACTATTAGGTTGTTAGATTTTAATTACGAATTAATTGGTTAATCATTAATCGTGATTTAATTTGCTGGTTAAAATTGGTTGTTAATTGAATAACGTCGTTGGAGGTTTTTATTATTTATGGAAATAATAAATCCTGTAAAAAAAAAAAAATTTAAAAAATGGGTATGTGCGTTTCAATTTGGTATCAGAGCGGAGTTGTTTATAGGACTGTTAGTTTCTGTTGTGTTATCTGTTATTGTTGTTTGGAGGTTTAGGGTATGTCATCTTCCCAGCTAATAGTGGGAAAAGTTGGTAATCTATCGTTTGTTGTTGTTATTTTTAAGAGATGATCGATTCTGTCATAGCTGGTAGGCCCCGCAGGGGTGGTCGTTGTGGCCGAATAGGCCGTAGAGGTCTTATCGACCGTGGAGGCAGAACTGGCGGGGCATAGGAGTTTGTAAGGAGAGTGTGGCGCGTAGTGTCACGGTAGAGCAGGTGGGAGTAGTTCATCCTATCGGAGCTGGTCAAGCTGATTTTTTTGTTGGCATTGCTGTGCCGGCACCGAAAGTAGCTCCGCAGGGGGAGACAAAACCCAGATGGGGGCAGTACTTGGGTTGTTGGCCTCAGTTTTGGAGCGGTTATCGACTCTGGTACTGGCACCTGTTTCTGGTGATACCACAAGGAGTGCGGGTTCAGCAAGTGGGAGTTGATTCGGGAGTTATAGAGGCTGTTGTTGAGCCGCTTGCTCTATCCTATCTCAGGATGATGAAGCACATACAGGGGTACATCATAACTACTTGGGAGATGTGCTGAGGTTGCTGACCCCACTTTTGGAGCCATTACCAGCTGTGGTACTGGCTCTAGCTTCGCTTGTGCCATAGGGAGTATTGTTCTGGAGGTTTCGGTTGTTGAGCATTGGAGGAGTGTTGTAGATCTTTGCTGTGGATCTTGCCATAGGAGTGCCCTAGATCATTGAAGGTGGATCTTGTAGTACGAGTATTGTAGATCCTTGCTGGGTAATCTTGTAGTGAGAGTGTTGTAAATCCTTGCTGGTGGATCTTGATGTAGGAATGTTGGAGGTCGTTGCTGGTGGATCTAGTTGTAGGAGTGTAGTAGATCATTGCTGTCTGATCTTGCTGTAGGTAGTCTGTTAGTGGTTCTGAGCGGATAAAAGAGTTCTGATCGATGTCACGATCAAAGACCAATCCGTGCTAAGTGTATTGTTGGGTTCCGTGATGCTAAATTATCTGTTGTGGTGCTGAAAGTTTTAGTCATTAGAGATAACAAAGGAGTTATTGAGTTGTTGAAAGTAGTATGATCAAGTTGTGATCAAGGGATCATTGATCTAAGCTAGATCGTACGATCTGGGATGAAACATAAGTATTTTTGTTTGGTATTCCGGAAGATTTCTGGAGTGTTCCGGAGTGTCGCGGAGGAGTTCATAGAAAAGTTCTTAAAAAGAAAAGTTGCAAAAAAATAAAAGTTTATGAAAGGGAAGTTATTCATTAATTGAGTGGAGCTTTGAGTGAGTATAGTCGAGGTTGTTTCTGGGATTAAGCTCGTTGTGCGAGCTAGCTGAGCTCTAAGTACTCAAAAGGATGAGATCATAAGTGATCTAGGCTGTAAAGCTTGAAGAACATGCTGAGTTCTAGAAACTTAAACCGCATTGAATTTGAGGCTATTGAGGTGGTTGGAGTTGGTGGCTAGTTGTAATCTGAGATAGCATATCATTTCGGGAAGGCTAATCTCGTTGCTGACTTTTCAAGGGGATTGCATGCATTTAAAAAAATTCAGAAGAGGATGTTGAGTGATATGTTGTGTTTTTAGCACTTTCAAGCCTTTGTTTTGAATTCATTTTCATAGCATTTTGCATGACTTTTAGGCATTAGGTGCATATTAGAATAGAGTTTGCATTTGCATGTTCCTTTACAGGTGTTGGCTGAAAATGGAGCATAGGAGTGGACTTATCTAGCAAAAAGGAGCAAAGGATGGAGTCGGAAGGTTCGAGAGCTCCCAGCGGTCATCTCCAGCGGTGCAGGCAGACCGAAGACGTCCACGGGAGTTTTCCAGAAGACTTGGTGGAGCACTTGTTGCGGTCGAGACACACCGAAGGTCACCAGCGGTCAGTTCCATCGGTGGGAGCAGACCGAAGGTAATTGAGACGAGTTTTCGAGCGTTTGGCGGAGCACCTGCTGCGGCGAAGACAGACCGCAGCGGCTAGCGGTCAGATGCAGCGGCCATGACACACCGCAGCGTGCCGAGAATCAGACCTAATTTTCCTTAACGGTTTTAACGGATTTTATTATTTGTAATGAAACCAATTTCGTCTTTGAGGCTTTAAAGAGCCAAAAAGAACCCAGATTGGGGTACGCTTTATTTTTCTTAGACCTAGCAATTGTTCTTGAGAGAGAATTGAGAGAAACAATTGTATGAATCTGATTTTGATTTCAGTTTAAAACTATTTCAGAATTATATTCCCCTTGATTCCTTATCTCTTGATCATGTTCAACCAAGCACAGATTCAATTGCTTTGTGTTAACATGATCATGAGTGAGTAGTTAACCTAGAACCTTAGGGGTGATGGATTAGGGGTGATTATGCATAGATTGATGGAGTTTAGGATTGCTAGTCTATAGATTTATTCTTAGTATGAGATTTTAATGCTAGATGAACCCTGATCAAGTTAGTTTAGAATTTATGAAATTTCATGACCGAGAGGTGTTCGATGAAATTCCTGAACCGGATTATTAAGTGCTAATCAAGCCTTACATACGAGAGTATTTGTCTAGGATGGTTAGTGGCTAGGTGAACTTACTGATAATGCTTGCCGATCAATCGTTGACTAACGAGAGTTATTGTTTGAGGATCGATTAGCATAGATGCTTTTGCCACGAGAGTGGATTAGTTTACATTAGTGTTCTAGGCCTATAAATCGAATTGATTAGTTAAGAGTAAACTCCATTGATTAGAATAGTGATTACCCCTTGCATATCCATCATTCCCGTGGTTCTTTCTTTAGATATATTTTAATCCAAAGTCATTTATTTCTGTTTAATTTAGTTTGAATTTACTTACAAAGTTTACATTCGATAACCCAATATTTCTATTTAGCTTAGCTCAAGACATAACTTGCATTGTTATTGTGTTGAATCTCGCTTCCTCGTGGATTCGACCCTTAAGTATTACAACGATACTTAGGGTTATTTGGTAACCCGGATTGAAAAAATCTTATTACCAAATTGGCGCCGTTGCCGGGGAATCGACGCATTTAACCATTAACATTTGGTTTTGTTTTGCGACTAAGTTTACTTTTATTTTAGTTACTGATTTTTCTTTCTTTTCTTTCTTACTAGGTGCATGAACCTGAGAAGTCGCGGATCAACAAATCTTATTGACCGAGTGGACGATATAAGACAATTGGAACGTGCTCATAGTAAGGCAAGGAGAGAACAAGAACGGTTAGCTCAGGAAGAACAAGCAGAGATGGCCGATAACAGGAACATACCCAATGATCATGACGACGATGAGCCTAGAGTAGAAGGTGGAAACAACAATGCGGGTAGAAACCCGCAAGTACACCCTCAGAGACCTCGTCAGTTTATTGGTGCTTACGATGAACCGCACACGCATGGTCACCGAACCGGCATTCAGCCGCCTCCAGTAGCCAACCACAACTTTGAGATCAAAGCAAGCCTTATCAACATGGTTCAAGGCTCGAAATTTCATGGTTTGCCAATGGAGGACCCCCTTGATCACCTGGATCAGTTCGATAGGTTCTGTGGTACCACAAAGATGAATGGCGTCTCTGAGGATGCCCTCAAGCTGCGCCTCTTCCCATTCTCTTTGGGGGAGAAGGCTCATACTTGGGAGAAGAATCTACCTCCAGATTCTATTACAACTTGGGATCAGTGCAAGAAGGCGTTTCTGGGTAAATTTTTCTCTGCTACACGTACTAACCGGTTGAGGAATGAGATATCAAGCTTTACTCAGCGTGGTAATGAGAGTTTCAGCGAAGCTTGGGAAAGATTCAAGGGCCTTACTTCTCAGTGTCCACACCATGGCTTCACACCGGGTAGTCTCTTGGGAACTCTTTACCGAGGAGTCTCGCCAAAGTATAGAGCTCATCTTGACATTGCTAGTAGAGGAAATTTCTTGGGTAGGGTAAGCTGAAGATGGTTTAAATCTGGTGGAGAGTCTTGCGACTAGTAACAGCAACTACGGAGGAGAAGACTATGATAGAAGCTCGAGAGATGGTGGTGAGGCGAATGAGAGGCACCGTAGAGAGATGAAAGCTTTGAATGAGAAGATGGATAAGTTGCTGCAAGTGTCTCAGAAGCAAGTTAATTTTGTTGGTGACAATGAGGGGTCTCAAGGGTATCAAGATGCTGGTGATGTGGGTTATGAAGATGCACAAGAGGAGATGAACTACATTGGTGGTCAAGGACAAGGTTTTAACAAAGGTTTCAATCCCAACTATAGGAACCATCCAAACTTCTCCTATAGAAACCCGAATGTGGAGAATCCACAAGACCAGACTTACCCATCTGTGAGACCTCAAGGAGGAAATCAACAAGGAAACTTTCAAGGCAATAATCAGCAAGGGAACTATCAGGGAAACAACCAAGGGAACTTCAAGCCTAGAGCCCCCTTTCGCGCCTAACCAAGCTTTCTATCCGAACCAGGGTCAAGCCAATGTTTCTAAACCAAGTTCAGATGACACTAATGCAATGCTTAAGAAGATATTAGAGAATCAAAGCAGAGGAGCAATGGAGCTCACAACTCAGATGACAGCAATCCACAACAAAGTTGATGGGGTTTACCAAGACCTCAATGCCAAGTATGAGAGCCTGTCTTCCCAAGTTGCTCAAATGAGCAGCTCCTCTTCTAAGCGTCCTATGGGTGTACTACCAGGCAAGCCAGAGACTAACCCAAAGGAATATGCGAATGCAATTACTCTTAGATGTGGGAAGAAGTTACCTAGTGGAGACAGCAATGTAGACAATGCCAAAGAAAGTGGGGAGATAGTGATTGAGATTGAGGATGAAACTGGGACAGTAAATGATGAGGAAAGACTGAAAGAGAAAGTGGAAGACACCGGGATAGATGTGGAGAATGTGGTGTTAGAAAAGGGTAAAGGAAAAGTAGTAGAAGAAGTTACCAAGGACAGCATAGGGGTGTCAACTCCAAAAACGGGTTCAACTTTTTCTAAGAAGGAAAAACTCTTTGTACCACCTCCCTATGAACCGAAGCTTCCGTTTCCAGGCCGGTTCAAGAAGCAACTCATGGAGAAGTATCGAGCCATGTTCGATAAGCAAATGAAAGAGGTAACAGTCACAATGCCTCTGCTCGATGCCTTTGTGCTCTCACCACCGTACAGCAAGTTTCTCAAGGATGCTGTGAAAGAGAAGAAAACTCAAATGGATAGCATGGTGCTCCTTACTCATGAGTGCAGCGCTATCATTCAGAGGAAAGTGATAGCAAAGAAAAAAGAAGATCCAGGGAGTTTCACTTTGCCTTGTTCACTCGGTCCACTATCATTCAACCGATGTCTTTGTGATTTAGGAGCATCCGTCAGTCTAATGCCGTTGTCAGTTGCTAAGCGGCTTGGTTTCACAAGATACAAGGATTGCAGGATCTCACTTGTGCTGGCGGATAGATCTATTAGGACACCCATTGGCCTACTTGAGGATCTCCCGGTTATGGTTGGACACTTTGAGATTCCGACAGACTTCGTAGTGCTGGAGATGGATGAGGAACCTATGGACCCACTCATATTAGGGCGCCCTTTCTTGCGTACTGCAGGGTCTCTGATTGATGTGGAAGGAGGTAAGATAAACTTGAGGTTGGGTAGAGAAGTGTTGACCTTCGATATCAACAGAGTCTTGAGGAAACCAACAATTGAGGGTCAGATATTCTACATTGAAGAGATGGATGCTCTAGCTGATGAGTTGCTAGAGGAGATTGCCTTAGAGGACTCCCTTCAAAATGCATTGACAGTGAAGAAAGGTGAGTTTGGGTTGCTGGAGATGACAAGTGAGGGGTATGAGAAGATACTTGATTCGCATCTACCATCTTGTGAGGACAGCCTATTCATAGAACTGAATGAAGAGAGACATGGGACTGCATTACTCGTAGCTAGCAATGGTAAGTCTAGCATGGAAGGAGACTGGAGTGAGCTCAAAGCTCCCCAAATCAACCTCAAGCCTCTTCCCAAAGGTCTAAGGTACGCGTTTCTAGGCTCTAATGACACATACCCGGTTATAATAAATGATGAACTTAATGAGGTAGAGACTTCCGCCCTTCTAGGTGAATTGAAAAAGTTTAGAAAAGCCATAGGATACTCCCTAGATGATATTAAAGGCATCTCAGAAACCCTTTGTGTGCATAGGATCCACCTTGAGAGTGAATCAATGACTTCCGTGGAGCATCAGAGGCGGTTAAACCCAAACCTCAGAGATGTAGTGCGGAAAGAGATTCTCAAACTCTTGGATGCGGGAATAATATACCCAATTTCGGATAGCACATGGGTTTCACCGGTACATGTGGTACCAAAAAAAGGAGGAATCACGGTAGTCAAGAATGATAACAATGAGCTGATACCAACTAGAACCATAACCGGTCATAGAGTTTGTATAGACTACCGAAAACTTAATGCAGCAACCCGTAAAGACCACTTTCCCCTACCCTTTATTGATCAGATGTTAGAGAGGTTAGCAAACCATCCATACTATTGTTTTCTTGACGGGTACTCAGGATTCTTTCAAATCCCGATACACCCAAATGATCAAGAAAAGACAACCTTCACATGCCCCTATGGTACCTATGCATATCGTAGGATGCCATTTGGGTTATGTAATGCCCCAGCTACCTTCCAAAGATGCATGATGTCTATTTTTTCTGATTTGATTGAGCATACTATGGAAGTGTTTATGGATGACTTCTCTGTATATGGAGATTCTTTTGCTTCTTGTCTAGCTAATCTTTGCAGGGTATTGGAGCGGTGCGAAGAGACGAACCTCGTCTTGAACTGGGAGAAGTGCCATTTCATGGTGAAAGAAGGAATAGTGTTGGGACACAAGATCTCCAAGGAAGGAATTGAGGTGGACAGAGCGAAGATTGATGTAATGGTTGGTTTGGCTCCACGAGAACAGTGAAAGACATTAGGAGTTTCTTGGGTCATGCAGGCTTTTATAGGCGGTTCATCAGGGACTTTTCAAAGATTGCTAGACCTCTCACACGGTTGCTCTGCAAAGAGGTTGGTTTTGAGTTTGATAAAAAGTGCATGGAAGCCTTTGAGATAATAAAGAAAGAGCTAGTGAGTGCACCTATTGTTCAAGCACCAGATTGGAGTATCCCTTTTGAGATAATGTGCGATGCTAGCGACTATGCAGTTGGAGCAGTTCTGGGACAGCGGAAAGAGAAGAAGCTTCATGTGATATACTATGCTAGTAGAACTCTCGATGATGCACAGGTGAAATATGCCACGACAGAGAAAGAGCTGCTAGCTATAGTATTTGCTTTTGAGAAGTTTCGGTCTTACTTGGTTGGCTCCAAGGTCATTGTGCACACAGATCATGCAGCATTGAGACACCTCTTGGCGAAGAAGGATGCAAAGCCGAGATTACTGAGATGGATCTTACTTCTCCAAGAGTTCGATCTGGAGATTAAAGATAAGAAGGGAACTGAAAATGGCATTGCTGATCACCTATCTAGGATGAGAGTTGTTGAGGACATACCAATCAATGATTCTTTGCCTGAGGAACAACTTCTAGCGATCACTCTACTACATTCTACATACGACACCCACAATCAGCTTGAGATGGTTCAGAGTTTGAGTGAGAAACTTCCTTGGTATGGTGATATAGTGAACTATCTGGCTTGTGAAAGAGAACCACCGAACCTTGATGCTTATCACAAGAAGAAGTTCTTCAGAGACATAGGGCGGTACTACTGGGACGAGCCCTACTTGTACACTCTCTGCAAAGATAACCTATACCGGAGGTGTGTTGCTGAAGAAGAAGTTGAGGGTATGTTGACTTTGTGCCACGGTTCAACCATTGGGGGACATTTCGCCACTTTCAAAACGGTTCAAAAGGCACTCCAGGCTGGATTTTGGTGGCCGACTATGTTCAAGGACGCGTTTGAATTCATCTCGAGGTGTGATCCTTGCCAAAGGAAAGGAAACATAAGCAAGAAAAACGAAACTCCTCAAACCCTAATCCTAGAAGTGGAGATATTTGATGTGTGGGGAGTTGATTTCATGGGACCATTCCCATCATCTTATGGTAACCAATACATCCTTGTGGCGGTAGACTATGTTTCGAAGTGGGTAGAGGCTATAGCAAGCCCCACAAATGACGCCAAGGTTGTGTTGAAGCTTTTCAAATCAATCATCTTTCCAAGGTTTGGTGTACCGAGATGTGTAATCAGTGATGGTGGTTCTCATTTCATCAACAAGGTGTTTGAGAGTTTGTTGAAGAAGCACGGAGTGAAACACAAGGTGGCAAGTCCGTATCACCCGCAGACATGTGGTCAAGTCGAGCTTTCTAACCGAGAGATCAAAGCAATCCTGGAGAAGACAGTGAGCACTACTAGGAAAGATTGGTCAGTGAAACTTGATGATGCATTATGGGCCTATAGAACAGCTTACAAGACCCCAATAGGTACCACACCATTCAACCTTCTATATGGGAAATCTTGTCACCTCCCTGTTGAGCTAGAGTACAAAGCCATGTGGGCGACCAAGCTGCTCAACTTTGATATCAAGACCGCGGAGGAGAAGCGCTTGATACAGTTGCATGAGTTAGATGAGCTGAGACTTGAAGCTTATGAAAGCTCAAAAATCTACAAGGAGAGAACCAAGGCCTTTCATGATAAGAAGATAGTGCCAAGGAACTTCAAAGAAGGTGATGAAGTCCTACATTCAACTCTCGCTTAAGCTCTTTCCGAAAGCTCAGGGCTCGGTGGTCGGGTCCCTTTGTTATTGGGGAGGTACGTCCCTATGGCGCTGTTGTTTTGAAGAACAAGGAAGGTACAGGGTTTGTTGTGAATGGTCAGAGGTTGAAGCCGTACTTGGCAAATGTCACATCGAGGGAAGGTGCAACTGCATATCTCTCGGATCCACCATCCCAATAGACGCCAAGGGAAGTCGAGCTCATGACATTAAACGAGCGCGCTTGGGAGGCATTCCCATGGTATCCTTGTACATATTTTTCTTTCATTTTATCTTTTTACTTCATGTTTTTGACTAATAGGTTCAAGGGAAGGTGGAATCAGAAGTGTTTGGAGAAATTTCTACGCCAGCGGTCGACCCCTGCGGTCAAGACAGACCGCTAGAGGCTCGAACTATTTTTCCAGAACGTTCGATACAGCATTGATTGCGGTCTAGACAGACCCGGCGAGCACCTGCGTTCTACTCCAGCGGTGCAGACACACCGCAGAGTGTGTTTTGACAATTTTTCGAGCGTTTGGTGGAGCTGTTGCTGCGGTCTGCAGAAAGGCTCCCAGCGGTCACTTCCAGCGGTGAAGACAGACCGCTGGTGAGCCCAGGTAAGTCTCCTTATTTCGATTTTCGGTTTAAACTGGTTCATTTAAGTCAAACCAAATCGATTTTCACCGGATTTTACACTACTTCTTCTTCCCCAAATCGATTTTCATCTCATTATTCTTTAAAACCTAAAATCATAAACCTTGAAATCTCAAGAACTTTCTCAATTCTCAAGTGTTTTTCATGATTTCAAATGCTAAATCCGAGTTTTTCAAGCATCTGTTGAGTAATTCCTGCTTCATTCCTCATCTAATTCATCCATTCATCCGAATCTAAGGTATAAATTTCAAAAAAAAAAAAAAAAAAAAAAAAAAATTTTTGAACCTTTGGGCAATGCATAGATTCGTGAATTAGGGATGCAATGGGAGAGAATTTAATCCATATTGATGTGCAAACCATTACCAATTACTTCGTTTAGCTATTGCTTCCTTGAATTTTCAGTTTTTATGGTGAATTCGAAAATCAAAATTCTAGGGTTCATAGTGTGAAAAACGAAATTTTAGGGGAATTTGAAGACTGTGGTTTCAATAGATAGCTAATGATATTCTAAGCAAGATCCTAGAAGACTACTAGGTTTGAAAACATCTTGGTGTTGAATTAAAAAAAGAATTGGGTTATTTGAGTTTTAAATGAGTTTATGTTTTGATCTCTTACAAAACTAAACTAATTGTGCCTTTATTTGTGGGATGGTTTTGTAGGTGATAATGACTATAGTAGGAAGAGAAGAGGACAATCAGGAATCAAGGAGACGAGCTAAGGGTAAAGGAAAGGCTACCGCCTCTCAAGAGCGATCACGTAAACGGCGAAAGCGACCGAACCATCGGGAGATGCTAGTGGTCCCGAGGATTCCCGACCTCAACAGTACACACTTGCCGAAGCGAGGTTTTCCCAACTGGAAAGGAAAGGGGTCTTAAATTTGTAGCGACTCGATATCCGGACGCAGAGTTTTTGACACGAGCGGGGCTTTATGAGGATGTTCAGGCGATCTTTGAGTATATGGGGCTTGCCAAGTTCATGAGTCTAGCCTCCGATACCTATGCCGACCTTACCAAAGAGTTCCTCCTTACCTTTAGAGCTCGAGAGAATAAGCCTCAGGAGCTTGAGTGGGATGATGTCGGATACATTGAGTTCATGGCGAACCGGAGGCGATACAAGGTCACTTATGAGGAGCTGAGCAACATCTATGGCCTCCCGAGAGGCATACATCTATCCATAGGGACGTCTGATCTCGAGCCATTCCTCGTGTGGGATGCGATTGGTTCTGGGCATTACGCCAAGGGTCTCACGAAGTCGTCAAACATTCGGAACCCCGCCATCCGTTATGCTCACAAGGCCATAGCCCACACATTCTTTGCGAGGAGAGAAACGGGAACGATGAAGGATCCGGAGATGAGATTTCTTATGGTGGGGCTTGCACCATTGATGAAATTTCTCAATAACGATCGAGGCATCGAGGCCAACATAGTTGACGTGAGTGTGGTCGGGATTTTTGTGCGTTACCTTCTCTACATCCAAGACTGGGTCATGATCACACCGGATAAAACGCCTCAAGTAAGCATTGGAGGCTTGCTAACACCGCTCTTCCAAGCTAAGGGAATTGAGCTAACGACGAGAGTCCCGCTTGAGAGTATAGACATCCAATACCTCACCCGGACACATTTCCTTTGCGGTTCACTTGGCACATCGCTCGGATACAAGTTTCAGCGCACAGCCAACGAGGCCAAGAAGTTTCTTCTACCAAACATCACCTACACGTCTCTTGGAACCGCAGACAACATCAAATTCATCTACGACGCGCCTATCTTATATGATGTTTTACTGCGATGGAGCGCTCACTAGAATCGGGAAGAGCATGGGGGAGAGCTCGACACAAGTCCCACAGGATCTTGGACCCGAAGACGAGGACATACCACCACCGCGCGAGAGAGTGTATGGGAGCGCGCGATATGATTTCCAGCCTTGGGATGAACCGATTCCCCCTCGTCAAAACGCTCTACAAGCCGCCCACAAGCACATCAACATGCTTCAACGACTATGCAAATGGCAAGGAAGGACACTCAAGAAAGTCATGAACCAAGTGAAATACTTGACTAGAGAAGTGCGGGAACTAAAGGGCGGCTGCTCTAGTACCCGACGGGATGACATAGCTGACACGGGCATGAGACATAGAGAGGATCCGGAGCCCACGAGAGATGATACCGAGGTCCCGATGGAGAACGATGCTGGGACGAGACACTCCTTTCAAGGAGAACCGAACCCAACGGACGATGATCAAGCGCCAGCCCGAGCCTCCTCGTACGAGCCGCGCCAAAGACGGAGGAAGAGACGTGCTACACGCTCACCCACACCACCGGCTCCCGCCTCGAGCAATGAGTCGTACTCATTCGGCTCCGACACTTGGTACTAGGTACCACCCCCTCCCCTTGTATATAGTTTTCCTTTTTGTGTAGTCTTATTCTCGGATTTATTCTCGCACCGAGACGGTGCGAAATAAGTTTGGGGGAGAGACTCGGTTGCTAATTGCAAAAAAAAAAAAAAAAAAAAAAAAAAAATTTTTCCATATAGTTTGCAGTGTCATTTTTATCACTTAGGATCGAGTCTAGAAGCATATAGGATTGCATTTCCATTTGCATAGGGGGCAATGATTAAAACTACCATGAGAAGTTCTTAGCTTAAGGCGCGATCACCTTGATAATAGTCTTGTAGCGCTTGTTTGATCTTGAAATGCTTGAATCTTTGCTCTTTGATCTCTTCAACTCGAAAGATAGTCTCATAGGTCGAAACTTGCTAGCTTGCATTCAACTCTATCTAAGTGGAACTTAATTTGAACTTAGTTATCTCGCTTAGGGGTTCGAAATGCGCTTTCATGGTCACTTTAAAATACTTGAGCTTCTTATTCACTTTGCCACTCTTTGTTGACTCAAGTAGCTATCCTCACCATTAGGATAGTCCCACACCCAAAACCCAAAGCCTTTGTTCTGACCATTGCTATTCTTGTGTGTTTGTGAGGCCTTTTTCTTGATAATGTTTACATGGGCAAAAACTTGAGAGTATTGGAGACGACAAGGCTTAACCTCTATTATAGGAGCTAGAACATCAATGGCTAGCATCTAAGTGCGGAATTGAGAAAATATGTAGAGTGTTAGGTGGTTTAGTTTGTACTTGGTGATGGTGATTGAGAGATGAAAAAGAAAGTGAGGGTTAAGGGATGAAGTGAAATTCTAAGGGAATTCAATTAAGATAAGTGATTTAGACTCTAAGCTTTGTAATGTGCTTTGATTGCTTCCTCCAAAATAAATTAAAAAAAAAAAAAAAAAAAAAAAAAAAGAAAAGAATGAGGAAGCCAATGTGCAAAGAAAATAGATAAATAGAGTCAATGTGCGAATGAGGAAAATGATTCCCTTTGGATAGTTGTTAAAAGAAAAGAGAGGTTGGGGTGAGTGAAAGAAAAGAAGGAAGTGAAAAGCGATTTTAGAGATATGCATCTAAGGATGAGAGTGGGAGTTTGATTTGGGAGCAGAAGTCTAGGATTGGGTAGAACAATAGAGGTTGAACTTGTATGCATGAATTGTTTCCGGTCTTAGATGGATTTTGCCTAATGTCAAGCATTCCCTGTTTTCTTGAGAGAAACCCTTCACTTATAAAGAAACCACCTCTAAATAGCCTTTCCCTAAACCGATTGAAAGCGATTGACAATCCCTTAGCGAGACTACACGCCACACCTTAAATGAATGTTAAAGAGTTGATTGCATAATTGCTTGTGGAGATCGAATAGAGGTCCGATCTTGTGTTGCTTGATGCCTTGTTTGGCTTAATTGATTATCTTGGTTGTATGGTGTTGGTAGCTTGGTGAACCTTCTCGTGGTTATGAGTCCCCGCCTTCAAACCTTTCTCCCGGCTCGAATTTTGTTGTTTGCTTGCGGACAAGCAAAAGGCAAGTTTGGGGGAATTGATATGTTGTGTTTTTAGCACTTTCAAGCCTTTGTTTTGAATTCATTTTCATAGCATTTTGCATGACTTTTAGGCATTAGGTGCATATTAGAATAGAGTTTGCATTTGCATGTTCCTATACGGGTGTTGGCTGAAAATGGTGCATAGGAGTGGACTTATCTAGCAAAAAAGAGCAAAGGATGGAGTCGGAAGGTTCGAGAGCTCCCAGCGGTCATCTCCAGCGGTGCAGGCAGACCGAAGACGTCCACGGGAGTTTTCAGAAGACTTGGTGGAGCACTTGTTGCGGTCGAGACACCGAAGGTCACCAGCGGTCAGTTCCATCGGTGGGAGCAGACGAAGGTAATTGAGACGAGTTTTCCGAGCGTTTGGCGGAGCACCTGCTGCGCGAAGACAGACCACAGGCGGCTAGCGGTCAGATGCAGCGGCCATGACACACCGCAGCGTGCCGAGAATCAGACCTAATTTTCCTTAACGGTTTTAACCGGATTTTATTATTTGTAATGAAACCAATTTCGTCTTGAGGCTTTAAAGAGCCAAAAAGAACCCAGATTGGGGTGCGCTTTATTTTTCTTAGACCTAGCAATTGTTCTTAGAGAGAATTGAGAGAAACAATTGTATGAATCTGATTTTGATTTCAGTTTAAAACTATTTCAGAATTATATTCCCTTGATTCCTTATCTCTTGATCATGTTCAACCAAGCACAGATTCAATTGCTTTGTGTTAACATGATCATGAGTGAGTAGTTAACCTAGAACCTTAGGGGTGATGGATTAGGGGTGATTATGCATAGATTGATGGAGTTTAGGATTGCTAGTCTATAGATTTATTCTTAGTATGAGATTTTAATGCTAGATGAACCCTGATCAAGTTAGTTTAGAATTTATGAAATTTCATGACCGAGAGGTGTTCGATGAAATTCCTGAACCGGATTATTAAGTGCTAATCAAGCCTTACATACGAGAGTATTTGTCTAGGATGGTTAGTGGCTAGGTGAACTTACTGATAATGCTTGCCGATCAATCGTTGACTAACGAGAGTTATTGTTTGAGGATCGATTAGCATAGATGCTTTTGCCACGAGTGGATTAGTTTACATTAGTGTTCTAGGCCTATAAATCGAATTGATTAGTTAAGAGTAAACTCCATTGATTAGAATAGTGATTACCCCTTGCATATCCATCATTCCCGTGGTTCTTTCTTTAGATATATTTTAATCCAAAGTCATTTATTTCTGTTTAATTTAGTTTGAATTTACTTACAAAGTTTACATTCGATAACCCAATATTTCTATTTAGCTTAGCTCAAGACATAACTTGCATTGTTATTGTGTTGAATCTCGCTTCCTCGTGGATTCGACCCTTAAGTATTACAACGATACTTAGGGTTATTTGGTAACCCGGATTGAAAAAATCTTATTACCATTGAGATCCTTGTGAGCATTAGTCATGCCATGCGGTTGTGGTTGGTTCCACTGAATTAGAATTTTTGGATGTTTCTTTTAGTTCAGGAACTACCAAGGTGTACCATGTTCTAAAAAAAGTACTATTTGTGGGTAAGGATGAAGAGGATGTCGTTAGTTAGGTATCACGCTATGATACATGCCAACTAGGGAAGGCGGAGCATCTAGTTCGAGCGGCTTGCTAGGGAGTTATTCATTGATGAGTGGATATGAAAGTTGAGCATGATAGCTTTTCGGGAGGTTTTGCTGAGTTTATGTGTGTTATTTTGGGATGGTCATTGTTTCGACCACTTGACTTTAGCAAAGTTTGCGTATAATTTAGTTACCAGACTAATATCGGTATGACACCATTTGAGGCTCTCTATGGTAAGCCATTAGGACACCGGTGCGGTGGAGTCAAGTGGGGGAGAAGAGTTTGCTAGGAGCTAATTCTGTGCAGAAGACTACGGAGAAGATCCGTGTTGTTAAGCTAAATATGAAGGAGACACAAGATAGGTAGAAGAACTATGCTAATAAGCATAGGAAAGAGTTGAAGTTTGCTGTGAGAGATGTGGTGTATCTCAAGATAGCCATGCTGAGAGGATGAACAGGTGTATTTCCGAGACTAAGTTGAGTCCTCGGTATATGGGTAATGTTAGGGTGTTGGAGTGTATCAGGCTGGTTGCTTATAGGCTGGAGTTGCCAAAGACAATGGAGGCATTTCATAAAGTGTTCCATGTTTTGAAGCTGAATAAGTACCTGCATAAGGATAATCGGATGATGGCTAAGATTGCATCTGATCTTCCGCCAAGTATGGTTGTAGAGGCGAGGCCTCTGGAGGTACTGACCATAGAGTCAGGCTGATTAGGAGGAAGCAAGTTCCAGAGATGAAGATCTTGTGGACTGCAGTGGAGCAATGGAGGAGACTTGGGAACCAAACGCGAAGATAAAACAGAAGTTTCCCAAGTGGTTCAGAAAGCTGGAGACTTAGCTGGAGTTCTGGTGCTGTTTTGCTGAGTTGTTGTAATTTCTTGCTGTTTAAGCGATTGTACTCATTTAGGTTCGCTGAAACTTATAACGATGTACGGTTTTACTTATATTCAATAATAAAGAGGAGTTTTTATTGAATATGCTATGTTCTTGACTTGTTTATACTTACTTCGACTGTGAGGATCGTGCCGTGTTGATCATAGTACTTGGTTTGGCTGATTAGGACTCGTCCTAATGCTATTTGATGGGGTTCTGTGCTGTGGAATCTCATCGCTGTGTGGTGTTTACCGGTCAGGTTTCTGTGTGATTCCTGATGCTGTCTCGGTAAGCCACTAGAGATCATAGGATCTTGCTGGACTTGCTGATCGGGTCACGCTAGACTCCGAGATGCTTGTCATTTTTACTACGCTGAGCTGTTCCAGAGATCCGGTAGGCGTAGTTTTGCTGATTGGGTCACGTTGGACTCCGAGATGCTTGTTATCCTTACAGCGCTGAGCTGTTCCGGGGATCCGGTAGGCGTAGTTTATTCAAACTAAGTGGGATCTTATGGTATAGGATTCTGCGAGTATTTGAACTAAGTATAGATAATGCAAGGTGAAATTATTGTCGAAAGGTTGTGTTATATTGTGCTGATAGCCGAAAGACTATGATGTGTTGTGCTGATAGTCAAAAGGCTATGGTGTGTTGTGTTGTGCTGATAACCAAAAGGTTATGATGTGTTGTGTTGTGATAATAGCCAAAAGGTTGTAATGTGTTGTGTTCATAACCCAAAAGTTATACTATGTTATGCTGATAGCAGAAAAGCTAAGTTGTGTTGTGTTGATAGCCAAAAGGCTCTGTTGTGTTGTGCTGTTAGCCATGAGGGCTATGTGGAGTTGTGTCGTTAACCATGGAGTTACGGTTAAGCCGTGTTATTGGGTGTAGTTATGGTGAGTCGTGTTGTTGGCTGTAGTCTATGTTGGGCCATGTCGTTGATATTGAATTATGCTGAGTCGTGATGTGGTTGTGGAGTTATGCAAAACTAAAATGCTAGTCGTTGAATGTAATAAGCTGTTGATCGAGGCAGTAGTCAAGATCATGTTGAGCCCGGAGAACGATCGATCCTGATTATATCGACCTACCCAAAGTTGTTGTTGGTTGCGACTGATATTGTGGGTAAGAATATTTACGTTGGATATTCTAAGAATACGAATACGGTATGCTAAGATATTGCTGAGTCAAATCAGTTGTGATTGTCTAACCTTGCGAAGTTAGGTGGTGGGAAATTTGAGAGCCTAAATGGTTCTTGGTTGCTGAAAGAGAATATATGGTTCTCTTGGAAGGTAGACTCTCCATCATTCAAAGGAAAAGTGGTTATAAAAATGAGGGTAGAATTGTGAGCCGAGTAGCTTGGAGACGAACAAATTAATATCACTGGTGAGATGATCTAATTGTTGAGCTGTGTTGGCTGATGTTTGCCAAGAGAAAGAAACCAATGTAAGGTTGGTAGACGGATCCCTTTTTATTAGGGGATTGGAGTTGTTAGATTCGAGGACGAATCTATGTTAGTGGGGGAGAGTTGTAACACCCGTGTTCCGGGAATAGAGTCCTGAGGGTTATGTTGTCGGAATTAAAGAGTGAAATGATTTAATTCCAATTTTTAGGTTAGGAAGTTGGTTATTGAGTTACTATTAAATCAAAGGGAAAAAATTAATTATTTCTGATTTAATTTAAATGAACCGGCTAACCCTAATCCTATTTTAAGATGAATTAGAAGAAATCCTAGTTGATTTTCTGAGAATTTTCGTGGCCTCCTATAGCTGAGAGAAGAGGCTGAGCTTTTGGTTGTGGCTGAAAAAGAAGCTTGCACATGAAAGAGATGCAGACAGATTTGACATGTTGTAGTAGAACAGAGGTTCGACCTAGCAGATCGTTTCCAAAGGTAACGAAAATTTATGGAGTTGTAGCTAAGCCTTAGATCTAGATGTAGCAATTAGCGGAGTTAAATTTGAGTTATTCGTGTTTTCGTGAGGTTCTCTGTTTATACGCGATTTGGATCAACTTGGATTCAAAGAGAGATCGTGAGTTCTTCTATGGATGGATCATCACGAAATTTTGAGGATAGCTTCAGGACATCTAGATGTTGAGTTTCAAAGGTGCAGATTGGTTTTGGACGGTTGTGGTTTAGGTTGCTAGCTGTTAGTTGATGTCAAGAGAGTGAAGAGGAGTTTCACAGAGTTTTTGTGAGTGCAGTACCGTGGTCGGTCTGGACTTACGGGAATTTCTCGGTCTAATCTTGTGTGTTAGGATTTATTCCGTGTTGCGTATTGTTTGTTGAATTTAATTAAATTGGTGAATTTAATTAAATTTCTGAATTTAATTGTTGTTTGTTGAATTTAATCTTGGGTTGTTAAATTTAATTAAATGATTGAATTTAATTAAATAGCTGAAATGAATTAAATTGCTGAATTTAATTATTATTGCTGAATTTAATTAATTGTTAAAATTAATTAAGTTTTTGAATTTAACTAAATCACTGGAATTAGTGGCTATTGGTTGAAATTAATTATTTATCGATTTTAATTAATTGTCGGGTTGTTGTTTGTTGTTGGTTGAATCCCGAACATATTATTATGCCGGGAATATTCTGTAGTCGTCTGTCTATAATTGACCTAGTAGACGGGTTGATCGCCTTAGCAATATTTATTAAATACTGACTGCGTCTATTCGTAATGATGCAGGTAAAAATACCGGAGTGGTTTATTTGGCTGTTTTGATTACTTAAGATTGTTGTGCGGTTGAACTATTAGGTTGTCAGATTTTAATTGCGAATTAATTGGTTAATCATTAATTGTGATTTAATTTGCTTGTTAAAATTGGCTCTTAATTGAATAACGTCGCTGGAGGTGTTTATTATTTATGAAAATATTAAATGCTGTAAAAAAAAAAAGGGTCTAGGCGTTTCACCTTTAATCAGTGTTGATTTAATCAAAATTAAACTCAACTATAATTTATCTACTTTGCTTAGGTGTGTGACTCTGTAGGTTCATATAATATTAGTAATAGACTTTTAAACCCATAGATTATAAGCGGCTTCTAGCAAAACATTATAACCATCTAATATTATACGAATGTTAAACCTCGACAATAGAATTTTATTAGAATAAAGTACAAATAATTTCAGGACATTCCCAACAATCTCCCACTTGTACTGGAATCATCCATTCCTATAATCCCTTCGTCTCTATATATTGATCTCAGCATAAGGCAAGAAATAATGTCATCATTATCAAGCTAGATCACGTTTATCGAACTCCGATTTATACTGATCAAACAAACGATTGACATTCTGAGCACGACCATGCATTTTTCAGTATCAAATCTTCGATAGGCCCATAGATATTTATCTTTGGTTATATAAGAGGAAAAAATTCCATCTTGTTCCATCCATGTTCCTTACACAATTCATAAAGCACACAATCACTATCTTTATAATCACTTTTTACGGCTGACGTTTGACATAGTCAAAGTGAATCAATCCTTATATAAGTAATCATGACGAACTCAGGTCAAATGACTATACTCTATAGTTGTAATGAAAAACATTTATGACACTCATATAAAAATATTGTATGAAACAAATTTTATTACTTTGAAACATAGTAAACTCTATGTTTACCTGAACATCAATTCATAGAACAAATCTCCCACTAAAATCAAGATCACATCTTCAAGATTTAGTGGTCTCAGTAGAAATATGACTTTCATACTTATTTTACTCAAGAAGGTTTGTTAGAAGATGATCAAAATTTGCATCATCCATTTATTTCAAAAATAAATCTAAATTGTGATCTGAATCACATAAATCCATCTTTGAACTCACCAACAACAAATTCCTCACTTCCTTTATAAATTAAGAACACATATCTAGTTCTTCTCAAGTACTTAAGAATGGTCTTAATTGTAATCCAATGACTCTCATTGGACCAGATTAGCATTCACTAGTCATGCTCAAGCACATGCAACATTTGGATGACTACAGAGCATGACACACATGAGAGATTACATGGCTAAACTATATGAGACTTTACTCATCCACTCTTACTCATCATGTGTCAATGACACTGAGTCTTGCTAAGAGTTTTGCCATAAAATTTATAGAAATCCTTTCTTGGAATCATGTACGATAAACATGAGCAATATATTATCTTTATAAGTGTCTTAATTTATCTTAATAATTTTATTCGATCTATATTTATAGATCACTATTCCAAAATATAGGAGGCTTCTCTCATGTTTTTCATTAAAAATAATGTTCTAACTAAGTCTTAATAGACTGAAGCAAAAGAATGTTATTTCTAATAAGAAACATGCCATTTATATATAGTGCCAAAATGTATATTCTCTCCCACTAGTCTTCTTGTAAACGCATGATTCCCCTTTTTGAATTCCATGGCCTTTAACCATTTACCAGAATAGGGGTCCATCACTGCTTTCTCGTATAACGTAGGTTCATCATTTTATCTAATTAATAGATTATGATGATCCATCACTATCCCCAAATCAATAAGGTTTGTGATGGCTCCCTTCGGACCTATATACCTCAGGTTCTATAGGTCTGCATTCTACGACTCTTCGTAGATTCAGTTAATGTTCTCTCTAAAAGTTTGAACATCCTCCTGTAATTCTTAAACTTCTTCGAGTAGTACTTTACTCCCACTATTTTTCTTTTTGCAAAAACTTTATATTCAGCATTATTCTGAGCAACAAACATTTTGTTCTTAGTAGGATAGTAAAAGTACTAACCTTCAGTATCTTTGGGATAACCTACAAAGTAGTAATTTGGTATAAGCTTATCATTAAACAATAGTTTCACATAAGCTTCACAACCCCAAATTTTCATGAAAGACTTTTGAGGAACATTTCCAGTCCACATCTCATATGGTGTCTTATAAATGATTTTGATGGGCATATCATAAGCGTAAACGCAAATATTTCTAGAGCATATCGCCAAAATGATAATGGAAGATATTTGTGACTCATCAACTATCAAACCATATCTAATAAAGTTTGATCTCCTCTTTTAGACACACAATTCCATTTTGGTCTTCTTGGAGAAACGAGCTGTGAAACATTTTCATGCTCTCTAAGATGATCACTAACAACTTGGCTTAAATTTTCTCCTCAATGATCGAATCAAGGAGTATCAATTTTACTAAGATGATTTATATTTCATTCTGAAACTCCTTGAAATTTTCAAGAGATTCAGATTTCAATACAATTCGAAGAAGTTTGATCCATGCGATTTTTCCTTCTTAAGGACACACTTCACAATGCAAAGGACTTGTGAGGATTTGACATTATTGTCAGAAAAGAATAGCGAAATTAATAGAATGTTCAGGAATTTGAGCCAACTATTGAGAAACTTACACTAACTCAAAACAATTTTCCTCAAATGAATGTAGTGATCCAAGATTCTTATTTCACTAAAATCCAAGTGAGTTTTGGCTCATCGTCTGAATGTTTAGCTATTTAGGTAAGCAACATCTTTGCTAATTATATCTAATATAATTTTTGGTTGTGGATGACATCTTATGTTTTATCCAACCCTATATCTCTAAGTCCAAAACCGTTTTGATAGCTTAGTCAATTAAACCAATCTTTTGTTCATATGGTAACCATTACCATCTGCCTCATTCATGTAATCATGGACACCCTACTTGGTAAGCCCATCACACAACGAAATAAGCCTTGACAATTAATTGATAAGATTGGAGAGACATCAAAATACTTGATATTAATTGAGGAACTAGCTAATATCTTAACGTTTTAATTTATATCTAATATAAATAAAATATTACATATCTAATATGTATATTAATTTGATAATACAAAACTAAATTAAATAACTTCATATATTAATTAGAGCATACAGCTCCAACTACATATTGCTTATGCTATTAATTGCTAATGCTTCTTACAGCTACAGCTCTACTATAAGCTATACCAATCAAGACCTTAATTCTATATCTCAGCTGCACATCCCTTAGTAGTATGCACATATATATATATATATATATATATATCCACGATCCTCTCCTTATGGTATCAGAGCAAAAATTTGTACCAAGCTTCGGTAAAATTTCTTTGCAATGATCCTCTCCCTAGAGGTGTTAGTGATAGTATTTAGACTACATTATAAAGCCATGACTAGTGCTTTTTCTTCAAAAGTAAAAATATCAAGTAAAAAGGGTGAAACACTCTTACTCCAAACAGATTTTTCAAAATCAAACTCTGTTATTCCAAGATCAATTCAATGGAAAGACGTAAACCTTGCAGATGAATGGATCCTTGAAGGAGTAACTCAACCAAAACCTCAAAACCCTGTAGAACCAATAGAGCCAAACACACGTTTAAAAAATATTGAACAATCTAATAACGGAAAAGTAAAGCTTTCCTTCATTAGACCTAATGAGAAAAATAATGAGGACGATCTCACCTATGAATCCTCTTCAAATATAAATACAATAGACCTAGGAAGAGTCTCCCAAATAGGTCGGAATTACCCGATTCATGAACCCAGATTCCAGCCACGATTCTCAACTTCTGATGTTCCACATTTAATCTTGAGAAATGTTGACTTTCGAACACAGATTCCAAAACCTGTCTATACGTCAAGAAATAGTCTTGAACAAAATGAATTTGTCACGAAATCAGAACCAACTAGCCCAACTTTTTCAGCTATCACTGATATGGCTAATGAACTAAATGTTTTAGAAAAAGATTTTGAGATAAATAAAAAAGTTTTGCGAGAAGAATTCTATTCAAAAAATAATTTACAAAAAAGAATTTGGTTTTTCAAAGAATTTTTAAAGACCAGAGAAAAAATACAAGAAGAATACTATGAATACCTTAACAAAAACAAAGTTCAAATTTTATTTTTAATTGGTTTGAAGATTATACAAAAGAAAATAACATTTATAATCCTTTTTTAAAAAGTGCAAATCCTATTACCAATCGAAACAAAGGATGTGAATGGGAAACAATTACTAATGGAAAAATAATTCAATCAAATCACCCCCCTCAACAAGGAATAAAACTTGAGTTATCGGGTAAACCAATCGAAGCAATTCCTTTTAAAATCCCTCAAGAAGATGATAAGACAAATGTCAAAAACATCATTCTCCAAAACAATTTTTCAAATACTAATCTTGGCACAATAAGTAAACAACTTGATAGAATTGAGAAAACAATTCTAAAACAAACAAATCACCCAAATGCTGAACTCCTTTCAAATCTTAAATGTAAAAAATTAAGTGATTTCCAATGGTATAAAAACACCTTCCTCACTAGAGTCCTACTCTGGCAAGATTCAAATCAACCCTTCTGGAAAAAAAAATTTCTTGCTGGTCTACCAACACTCTTAGGAGAAAAGGTCAGAACTAAAATTAGAGAATCTAGTGGCATCCAAATAATAGATTATGACGATTTCACTTACGGTGAATTAGTTAGTCTTGTCCAACAAGAAGGTCTTAAAATCTGTCAAGATTTAAAACTCCAAAAACACCTCAAATGGGAACTAAAAAGAACAAAAATAGAGTTAGGGTCTTTTTGCAGGCAATTAGAAATGGATCCTACAAATAAAAAGTCATGTGCAGGAAATTGTAAACCAGAATACTATTCGAAAAAATCAAAATTTACAAAAAACTTTAAAGATTATAGGCCATGAGAAAATTCCTGGAAAAAACTTCAAAGAAATAACTCCTGGAATAAACCTAGGAAAACATTTAAACCACAAGAATCAAAAAACAAACCTTTTTATAAAAATTTAACATGCTATAAATGTAATAAAAAAAGGACATACTTCAAAATACTGTCGCTTAAATAAGAAAATCCAAGAACTCGATCTTGGAGAAGAAATCACAGACAAAATATCAAATCTTTTCCTAGAATACTCTACATCATCTAGTGATTACGATTCTGAACATTCTTCTGAAGAGGCTTTGCAAGTTGATGAACTTAATGATTCATCATCTAGCTCGGACTCAGATAAGAAAAAGGTTCAAGTCCTCACAAAAGATCAAGAATTCCAACTAGAAATCTTGAATTCAATATCAGACCCTCAACTAAAACAAAAATTTCTAGAAACAATTATTTCATCCCTAAATGAAAGAAAAAAACAGAAGTTCCTACAAAACCAAACGATCCATCAAAAACAAACTCTTCATATAACCTCACAACTATCCTCAACCAAGGAAGAAAAAATAGTTCTAAAACAACCCTCCAATCACTTCAAATTGAAATAAAAGATGTAAAAAATGAGCTCAAAAATCTAAAAGAAAAACAAAAAACCGATTCCGAATATTTTCATTCAATATTAGCTTCTAAACATGATGACTCAAGTTCGGAAGAACATGAGAACAATTGTCCAGAAAATATAGAAGAAGAAATAATAGAACAAATACAATCTCTAAACACTATGCCAAATGATTTCCTCTTTGTACTAAGAGAAATCACTTCTCGAAAATATCAAATAAAAATTACACTTGTCTTTTCAGAAAATTATAAAATAGATACAATTGCACTCTTTGACACGGGTGCAGACTTAAATTGTATAAAAACAGGTCTAGTACCAAGATCCTTTCATCATAAAACAAATGAAAAACTCTCAGCAGCAAACAATTCCAAACTTAGTATAACATCAAAAACAAAAGCTTCAGTATTAAAAGATAATGTTCTTTTCAAAACTGCTTTTGTTCTCACAAATGATATATACCAAAATATCATTCTCGGAACACCATTTATAAACTTAATAACACTTTACAAAGTTAATGAAGATTCAATCTCCTTCAAAACACAAGATAAGAAATTTCTCTTTGAATTTATGGAAACACCGAAAAAGAGAAGCCTAAACTTAATAAAAGCCTACTCAATACAAGAAAATTCAATAAATACACTAATACATAGCAAAAATTTTCACTTGGAAAATTTGCAAACAGAATTTCTTGTTGAAAAGACTAAAGAAACACTAGAAACTTCAATTACAAAAGAAAAGATTTCAAAACTAACAAAGCTTTTCGAAGAACAATTATGCTCCGACTTACCAACAGCCTTTTGGGATAGAAAACAACACATAGTTGATCTACCCTATGAAGAAAAATTTGATGAAAAAGAAATTCCTACAAAAGCTCGCCCAATACAAATGAACTCTGACCTAGAGAATCATTGCAAAAAAGAAATTTGAGAAATTTTAAACAAAAATTTAATTTCAAAGCCACGATCTCCATGGTCTTGTGCAGCTTTCTATGTGAATAAAAACTCTGAAATAGAAAGGGGAACTCCAAGACTCGTAATAAATTATAAACCTTTAAATACAGCATTAAAATGGATTAGATATTCGATTCCAAATAAAAAAGACCTCCTTCAAAAACTTCAGTCCGCACACATATTTTCAAAATTTGATCTAAAATCAGGATTTTGGCAAATCCAAATATCCAAATATGATCGTTATAAAACAGCATTTACAGTTCCTTTTGGACAATACCAATGGAACGTAATGCCTTTCGGTTTAAAAAATGCACCTTCAGAATTTCAAAGAATAATGAATGATATACTTTCGGATTATTCAAAATTTTGTATAGTATATATTGACGATATACTTATATTTTCAAACTCGATTGATGAGCATTTCAAATATCTCAAAACTTTTTACTATCTCGCACGTAAAAATGGACTTGTTCTTTCCAAAACAAAACTGTATTTATTCCAAACTAGAATACGATTCCTTGGTCATTACGTTTCAAAAGGAATGATAAAACCAATAGAAAGATCATTAGAATTTGCAAATAAATTCCCTGATAAAATCTTGGATAAAACCCAACTACAAAGGTTCCTAGGAAGCCTTAATTATGTACTAGATTTTTGTCCAAACATCAACAGATTAGCTAGACCACTTCATGATCGTCTAAAGAAAAATCCAAACCCTTGGACAGAAGAGCATACCAAAGTAGTCCAACAAATTAAAAAACAAGTCTTAGAAATTCCATGTCTACATATAGCGGATCCAAAATTAGAAAAAATAGTGGAAACGGACGCCTCTGATCTAGGATACGGGGGAATTCTAAAACAAAAAGGAATAAATAATCATGAAAATATAATCCAATTTACTTCATCCCATTGGAATGAAACTCAAAAAAACTATTCGACCATCAAAAAAGAAATACTAAGTATAGTCTTATGTATACAAAAATTTCAAAGTGATCTTTTAAACCAAAAGTTTTTACTAAGAATCGATTGCAAAAGTGCAAAAGATATTTTACAAAAAGATGTTAAGAACCTTGCATCAAAACAGATTTTCGCCCGATGGCAGGCTTTACTAAGTATTTTCGATTTTGATATAGAATATATTAAAGGAGAAACAAATTCTGTTCCAGATTTCCTGACTCGAGAGTTTCTCCAAAACAGGTACGATGCCCCCAAAGATGGTTGACAGGGGAAAAACCCCTGCTTCAGGCCAAAACCAGGACAAAACACCAACTCCAAATACCTCCAAACCAAAGACAGAACCAGAAACACAACCTTGGATTACAATTACAAAAAGGAAACCAGAAAAAGAAAAAAAAACTCTTCAAACCCCTGAAGAAATCTTGATACAAATACGGTCCCTACAATAAGCTTTCGAAAAACGTTATTCAAAACAAGAGAAAGGTAGTTCTTCAAAACCACCCCCTTCTCTTACAATTTCTGAAATACCTGAAGCCAATTTAAAAATGATTTCAGCACAAAACCAGGCTTCAAAACAAATTTCAAAACCTTTAAACAATTCACAAATTGTTTTAAAGGAATTTTCAAACAATCACCCTTTAGAATATTTTGAAAAACCAACTTATCAAAATGTGATTACAATAGAAAAAGTTTTTTTTGTTGGAAATGATCCGTATTCCACGATTGAAAAGTTTTTTTGGGAAAAACCAGTTTTTTAAACCATACAATTCTGAAAAAACCGTTTTATTTTATCAAACAATTTTGGAAATCACAGGATCGGTTACTTTCAAACATAATTTTTTGGATGAAAGTCACACGACCCCTGCTTATTCGACTTTTAAAATTCATGAAATCATTTCCCCAAGAGACTAGGATTATGATCTCAATGATAATATAAAGTTTCCAGAAGATTGTTCAAATCTTTCTTGCTACAATGTCCCATTTAATTACTGGGATTATTGCCAAGCTTGGTACAATGCTTTCCTTATTCAATCCCCCAAACACAAACACATGTGGTTGATCTTTTTCGACACCGCATGTAACCTATTCAAATCCCCTATCTGGTTTAATCAATGGTGGAACAATTTTGGTTCCGTCATAAACATTTTCAAGCCTCAGATAAATAAATCATTCCAAATCTTCAAATCCAGTTTCATACCTTCTGAAGATGAAAAAAGATTTCCCGCCTTGGCTCTTTTTCATTCTAAATTCCATTTGCCCTGGGTTTTCTCATGGACTTTTGAATTCTCGGATGATACAATACCAATTATCAGACGAAGATTTAAAGTCAAATGGTGGGATAAATACAGAATCCCCTCAAATTTATATCCTTCAAATATCTCTGAATGGATCCGATCACAAAATTCCAAAACTCTTAATCCACCAGCTCCACAAAAATTAATCCAAACACCAGAAATGACTCTCTTCCTAGCCCAAAAAGCAAAAATGTTGTCTATGTTAGCAGTTGCAAAATCGGAAGAAGAAATCAAATCAATCTCGATGCAATTTCTGCCGACGATATCAACACAGAACTCCCAAGCATCTGGAAGTGAACCCGAAATAGACAAAGACGATATGTAATGATGTTTATAATCCCCCACAAATCAGATGTAATATATTTAATATTTTATACTTAAAAAAAAAAATACGTTATCTTAACACCTAATAAGTTAAGGCTATTCCGAAGCAAACGACTTCGGTAAAGAATAATCAAATCCATTTATAGCTGATGCTTTGCTAAAAAGCATAAAAGATGTACACACATCTCTCTCTAAAGACAAGTTCAAAACAACGGAGTCCAAGAGCAACATCAAACATCGAAATCCGAATCTTACTTCAAAAAACAGACTCTGCAAAATCCGCAATCAACCACAAAAGATGTCGGCCACAAATCCGGAGTGATCCACTACAGATGAAAAGACAAATCCGTCAAAATACACTACGAAAAGTAGAAGACAAGGAGCATCTCGAGGCTACGACCAAACGCACTACAAAAGAAAAAGATGAAGCTATCATTCAAGATTATTAAATAATAAATTTTAAAAATGCACATGTAAACTTCTATATAAAGAAGTGTCGTGCAACTCTTCCAAATCACAACTTACACACTCCCTCTCTCTCTAAAACTCTCTCACCTCTTCCATCTTCCATCTCGAGTCAAGAACTCTTCTTCCGTTTTTAATTTGTAAGTTGATCTGTACTTGTTATAAATCTAATAAAGAAATTCCAAATTTTCCTATCTACACCTCTTGGTATACAACCAACTAATCTTACTTCACTCTGAGACACGGTTCCCCCAATACATTGTAACGGGGTTGTGAAAAGATTAATTGAGTGTATCCACGATCCTCTCCCTATGGTAAAAATCTTATTTGGGTTTAGTCGTAATAGAAATCGTAAATTTCATAAAAAAAATATAATTAAGTAAATCATGATATAAGAGAATAGTATAAAGCCATGGATACACTCAATTAATCTTTTGCAATGATCCTCTATTCTCCCTATGATATAAGAGAATAGTATAAAGCCATGGATACACTCAATTATATATATATATATATATAAGTCCACTAATTAGGTTTTGACAAAAGTCAACATGGGCCTAATAATCCAATTCTAAATTTGATTGGACTCACATTTACGTGAAATACATCCATATCCATATATGTGTGTTAATTACTTTTAATTAATCTCACGTAAAAAAAAAATATATATATATATATATATACAATCATTATATCTTATATACACTACAAGAAAACACATGTGTAACAACGGAAGAAACCGTTGTTAATTCGTCGTAAATATGGTGTTACAACGGCTTTACGACGAAAAACGATTCGTCGTAAACAGGTCATCGTAATGGCACATTCGATGTAACTTCATCGTAATATATAACGAGGAACAACATTCGTTGGTAATTCGTCGTAAATAAGTTCATCGTTAATTCAACGCAAATAGGAAGTTCAACGTAACTGCGATGGTAATTTTACGACGAATGACCAATGATTCTATAATATAAATGTTGTTCATTCGACGTAACTTTAGAATGATTTACCAACGATTATTAAATATAGACGTCGTGAAAGCATCGTAATTTTTATTAGAAATTAATAAAATTTAATTAATATATATTAAATTTTTAATTCTTTTTTTTTAAAATATAGATTTTATTTTTTAAAATATTGAATTACTAATTATAATAAAAATTATTTAATGAATAAAATAATTATATAATTAATAAAAAGTTCTAATACTTATCTTAAATTAAAAATTTATACAAAACATAAAATTCTAAATGTCCAAATTTATATCAGAAAAATAATGATCGTCGTCTGCATATGTAGAATTGACCACTGGTGGCTGCTCAGAACATGCACTCGGCTGGGGTGGTTGCTGTGCCTGTAGCTGTCGAAGCTCTTGTTGCCGCTCCAATTCTCGAGAAAGGTCAATATTAGTGGCCGCCAAAATTCCGAACAAGGCGTTAAGACCCTGAACTTGGCTCCTCATGCTATCTTGTACGACCATCAATGAACTAATCTTGGCATTTGCAGCTGCTAAATCAGAACGAAGCTGGACCGGATCATCTGCGACTGAACGAACATGCAAAGAAGAAGCAATTCGGACGTCATGAACCAAACCCATACCTAAAGAGCGGCCTTTCTTCTTCGGAACAACCTGGAAAAAAAATTGTCAATAAACAAAATATAAAAAAATTTATTAAAAATTTAAATTTGAAAATTAATCTTACCGATTCGAAGATCTGATCAGCTTCTAACGTACTTATCTCCACGGGAGTCCCATCCTTGGTTTGCTGAGAAAGTTGTGTCTCGCGCTCAGTGATCCTCGTGGTGAGCTCGGTGTGGATCCTCTCGGATCTGACATCCACAAAAGCTCCATTCTTTTTCTTGTGGGTGTGCTCGAAAAATCTTGGAAGAGAAGGAAGCGGTCCTCCATTAGCCTATAAATAAAATTATAAAAATAATATTAAATATCAAAAATATAATAATTAATTTTTTTCAAAAACTTTTTACCAGCTTGATGCGGGCACCCACAAAAGGTGTTTGGCCGGATGTATGGGGAGTCGGTAAAAGTCCATCCGGACCAAGGGTAAGATGGGACTTTGAACACTTCCCGGATTTGGTAACAGAATCCGGGGTATTCCAAAACCGTATAAGTCCCTCCCATACAGTATCGGTGATGTAGATGGGTTTCGGATCTCCTAGTTGCCATTTCTCCTTCCAGTCGGAGACCGTGTTAGCAAGTCGCTTCATCGCCTTTATGTTGAACTCTTTCTTCACTCTCTCGTTTATGGAAACTTCCCAATTCCATTTTTGCTACAAAAAAGATTAATTAAAAAAGTTAAGTAAAAACATATAAAATATAATTAAAAATTAAAAATTTAATTAATTTTTCATAAACATACCGCAAAACATTTGAACCATGTTTTCCTGATGTGATCAGGTACGAGAGTCCAGTTGGGATGAGGCTCAATGAAGTATCCCTTGATGATATCAGAAACGCTGCGTCCGACCTTATTATCCACACCAAACCTAAACAAATATAAAATTAAATATGTATGAGTAATTAAATATTTATTATTAATGGACTAAAATTTAATAATTATATAAATAAAGAATTATAATTTACATACCAGAATGTGTTCGGTGGCCGGTTAGGATCCAACTTGTCCAATCCTTCTCGTCCTGGTTGGACAAGAAGATCCTCGACGGTATACCGTGCATATGGAGCTGTAGGAGGAACTAATAAATCCGGATGTGATGGGTCCTGACCCTGCTGAGTCTCTGGTACAACAGGAGGTGGTGGGTCCTGACCCTGCTGAGTCTCTGGTACCATCTCTGTAGAAGGGGCGGCTGAAGTAGATGGTACGTCAATAGATGCGGCAGCAGAAGAAGATACTTCTGCTCTAGTAGTGGTCGTGTCGGAACCTAAAAACGTCTCACGGTAATGTGGACGGTCGGCCCGTCATCTCGCTAATGCGGAACTCCTAACCATATCTACACATACATTTGAAATAAATTATATTAATATAGTTAACAATTTAAATTAAAATATAATCATTCTAATTAACTTATCAAAGCATCAACTTAACAATTCTAATTAAATTCTAACTATCTAACTTAAACCATTCAACCTAACAAATCTACAATTAAAACTAAAAAAAAAAAAAAAAAAATTTACCTCAATTCGGATGTAGAGAGAGAAAATGAGAGAGATAGTGAGTTTGGATAGAATGAACGTCGGAAAGAGGGGGCCGCGTCCTCATATATATAGATTTTGTGTTTTTCGGTAATCCGTCGTAACGTTACAATGAACTTACGCGGCCGCCTCGTTAATACATCGTAGTGGTTACGATGTATTAACGAGGCGGCCTCGTAAATTTGTCGTAATATTATTTAATATGATTAAATTAAAAATTCGTCATAACGGCCTCGTTATGTTATGACGAATTTACGAGGCGGTCCCGTTAATACGTCGTAACCACTATGACATATTAACGAGACCGCCTCGTAAATTCGTTGTAATATAATTTAATACGATTATATTAATAATTCGTTTCGTATTTTATTAAAAAGTTTCATATTTTACGACGTATTTACCAGTCTGCGTCAGTAATTCCTCGTAATTAATTAATCATTTAACGACGGGTTAACGATGAATCTGTTGTAAATCCGTTGTTAAGTCCCATATTCCCTAACCTTTATAGAAATGTATAAAAACTTAAAAAATGATAAATTGAAATTGAAAATATTATATATTGTAAATGTTAATTATTACAAAACACATAGAAACATTTAATTTTATATTGGATAGGATATTAAACATACATAGTTATTAATACTATACGATAGTTTAACATAAATTAAACATACAAATAAACTGGAAGCATTTTAAACATAAACATAAATATTTGTTTCCTTCCATTTATCATGACGTAATGTACTACTCAATTTCTTCAGTATCATCCGACCCAACCTCATCTTCATGGTTTAACCAATTGTTTGGATTTCGATTAACACCACTGGGACCACTTTCTTGTATGAATGCTGTAGCAACGTTTTCTATAGATATTACCTGCCAAATTAACAAGTTAATGATAATACTTATAAATAAATAACCTTTAACAATAAAATTGTAACTTACATTGGTTATGTTATTCAGAGTAATGTTAAGATATGTTGTCGCCCGTTCAAACTTAACAACTACAACACTGAACCCTCCTTTATGTGTGGCCCATAGTTGTTATCAGATAAAGCGGACCTATGAATGCTCGCTTGTACAGTACCAGTTGGATCCTACAAGAACACATAAAAGTACAATTAACATTTATTAAATATCTAATTGATTAATTAAGAACATCTAAAGACTAAAACTTATAATACAGTTTACCTTCATTATAACCATCGCATCCCCCAATCCATTATGAACCATTTTATGAATCACAGCTACCACAAAAGGAACGTGATACCATTGTGGTACACAAATCTTATGCAGCTCTTTTACCAGTGTCCACCTACATGTATGTCCACCTATATTCAAAATAAAATAAGTCAAATATATATATATATATATAATTGTTTATTGAGCAATCTAAAAAAAACATTGTATACTAATAATTAATGCATGACATTTAAATTTACCTTGTTGTGTTAGGTATTCAATTGTAGTCTTCCAAGGGACACCAATGAAAGAAGGATCTTCTGGCTCAACAACACAATTAACCATCCGTACATGTCTCTCATAAGAATTAAACATAGACTCGCTTATACCAGCACATTCTTGAAGCAATGATCGTTCAAGTTTTCTCCTTGCCCGTTCATCAGCTTGTCTCACACCTGCTGGACCAGGAACAAAAGATCTTTCATCATCCATAATTAATTAGTGTTTTTCGAATAAATTTTTTTACTTATAAACGTGTATTGTATTGATATTGAAAATGGGAGGATGTGGTATTTATAGAAATATTCGAACATGTTAGTGTTTTATTACGAGGAAAAGACAAGGCAGCCTCGTTAATTCGTCATAAATGTTGCGACGAATTAACGAGACGGCTTCGTTAATTCATCATAATGGATTAATCATTTAACAACGTTTTTACTACGAATCCGTTGTAACTCCGTCGTTAAATACTCTATACCACAAACCTAAACCACAAACATATGTTTTAATAATTTAAAAAATTTAGAAATGTTATTTGAAATTTAGAACCAACCATAAATCTAAACCACAAAAAATGATAAATTGAAATTGAATAATATTTTATATTGGAAATGTTAACTATTACAAAACACATATTATAAACATTTAATTATTCTCATCAACTAAGTTGTCTGATGCCTCACTCGAATTTGTGCTTAGATTGTCACTTTCATCAAACTCTTCATTATCGTTGTCTTCTTCTGCATCATCATATGAGATGTCTTCAAATACTTGATTGTTGCGATCAATAAGTAAGATCTCATTTGTAGTTTGATTCGGTGTCGGAATATCACTACATAAATCTTGCTGCAATGCTTCTTCTCCTACAATTCGACCTCTAGCCTTCACCTTAATAGCTGATAACCAAGTGACTCCCATGGTCCTAACTCTGGGATACGAAATGAAGCTTACTTGGTCTGCTTGAGATGCTAAGATGAAAGGTTCAAACTTGTTGTACCGTCTTGCCGCGTTAACATCCACAACTCCAAGTTTATTGGAACGAACACCTATGCCAATTGTTGGATCGAACCAATCACATTTGAAGAGTACACATTTCATCCCCACTAACCCAGCAAATTCAACTTCAATTATCTCTTGTATGATCCCATAAAAATTCGATCTCTCCTTTCACACATACTCCATAGTTAACGGATGTACGATGTCTACCGTAGTCCTAAGCATGAAACGGATATCCTCGAGTAAAATACATTGGAGCAGTGGTTATCTTACTGATTGGACCTTGAATCAAGTCATGAAACCATGGTGGATAATATGGATTATCATAATCAACCTGATAAATTCAAAGTAAAAATTTATTATCATTATCATTAATTAGTCTATAATGACTAATTAAATAATCAAATTTAAGATCGTACTTGAGTTTTCAACCACGGAATAAAGTGTTGATCTTTCCGCTTGTTGATTTCATCATCTGATATTCCCTCAATGGATTCTCGTACTTGATCCACGAATAAGCTGCAATTATTAAATTATAAGATAAATGTGTGTGCACAAAACACGTAAGTTACTATCTAAAACATTTTATATGTTATATATATACCTTTCAAATGACCGCATTTCCTCACAATTTACGAGAATATATGTGTGTGCGCAATGACGATCTTTAGGAGATGTCCACCAAACTTCTTTTAATTGTCCAGATAGGCGTCCAATTTGCAAAAATATGTTTGGAACACCTTCTACTGCATAAGTTTGTGCCACACCTCCATCGTCATATCGTCGAGGAGCTCTTTTCCGTGTCCGAACTTTCGGCGAAAAATAGTATGACGAAAAGTGAGATGTTTCTTGAGTTAAACTCCCTGCAATAATTGACCCTTCTACTCTTGCAAGGTTTTTTGCTTTCCCTTTTAAATGTTTCATGAAACGTTCAAACGGGTACATCCATCGATACTGAACAGGTCCACCTAGTGCCGCTTTATAAGGAAGGTGGACTAGAAGATGCTCCATAACATCAAAAAATGCTGGGGAAAAAATCTTCTCCAAATTGCACAATAATATGGGAATGTTAGCTTCAAGTTGTTGAATGTCTTGTTCCATCAAGGTACGTGTACTAAGATCCCGGAAAAATACACCAATACCTGTTAAACGTAATATTGTTTAAGTTTATTAGAAATATATATAATTATAAGCGGTATATATATATATGTATATACCTGCAAGTGTTTCATTAACATCTTCATCAATTATCTCTTTAAGTGCAAATGGAAGTAGTCGTTGCATAAACACATGACAATCATGACTCTTCATCCTTAAAAATTTTGTTCCTTCTTCAACACATCTAGAAAGATTAGAAACATAACCATCAGGAAACTTCACATCTTCTTTCACCCATTTGAATAACGCTGTTTTTGCATTTCCCTTCAACCTAAATATTGGAAATGGCACTTCACCCTCGTCTGTAATCTCCAACTCACTCCTAGAAAAAAAGCAGGTAAGTCTATCCTTGAGTTTTTGCTATCTTTTGTCTTCTTTGCCACGTTTAATATTGTCTCCTAGATATTATCGAAAAAGTTTTTCTCAATATGCATGACATCAAGATTGTGTCGTAGGAGATGATCCTTCCAATATGGAAGATCCCAAAATATGCTTTTCTTGTGCCAGTGGTGATGTTCTCCGTATCCATCTGGCATATTACGTGGAGTATGCCAATTACCTCCACGCCTTACAGTTTCTTGAGCACCATAATGATCAATTTCCGCTTCAATTTGTTCTCCTGTTAAATACACTGGTGGAAGAGCACGTACAATAACGTTTTTCTGAAACAACTTCTTGTTTCTTCTATAAGGATGGTGCATTGGGAGGAACCGACGATGACAATCAAACGAACTAGTTTTCCTTCCATACTTCAGCTGAAATGCATCAGTTCTCCCAAGACAATACGGACAAGATAATCTTCCATGTGTTGTCCAACCTGACAACATCCCATAAGCAGGAAAGTCACTTATCGTCCACATAAGCACAACTTTCATAGTAAAATTCCTTTTTACCGAACAATCATAGGTTCGAACTCCACAATGCCATAACTCCTTCAATTCGTGTATTAGAGGTTGGAGAAATACATCTAGTGACCGCTTCGGATGTTTAGGACCAGGAACTAGGATACTAAGGAATAAAAATTTATTTTCCATGCACATCCCTGGCGGAAGGTTGTAAGGCGTGACGATTACCGGCCACAAAGAATAATTTCTACCAGATATCCCAAATGGATTGAAACCATCAGTGCATAATCCAAGATAGACATTTCTGATGTTTCTAGCAAAATTAGGATATACCATTTTAAAATGTTTCCACGCCTTTGCATCTGATGGATGTGTGATCTCCCCTTCTATTTGTGAATGTTCTCCATGCCATCTCATCGATGCAGCTGTCCTTTCAGACTGATACAATCTTTTCAACCTTTCTGTTATTGGTAGGTACCACATCCGTTGGTACGGTACCTTATTCCTTCCGGCGCCTTGAGGTTTAAATCTTGACTTCTTACAGAATCAACATTCCTGTAACTGAGCATCATCTTTCCAATAGATCATGCAATTATCAATGCAAACATCTATCATCTCAGAAGGCAACCCAAGACTATAAACCAACTTTTGAATCTCATAGTATGATTCAACAGACAAATTGTCTTCTGGCAAATACTTTTTGAATAATTCGGCCCATGCATCCATACAAACCTCCGCTAGATTATGATCAGTTTTAATGTTCATCATCCTAGATGTCAATGATAATTTTGACAAACCTTCTCTACATCCTTCGTAGATTGGCTGATTTGCAGCATCCAACATTTCATAGAACCGTTTCGCATCTAAATTAGGTTCCTCAATTGTATTATCAGCAAATGATGAAGTGGTTTGATTAAATGCATCTGTAACCATGTTATGAACCCTATCATGTTGTACATCACCCTGATCTACATGATAAGGATGATCATAGTTATGCAAATTACTAGGTTCATCTCTACCCACAGCTTCAAAATTACTATTATTACTACTTTCTGCTTCATTCTGACCATAACCTTCCCCATGTTGAAACCAAATATAATATTGGGGCATAAATCCTCTATTCAGCAAATGCTTCCAAACATTTTCAATAAGTGCAAATCTTGAATTTTTACACTTTCGACAAGGACAGAACATTTTACCAGTTTCTATGGTGAGTGGAGTCTGTCCGGCCTTATACATGAATAGCTCCAACCCGTTCATAAACTCTTCGGTTACGTTTCCCTCGGAATCTCTATGCTTATACATCCATCTTCGTTGCTTCCGTATATCATCTGCAGAAGACATTTTTTCGTGTTTAGTTTCAAAGTGATTGTTGTTTGTGATGTGTGATGTTGAGATAATGAAGGTGTGTTATTTATAAGAATTTTTCGTGTTTGGTAGGTAGAAACATTACAATGATTTTACAACAAATCATGTTAACGAAGAGGTACCATCGACTTTACGACTGATTTACGAGGTAAACTTCCATCGTAACAATCATAGTTTTACACGTTTTTACTTATCTAATAAATATACCTTGCAAATTCCTCATTAAATTTATTCGTCGTAAAAACGTTGTAAACTTTACAATGTATTTACTACGAATACAAAGTTTATCTCGCAAATTCCTCATAAAATAAATTCGTCATAAATACATTGTACAGTTTACAACGTTTTTACGACGAATACTGTATTCGTCGTAATTGCGTCGCTAATTAGTAATTTATTTACATATATTTTACGACGAATAGTATAGACATAATTTTATGACTAATTTACGATGAATCTAAAATCCGTTGTAACCTCATCGTTATTCCGTTGCTAAGTTACGACGGAAACATTTCGATGTAAATTTCCGTCACAACTCGTATGTTTTCTTGTAGTGATAATACTAAGTTATTTTATATATCATATATATAAAATAAATCATTTAATCAGTGTTGATTTAATCAAAATTAAATTCAACTATATTTTATCTAGTTTGCTTAGGTGTGTGACCCTGTAGGTTCATATAATATTAGTATTGGATTTTTAAACCCATAGACTATAAGCGACTTCTAGCAAAATATTATAACTACCTAATATTATATGAATGTCAAACCTCGACATTACAACTGTGGGATCGGGGTGTTACATATGTGTGTGTGAGAGAGAGAGAGAGAGAGAGAGAGAAATAGAGTGAGAAGATTAAAATTTGATTTTAGTTATATACTTTATATATATAAGGACAAAAAGAGAGAGAGAGAGGGAACAAGTGAGAAAAAAAAAATCCATCTTATTATTAACTTCTAATTTCTCTTATGTTGAGCTTCTTGCAAGCTCAAGTCTACTCCATCATTAGTATGATATTGTCCGTTTTGGGCCTAAGTGGCAAAACCCACACGAATTTATTTTTGGGCTCCTTCCCAAAAGCCCTCATACTAATTGGTGATTGACTTGACTTATATATTAGAAACTTATTTTCTAATCTTCCGATGTGGGATATTGGTTTGTCTCCCAACAATCATCCCCTCAAACCATGGACCACGAACCTTAGCCTCCCCTCCAGCGAAACCTTGGCACCTAGTCACCGGCACTCCTTATTGGCAATGTCTTCTTGAGGCACTGTTCTAATCGTGTCACATTGAGGACTCTTCCCACACCGAGCATGCAGCCCACACCCACTTTCCTAGGTCCACATTTTTTTACCGAGGCTCTGATACCAATTGTTGGGCTTCTGCAAGCCCAAGTCAACTCCCTATTAGTATGATATTATCCACTTTGGGCTCAAGTGGCAATGCCCGCACGGATTTGTTTTTCGGCTCCTTCCCAAAAGGCCTCATAGTAATTAGAGATTGACTTGTCTTATATATTAGACATTTATTTTCTAATTTTCTGATGTGGGACATTGGTTTGTCTCCCAACAATATAGGTTTTGTTGGATAAGGTACAAGTAGCTTTTGCTTCAAGCAATTTAGCTTAGGCCACAAGTAATTTAAGGATAAGATCAAAGTGGTGGATAATCACTCAAATTTTTGACATTCTCTTAACACTCTCTCTTGAGTATATATCACTATTAATGTATTGTCTATCACTTCACTATTAAGCTTATCATGGAAAACCCCATAAGGAGAAAAACCATGGCAAGGAAAAAAAAAGTAGTGACACAATATCCCTTTCATATGCAAGGAGTCTTATCATATATGATTATCATTCTCTTTACTTTTTTTTTATCTCATATATGTATGCCAACGACTTTGAAAGAGTGAAAGACTTTTTATCATTAGATTAATGATAATACATCTCTTTGATGTATATTTTTTGTGTGTTATTTGTTGTCCTGTTAAAAACCTTATCATGGAAAATCCCAATAGGATAAAATCATGATAAGGGAAAAATAGTGCATCAACTCAATCTCCCCCTTGAAATGATGGATATGATCTTATTATGCATAGGTCATGTCCTGATACTGTGAGTGTAACGCCCGTGTTCCAGAAACGGAAAATTCGAATTTACTTTCAGGATTTTGGAGTGGAGTTGGTCAACTCCGGTTTTGGGTTGAGGAGCCGGTTTGTGATTTAATTAATTAACCGGGGGAGTTTCCATTTAATTAATTCCATTTAAATCTAATTAAATCTCTTTTGGTTTATTAAAACACAGCAGCCCTAATTTTTCCTCTAAGTCCAGCCGCCCAGCCCTATTTTCCTCTCCTTGTTGTCGCCTACACTACATAAAGAGATAGAGATGAGTTTTGGTGATGGCGTGAGAGTGAGATAGAAGAGAAAGGCTGTGTGACGTGAGAGGAGAAGAGAAGAGTGAGCTGTGGTTGGCGTGAAGAGGCTGTGTTGTGGTGAAGTGTGGCTTCTAGGCTGAGAAGCAGAGAGAAAATAGAGAAAAAGAGTGAAAGGGAGAGGCTGAGAAGAAGACAGTTTCGACAGGTTCTGGTAGAAAAGAGGTTTGACCTAGCAGATCGTTTCCAAAGGTTACGAAAATTTATGGATTTGAGTTAATATTCTAAAAGTTATTTGCGTTTTCGTGAGGTACTCTGTTTAAGACGCGATTTGGACCAACCTGGATTCAAAGAGAGGTCACGAGTTCATCTATGGTCGAATGATCACAAAAATTTGATGATAGCTTCATAACATCTAGGGGTTAAGTTTCAATGGTTCAGATTGGAATCGAACTGTTAGACTTTTATTCGTCACTCAAACTTTCAGGCTGATTGTTTCTGTTATTTTTCAGATTTTTCCAATTTAGGTACAATGTGTTTCGTTGATGTCATTGGCTGAAGAGTGAGAAAGAGGGGTTTTGGTTGTGTTGTTGTGACCTTTAAGAAACCATAGAAGTTCCAGGAAGTCTAGATCTTGTGAGATTGGTTGGTTGTGTTGTCATGAGACCGCGAAAAGGCTAAGGTGAGTGTAGTACTGTAGCTTATCTGAGTATAATGGATTGTTCCTAGTCTAATAGATTTGTGTTAGGATTTTCTGTGATGTTTTATTGATTGAATGATTTGCTGAGTTGTTGATTTGATTTTGTGTTGAATTATACTAATTAATTAATTAATTAATTGATGTGAATTAAATTGTCGAAAATTGGTGGAATAAATTTATGTTGAAATAAATTGCTGAAAAATTGTAGAAATTAAATATATAGAGTTATTGCTGAATTAAATTAATTAATTAATCATTGTGAATTAAATAATTGATGTGTTGTTGCTCTGTTGTCTAGGTAGCATGGAAGCTTTGTTCAACCTCCGCTTTTCGCTTTGGAATCGGAGCCGGAATCAGAATCTCTCGAAAGATTTTGGAATCTCGTTTCCATGACGCTTCCAAAAATACTCTTGTAAAAACGTGTTGGAAGCTTGCACTTCCGTTTTGGAAGCTTACGCTTCCGGTTTAGTAACTATTATTTTTTATATATTTTATATTTAAAAAAATCAAGAACTAATATAGTAATTTTGTGATTATGCAGAACTTTACTTACAAATATTATTTGACTCATATGAGAAATGTTGAAAGTGATTAATTTGATTAGTTGAATAAGATTGTTTCGAAAAATTTGAGTATGACGTTTTTTCTTTTGAAAATATAGAATTGTAACGAATATGATGATCTCAAATTAAAATGATTTTACTTGAATTGTGCAAAAAATGAAGTACTGAATTTATGTTATTCATAGCAAAATTTTAATTATATAGTATATAAATGTATTGAATTTACGTTAATAATAATAATTTTTAATATTTTATAATGTTTAAGTATATATATATATATATATATGTTTGTATGTGTATATGCTTCCAAGACGTACCCGCTTCCTAATTGTTTTTAAAAAGTCGCTTCTACGCTTCCAAACGCTTCCACATCCGCGTACCTGCTTCTGATTCCATGCAACCTAGTCTGTTGATTGCTGAATCTTTAAGAGTTTTGATGATGTCTGAAATGGCATTCTTAAAAGTTCTCAATGAACATAATTACGATATCATAAAATTTTCAAGGATTTAGCCCTCCATACGTGTGACGACCCGATTTTTTTTTTTTTTTTTTTTACTAACAAACATAATTACTTAGTATTTAAAATGTCCATACATTTTAAATACTCTCCAAGTACTTATACAAAAACAACAGTACAATACCAAGCATAGAATACGCAATCCTACAATACAGCGGAAAATACAATACAATACGGTAAAGCAAACAACCCCGGGTCCTAATCATCCTCTCCCTCCGAGCCTTTGATTCCACGATCACACCTTATCTTTACCTGCATCGACAAAAGTGATGCATCAACATTTGGAACCCAAATTCTGAGTGAGATTGATCCTCCCAACAACAGGTATGCAAAAACCCACAAGCAAGGCATACAACCACAATCACAATTCACGCATGAACAAGATTCACCACAAAGGCCCTATCAATTCCTAACATCAACACATGCAAGGCAATCAATAGCAAAACATGTCTAGCACCATAGCAATTCGACACACACGAAAGCTAACCAGGAGACACACAAGACAACCACACAAGGACGGCCATCGGTCTAGCCTGACCGATGGACCTGACCGATACAACCCATCGGTCCGTCCTAACCGCTACAACTGTCCTGGCGAATTGCCGGGAAAAGCTGCAACCGACCCATCGGTCTGTCCTGACCGATGGACCTGACCGCTAGGTCCCAGCGGTCTGTCCTGACCGCTACAAGTGTCCTTGCGAAATGCCAGGAACACTGCAACACGACCCATCGGTCTGTCCTGACCGATGGACCCAACCGATAAACCCCATCGGTCTGCTCTAACCGCTGCAAGTGTCCTTGCGAAATGCCAGGAACACCGCAACACAACCCATCGGTCTGTCCTGACCGATGGACTCGACCGCTAGGTCGCAGCGGGCACTTCCATCGGTCAGGCATGACCGATGGAACCGACGGAACCCACTAAACTTGACTTAGACCAAGCTTAACAAGCACCAAACACAATAATCAAGGCTCACCAACAATACACAAGCTTAAACACACTAGATTAAGCTTAACAACCAGACCACAAGGCCTCTAAGCAACCTAGGCACACCCTCAAAGCTTGCCTAAACCCCAACAAGCCCCCAAACAAAGTCTAAGCCACCTTTGGTCACAACTCACCTTAGAAATGGGTTGATCTAGCCTCTAAGGAACTCCCCAAGCTTTAGAAGACTCCTCCCTCTTCCCTAGCCTTTCCGCCAACACCAAGCTCCAAGATCTCCCCTTACAAGCTTCTCTCAAGCTCACCACAACAGATCCGAGCTCAAGAACTCCCTAGAACCCTTCCTCTTGCTCCCTAAGCTCACAGCAAGCTCACACCCACTCACCCAAGCTCACGCCGAGCTCTAGAAGCTTCAGCCACTCTTTTCCTTCAAGCTCACAAGCTCACACACACACAAGGAAAAACAAGCTTCTAACAAGAACTAAGCTTCACCAAGCTTACAAACCACTTTCTCTACTCCTTTCCCTCTTTTCTCTCTCGCCAAACCAGCCCCCCACTTCAGCCAAAAATGGCAACTCACGAGAAGAAGGAGAAGGGAAGAAAGTCAACCAAACTTTCCAACTTTTGAGAAAAACCCCAAAGCTTCCGAAACAACAAATGACACCCCCGGAATAAAATCCAAATTGATCAATTTCACCCGTTAATCAATTTCTCGGGATTTGTCTAAGGTTCATAAACTCGAAATAACATCCCAATTAATTAACCGATAATTAATTTCCGGGACACGGGCGTTACAATAAGGCACAATTCAAGCCACTCATACAACATCAAATACATCTAATTATTCAATATTTATTATATTTTAACAAAAAAATTAGTATTATCTGCCATTTTGTTTTATACCTCAAAATACCCTTTTAATGCTTCGAGTGTTGTTCCTAAATTTGTTGTTCATACAAGTTTAACATAGATTTGATGGCTTTTTCACTTATTGGCCAATATTTATTTCTACGTTTATCCATAAAGTGGAAATTTATGATCTTCATTAATCACATTGTGTGTACTATATCATTTATATTGCCGACAATCATTTTATATTTGGTTCCTTATTTTCCATAGTGACATGGTTAATCAAGATCTCTTAATCATTATCAATAATTTTATTCAAGTATTTGATTATATATTAACCATGTCAATGAACTAATGCTCCTCTTTAGAAGTCTAATCCTCTTATCAATAACTATTTTCTTCTATTTCTTTTTGAGGGTTTTCTTTATCTTTGAAATCAATTTATTCTATCATGTTTCTCACGTGCCATGAAAAAGAGCAGCTCTTGAATGAAAAAGAGGCTCTATAGTGGACCCGACCTATGCAACAACTTCAAGAAACCGAGGATGATCAAGAATGTATGTGAAGAATTTAAATGGATGTTTGTTATCAGGTATAAGCGGCCATAATTGAATGCAAAATTGAGCATGATCCGAAATACAACCCATCTCAAATGTTGCATACGAACTCGGGAAGTCAGAAAACCATTGACTGTTTATTAGAACACAATCCAGCTTTTTGCCAATTAGGTGTTCCTCTTGATTGTTGGACCATGTGAAACACATGAAAGTATAAGGTAGATCTGATAACTCACAATAATTCATAGCCTCCTGAAAATTACACATAGATGTTTGATCCATCCAATACTCATGAGCCCGTGAAGGCTAACTAAAAGCTAGTGTAACGTTAAAATCACCTAGAACAATCCAAGAGTCATCTCCACTCACATATTCGCTTTAATACTACACATATTCCGCCAAAGGATTTGCCTGTCCATTGCAAAATTAGATGCATGTACAAATGAAATTAGAACTGTGTCACCGACCCACAAAGCTGAATCCAACAAGTGATTATTTAAGAGCTAAATAAAACTGGTGTGACTGCAACATCATTTGGCCATACTATCCAAATCATGCCATGCCTATGTGTAGAATAGTTTGAAATTGTGTTCCACCCCAACAGCTTTACATCCATCTTTTTTTTGTAGTTCATCACTTATGTACTCTTGTTTCTAGAATACATCGTATCGAAATCTATGCAGTGTGAACCCTATTCCTAACTGCATTGTGCTTGCACGACTTATTGAACTCGCACGTGTTCCATGCAAAGATTGATGTCACTATCTTATATCTTCTCCTATAAGATATTTAAGATATACATATAAGACCCTCGTAAACGTATTTCTTATTGTACAATTTGTAATATTTCATTTTTAATAGGTTTCATTGTGTGTGTAGATTTTTCTTCTGCAACACCTCGAACCCAAAGCCCATGAATGAAGCCCAACTACACCTAGGTTTAAGGGTAATTTGGTCTTTTTGTAGGAAACCCTAAGACTCTCTTCCATTTAAATAGGGATCCACCAGAAGAAGATGTTAGAAACCCTAAAGTTTCACGCATGAGAGAGAGGGAGAGAGAGAGAGAGAGAGAGAGAGAGAGAGAGAGAGATCCGCTTGATGTCACTGCCACCACCGTGCATCGCAATCACTAGGAGAGAGTCAAGTCGCAGAAACCCAAAAATCATAATATATTGTTGCTAAGGTAAGGACTTTACTTGTGGAGTCTTCGTATTACTTAGGTTTGATACTAGTACTGAGTAGATCTAGGATAGGTAAAGGATATGTTGTGTGTGATTATTGATGATGTGATATTTGTTGATGATGTTATGATATACATGAGACTACGTGATGATCCTAGGTTGTTAGATGAGATGTAATGATGTTAGGTTGTTAGATGAGAAGTATGAGATGATTAGATATATGATGAGATAGAGCCAGTGTTGTGTGGCCAATCTGTGAGCATTTATAGTGTAGCCGTGTTTGAGGAGTCACACTAGCATAGGAAGTAATTTGATTGCAAAGGATGTGTGATTTGTTTGATGCTAGATGCTTGATAGCTTAAATGAAAGCATATTGTTTCATTTTTTTGTCGACAAATATAAATGAATTAAAATGGTTAAGAAATCCTATTTGGGGGTACAAAGTTTACATGCATAATAAATTGCGGGTAAAGTCTGGCATTATGTGCTAATTTATCCGCACATTGTTTCACTATTCTAAGAATATTGATATTATATGACTCATATTAAAGTTATAACTAAATATCCAAAAACTAAGTAATTTTATGCTCAAGTTTTCTTTAATGTACAAAAGAGTTTTAGTTTAGTTTCTACATACAATATGATTTAAGTCATTGAGTTTTTGACATTAGTTTTTATATATTTTGTTTTGTATGAATGTCAAATTATATTCACTAAAAAAACGTTTCTACAATGAATGCGACATGAGAGCTGAATTGTTTGAACTGTTTCAAATCTAAAACAAAATAAATGAACTGTTTCGAAGGTGAATTTATGATATTATTTTTAAAGTTATTAATAAACTTTTGTAACATATGAAACATATGAATAAGATTTTGTGTGTTTCTAAGTTATTCTGAAAAACATTGTTAAAGGTTTTTTACCAATACCCTGACATAAACTTTTTAAAAAACCTTCAATCCTATAGTCAAGGTCGCACCAAAAAAAATTGGTCTCTTGTATGTGGTCATCTCACATATTCAAGTTCTCTTCCAACTTTAATAAGGGTTTTCGATGAACTTTACATGGCTCAACCACCTAATTCCATTGACAAATACAATCTCAGCTCACCTGGTTCCATAAATAAGGACAATCCAGAACTACTATGGTGCACTGACAAGGAAAATGAGTTAAATGTTAGTCTATTAGTTTCTTTAGGATATTTGTTAAATGCTAGTTTTTAAACTAAATTTTCAAAAAGTGCTCAATCAAAACTAATTTTAGTTAAAACTGTTTTTAGTTAAATTAATTTTAATTAATTATGATAATTATTTGCAATTAAAAGTGATGCATATATATAGTATTTTCGTAAGGTTTATGGAATCAAAAGTGGTTACACGAAAGTGTAAGCATATAGTAACGTCGACGCGACTTTTTAAAAAGTTTAGGATATTGTACAACTATATCTTATCTCTAAATCGATCATTGGCACTGCGTTCTCGCATGAAATACAATTTATCCACCCACTTTTAATTTCTCATTTTTAGCAAATGGGTTCCACTAGAAATCTAGAAATTGAAATCGATTTCTGATAAGAATATGCATAAACAAAACAACTTCAATTTTCACAAATTATCAAAAATCTACAAGGTTCATAAAAAATTAAATTTGATCAAAAAAAAAATCGTTCAAAAGAAACAAAAAGAAAATAATCAGAAGAATAAATTTTTTCCCAAAGGAAATAGGAAAGAGGAGAAAGCAGAGAAGACAAAAAAATCTTTTCTTCTGTTGATTTGATGAAGAACTCTTTCATCCCTTTTTCATAGGAAAAAGGATGAAACAGGTCTTCATCATTCATCCTGTCAATAGAAGAAAAGACTTTTCGTCTTCTCTGCTTTCTCCTTTTTCCTGTTTCCTTTGGGAAAAGAAAACGGTGGCTTCACAAAAAGCCTCCGATTTTGATTTTTTTTCTTTGTTCTTACGATTTCTTCTCCGTCTATTCTTCCTTTAAACAGGAGTAAAGCATCAAAAAAAGGTTTTTGTTCACTGTTTCAATTGGATCACTATGAAGTGATACTCTGTTCGACAATACCAGTAACTAAAGTAACTACATTGTTCTGTCTCAATTTCCTTCTTGGGTTTTTTTTTTGTTTTTTTTACCTTTTCTCGTTATTATGATTTTTCGCATTGATGTTTTCGATTGATCACTCTCTCTGATTACTTTCATGATTTTGTTTCTTTTGATTGATCATTGTCTGTGTAAACTGATTTTGTTTTAAGAACCTTATAGACTTTTGATGATTTGTGAAAATTGAAGTTTTTTTAATGCATGTTCTTTTCAAAAATCGATTTCAATGTCTAGATTTGTATTGGAACCCTTTTGCTAAAACTGAGCTATGTGGATGTGAAAAGAACCATTTGCTTCTTCTAGGTGATGTTATATTGATGATTAAGAAGCTTTGTGGTTAATTTGTATGTCAGGAACTTGAAGGTTTAGTTGATCCTATGAAGAAAGAATTTGCTTTGGTTTGGAAGAAAATTGATTTTGTCGACAATAAACTAAATCCATTGGAGCATTCAGTTACCTTTGCCTGTGTGGATACAAACATTAAGCTGATGATTGTGCCGTTGCTCTGTTATGAGATAATTTTAGGCATGTTTATTATCTTGCTGTTTGTCAGATTTTGTGTCTAGTGTAACAAGTCAGGCTGCTCCCTAAATGCCACCATGGGTTCCATGTCTGTCGCATTGACAAGTGGCTTCAACAACATTTGAATTGTCCAAAATTCAGACACTCTGGTTGAGACTTGCCAAAAGAAAAGATCTTAGGTGCTGATCAAATGTTGGCAGCACCAACAGAGAGCTTAATAGTCAGGATAGCTCCTCTAGAACCTGAAGGAAGAGTAAACACTTATAGGGAAATCATCTAGATGCCAAGGAAGACAGAAACCATCATAAATTCATGATTTGTGCTCTACTTAGATAGATCTGAGCACAATTTGATACTTGAATTTTTTTTTTATGTTTCTTTTTTTTTCCTGTAGCACAAAGTGGATACATAGAGAATATATTTTACTTTGAAGTATCACACGAGTTCATTAAACTTCTCTTTGCAAAGTTATATACTACGGTGGAATATGAATTATGCATTCTTATCCTACCACATGAGGAATCATCTATAATTGCAATAAAGGGAAATAAGTCTGCAAATCTGAATAATTCTAGTTATTAACTAAGAAATATGGGTCATTCTAGTAATCCACTCTTTAAAATTATCACCAAATCTTGTAAAATTTATTAACAGATACCAAATAAATCTTACAAATCTCACAAAGTATCCTTGAAATTCACCCAAATATCTTAAAATATAAATTCTACCAAATCTTCAATCCAATACACCCCCTTATTTTTTTAAGTTCCACCAAATACCACCTTTGGAGGTGTGATTTTTTTCATTGTGTAAAAAGGTATCAAAAGTCTCATCAATTCTCATTGTGTAAATTTTTCAAAAAGAACAATTGTGTTTTTAATAACACTGTATTTGATATGAATTTTATAAATGATAAATTTGAATATCATGTGATTGTAAATGACAAATTTTATTTTACAGAAATTATTAATTCAATAACAGAAGATTTGAAAAGATATTTATAACTCACTAGTTGAATAACATATGATTACCAGAATGATCATTTACAAATAAAGAAAGAGATAAAAATTGTAAAGATGAACAACTACTGCTTAAAAAAAGACCATCACCGGCAAAATAAATAATAAAATATATTATGTCCAAGTCTATTCATTGTTAAAAAGGACAAAAAAATATAAAACTTTGAAACAGATAAAAATTAAAAGAAAATTATTGTACTTGATATTTGTAAAACTTAAGAAACCAAGCTAATGACATAAATGAAGAGAAATCTCACCTATGTAAATAGATTTAAATTTAAAAAATAAACAAGAAATTAAATACAAAATATGAAAATATAAAATCATATGTAAATAAATTTAGAATTTAAAAAGAAAAAAAAAGAAAAAGTAAACGGCGGCTTCAAATATTGCATGATAAAAATATATTGAATGCATAAAATATCATATATATATATATATAATTTATATAATAAATTTTAGGATAGAGATTTTTCAAAGAAATATGAAAAGAAAAATTGGTGAAAAGTATGAAAAAATAATTCTGCTCAAAATCATGTTTCTATTTGGAAAGGGTCATACTATATATACATAATCTTGCAAAAAGATGAGTTATTCTTTTAAAATTTACACATTAAAAACGTATAATAAGTTAAAAAATAAATAAAAACAAAAATATACCACATAGTAATAATTTATTATTTATAATCAATTAAATTTCTAGATTTACATGACTATAGTTTTCCAAATGATGTAATGTTTATTGAAATATTATACTCTGAAAATTTAGGGATTAAAGCCACTACAATTTGTTTTCGAATACTAAATATATATCATTATCATCTCTTTTATAGAAAAATAATATTTTGATAAATATTTGAACCAAAAAATTGATTGAATATAATCCAACTTAAATCATTATTTTAATTGGTTAAGTATTAAATAAATATTATATTAAATTGATTGAATTAACCCATGAATCTATCATATTAAATGGATCATATTAACACATAAATCTATTGAATCAATTAATACATGTTTAAATTTAATTTGTTAAATTTAATTTATTTAAATTAATAATAAATTCGGTTAATTGTTTTAAAAATATATATTTTAAGATTATTATGTATATTGAATTGAAGATTTACCTAAATTATTTAATTAAACAAAAAGGAAACCAAATAAATAGGGATTAACACGCGGAAATTTAATACAATATATTGGCTGAAAAACAAAGAAACAAAAATTCAAAAATGATGATTATCAAATTTGTTACATATAATTGGCACAATCTAACAAATTGATTGGAAAGTTGGATAATATTATAGGTTTAGGAATAAAAAAACAACACATCTATTGGGCGGAGAAATTGAAGGAAAAGTTTTCTCCATAGAGGAGGCCAAACGTGTACATACTATTTTTAATAGGGAGGGAGCCAGATTTGTTTTTCCCCAAAGGGAAAAGTCAAAACAATACGTGGAGATCCATTCAGAGAGAGTTACTTCTATCGGAGCCAACTCTTGTATATACACAAATCTGGATCCGGAGGAGAGAGGAAGGCGGTGGGTCTTCTGCTGAAGGTTAAAGATGATGGTGGATGAGAATCCAAAGACGGAAAAGAAAGGAAACCGTAAAAAAAATATCTGCAGAAATATAGCCCGAGATAGGAATAAAAAGCGTGATCTGGTGATGGAAGTGCTAAGTTAGAGAATGTTGTCAGAAATCGTCAGGAGACAATGAATGGCAAAGGAGTTTAGCGAGTGAAAGTGCAAGAGGGAAAAGATGTTCGGTTGTCAACCGAGATAAGATCTTAACCACATAAAAAATATGGATCCGGAGACGGGAGGAATGCGGTTAGGCTTCTACTAGGGATTGAAGATGAAGGTGAATGGGAATCCGAACATGGAAAAGGAAGAAAGCAGCAAAAAAACAAACATCTTTTGTCGAAATACAGTTCAAGATAGAAATAATCGAGAAATGGTGACGGAACTGATGAGTTAAAGGATGTTGACGAAAAACATTAGAAGACAAGGAATGGCGAAAGACTTCGGCGATTGAAGGTTCGAGAGAAAAAAAACATATTCGGTTGGAAATAGTAAAATAAATATAATATTTGAATCAGGGGAAAATAGAGGGACAATGGAGATATTTCCGAAAGAATGTCTCGCCCATATATGAGTGAGAACATAGTCACTGGTCATCGAATCCGTTTTTCATATCTCACACAATGATTCAAATAAACGACAATATGAAACCAAAATCTATTAGATGTGATCTAAATTTTAATACGTTAATAATAAAAATTTTCATTAATTTATTCCCTAACGAAATATGCTTTCTTATTCTTTTCCTAAAAGAATTTCAAGATATATCATTAACAACAAATTTTAATTTAATGTTTCTGCTTAAAAATAATTTATGTTAAAATTTAGAAACTTGTTCATCGAACGGGTCCTAACCTAGTGTTTTATAAAGTTTAGAATATGTATTCTATACGTTGTGCATGTTTGTGGAGTTTTGAATTTATACATGTTCTACTATGTTTAGAATTCGAATTAGCTATATGTTCTACGAAGTTTATAATATGTATTATAAATTTTACATCGTTTTGTTAACAACTGATGCTGTTGTACATAATATTTGCATTAGTTGTTGTAACTGATATTAATCTGTGTCAATTACAAAAAAAATGATGTTATCTTTTACATCACATTTGGTAAGTGATGTTAATATTTGCAACGGTTATAATAATTGATGTCAGTATTTCCATCACTTATAAATAATTGATACTAACACTAGTGTCGATTAACATAAGTGATGTTAAGAATTGTATAACTTATAATAACTGATTTAATAATTGTATCATTTATAATAACTTGATTTTAGCATATTTTATTTTATTTAATATATTTATGTCGGTTTCTATACCGATTTATTATAAAACTTGGGCCCAGTAAATCAAATAGGCCTTAGTAGTTTTAAAACTTTAATGAATATTTGGTAGTGGACATGCAATATTTATAACTGCAATTGTAAAGAGTTTATTTCCTCATCATCGATGTAGGACATTTAAATTTTGTCATGTTTTCAGTTTTGCATCATTTTAAAAATGATGCTACCAAAAATTAACAGATACTTCAATTATCTAATTGATATAAATTTATATTTTATATCACTTTTTGGTAAGTGATTCAAACTAGTAGAAATTAAATCAATTTAACTTAATTTATGTAAAACTTGTTAATAATAACATCAGTTAATATAATTGATGCTAAGTTATATATATATTTGCTTCATTTATAAATAATTGATTTTAAATAATATCACTTAGTTAAATAATACAATTTAAGTGATGTAAAATGCCATTTTGTAATGTTTTATATTTATGGAAACTGAATATATCTTAAATCTTTATCAGTAATATATGAATCTTTACAAAGAGATATAATATTTGCTAAGATTACATTTTACGAAGTTTATAATAAGTATTATGCTTAGTGTATAATTTTATTTAGAAAATTTTTAGTTAAGAATCAATTGTTTAAGAGGGGAACAAACACCAATACGATATAACTCCGTTTCTAAAAATTTGATTCACAACATAAGCAGAAAAATATCGACATTTTTATTAATTATAACTATTTATGATAATTCAAAATAATTTAAAAATAAGATGATAAAAGAATAATAATTTTCAATCTTAACAAAATCTTTCAAATATAATAACTTAAAATAAATAAGATGCTATAATTAGATATGAAATCTTTGTTTTTAAAATTTGATTGGTTAATAATCTTTATAATGTGTACTTCCCAATTAATAGTATAGATGAACTCTAAGGAGCTTCGACAATACATAACGTTTAGTTTCCTACACACTTTTAAGTGAATTTCGATAATTTCAACATACACGATCTTCACACTAGTCTTATTCCACATCTGTCTTTCTCAATCGAGAGGTTGATTCGTAACCCTTGCAGATGTCTCAAAATTCACAAAGTTACTTTGTTGTTTCACCACACTAATTGGTTAGATATCAAGTTAAATAAAACTCTAGTTGTCGTATACATACTCTCTCATAAGCTATGAACACTAAGGAGCTTTACAATAGCTATCCTACTTCAAACAAAGCTTTTGAGTGGGTTTCTATAATCTCAGCCTACAAGTCTTTCACGCTAGTCTCATTCTAATTCTCATATCTCCAAGTTCACATAATTCAAACTAGATCAGCAATAGTTAGAGCATAGAGCAGCTAGATCTACATTTATGATATAGATCAACAACATGAAGCCCCTTGGTTACCAAATAAGCAAAAGTCTAAATCAATCCAACAATAATTTTGATCAAGATCTGAAGATAGCAGATTCTTATGATCGTAGAAATGTGTCACCCGACCCACAAAACTGAATCCAACAAGTAATTAGTTGAGAGCTAATTTAAACTGGTGTTACTGCCACATCATTTGGCCATACTACCCAAATCCTTCCATGCCTATGTGTATCATAGTTTGAAATTGTGATCCATGGCAGTGTTACATCCATAATTGTTGTAGTTCACCTATTGTACTCTTGTTTCTAGAAGATAACCTATCGAAAACTTTTCAGCTTGAACTCGCGCGTGTTCCATGCAATGCTTGATGCCATTATCTTATCTCTTTTATTCTCTCCTATAAGTTATTTAAAGATCCTCGTAAAAATATTTCTTATTGTGCAGTTTGTAATATTTCATTTTTAATAGGTTTCATTGTGTGTGTAAATTTTTCTTCTGAAACACCTCTAACCAAAAGCCCATGAATGAAGCCCAATTCACAACTAGGTTTAAGGGTAATTTTGTATTTTTTGTAGGAAACCCTAAGACTCTCCCCCTATATAAATAGAGAGCCACCAGAAGAAGATGTTAGAAACCCTAAGGCTTCACGCGGGGAGAGTGAGGTAGAGGGGAGATTCTCATGCTGCTGCATCACAATCACTAGGAAGATTCTTTGTATTACTAAGGTTTGATACTAGTGTTGAGTAGATCTAGGATATGTTGTGTATGATTATTGTTGGTGTGATATTCTTTGATGTTGTTGTTAGATAAGATGCGATGATGCTAGGTTGTTAGATGAGATGTAATGATGTTAGGTTGTTAGATTATATGTATGATGATAAGTATGAGATGATTAGAGATGAGATGAGATAGAGCCAGTGCTGTGTGGTCTATCTGTGAGAACTTACAGAGTAGCCATGTTGGAGGAGACACACTAGCATAGGAAGTAATTTGCTAGCAAAGGATGAGTGATTTGTTTGATGCTAGATGCTTGATAGCTTAAATGAAAGCATATTGTTTTACTATTCTAAGACTATTGATACTGTCTGACTCATATTAAAGTTATAACTAAATATCTAAAAACTAAGTAATTTATTGTTCAATTCTTCTTTAATGTACGAAAGAGTTTTAGTTTATCTTCTACATACAATGTTATTTAAGTTATTAAGATTTTGACATTAGTTTTTAGATATTTAGTGACAAATTTTTAAGACGCATTTAATGATACTATTTTTAAAGTTATTAATAAAGTTTAGAACAAATGAAACATATGAATAAGATTTCATTTTTCTAAGTTATTTTGAAAAAATTCCTCATCACCACTCCAATTACCTAACAGAAACATTGACAGATATAGCGTACGCCTTGTAGTTAAAAGTTTTTTTACCAATACTCTGACATAAACTTTTAAAAAATATTCAATCCTATAGTCAAGGCCGCACCAAAAACATTTGTTCTCTTGTATGTGGTCATCTTACATATTCAAGTGCTCCACCAACTTAATTTTGATAAGGTTTTTCGATGAACTTTACATGGCTCAGCCACCTAATTGCATTGACAAATACAATCTCAGCTCACCATGTTTCATAGATAAGGACAATTCCAAACTACTATGTTGCATTGAAAAGGAAAAACAGTTCAATGTTAGTCTATTGGTTTCTTTAGGATATTTGTTAAACTAAATTTCCTAAAAGTACTCAACGAAACACAAAACAAGTAACAAATTAGTTCGGTCAATAAATAAAGCAAAATATCATTAAAATCCTACTCATTTTAACCATTCAAAACCATTCTTTCTTTTCTCAACTTTTTTCTCTTTACCAAGAGATAAAAATAATGCTTTTACAAAACACAATACAATAAAAATCTCACTTACTTAAACCAACAAAACAACCTTTGGTTTTACGTGCATCTTATGTTATGCTAATGTCTCACTCTTTATGGCATTCAATTATTTTAATTAACCAAAACTTTAGTTTATTAAAAACATATTCAAACATTTTTAATCTTTTTATAAAACCATGTAACACTACTGTTACGATAATTACTACACTCTTATAAATATTTTCTCTGCATATATTTGATTCTATCTTAGATATAATCAAATATATCATACTATGTATATAAATACTTGTACATCTTTCATTATCAATATAGAAAAATCATACGATCTGCATGGTATCAGAGCATACAATCTAAAACCTAAAACACACAAAAAACAACACAAATTTTTTTCTTTCTCTTTTCTTTAATCAATGATAGGTGATAACACTGCTCCAATCGTTTCAGTCTACAAAAATCCCAACACCTCCTTAATCGGGGTCAACAAGTCGGCAATGACCAAGCTAGCAACTTCCAATTACCTAACATGGCGTCTTCAAGTTCTATCCCTCCTTGAAGGACAAAAACTTCATCCAGTCATCAATGATACAAGACTCATACCTTCATAAAAAATCACTACTGCCGGTGTTCTTCAACTCAATCCGGAGTATGCCCCTTGGAAGACACAAGATCGGCTACTCTATAGTTCCATGCTCGGATCTCTCTATCTCTCACCATTTAACCATGTATTGTGCGAACAATTATATCATGTGACATCTGGAAAATTCTAAAATGAACTTATGGCACATCATCTCGTGGCCATATCAAGCAAATCAAACAACAACTCAAGCGCAACAACAAGGGATCTCAATCTGTGACCGAATACATGCGTAGTATTCTCACAAAAACCGATCAACTTGCGCTCCTAGGTATGGCAGTGGATCATGAAGATCTGTTGGATACAATAACTGAGGGACTTGGCAATGACTATCACACAATCATGGAGATGGTTAATGGATGCGATATTATCATCTCCATGAAAAACTTCTTAATCGAGAAAAAACACTCGATTTACTTCCTAATAGCACGATTGAGATGCATGCTTCAGCTAACGGTGCTCAGTTTTGTCATCAATCTCAACGTCCTTACTTTTGCCGTAATTAATCTGGTCTTGGAGGATATCGCCCTTTGAAACCATACCTTGGTAAATGTCAGATTTGTGGCACTCAAGATCATAGTGATACATGATAACATTGCATTTTGGCATGCTTTTACTATTGTTTTATTGCAACTTAGCATAGGTTTTAGGCATTACTCTTATCACTTATTGCATTTATTTGACATTTAGGATATTTAGTCTCTTTGCATTAGTTTGCATGCATTTTTCATACATGTGGTACTTTCAGGTACTTGGAGCTGCAAGGAGTCATCACTCGTGTGACCTCTCAGGCTATGAAGCGACGTGAGGATTTCTGCAAGGAGTGCCTACTCGAGTGACTGGAAGCCATACAAGTGAAGGCTACTCGGATGAAGACTCGAGGAGGCTACTCGACCAGACCACTTAACTGCTAGGTCGAGTGGTGAGCACCGCTTCGAGAAGATTCCGCAATTTATAGCGAGACGTTCATTAACTCTAATTCTCGTGTATAAATACCTAGGTTAATGATAACTCGCGAGGGCGATTTTTTTTACACAACTTTTATTTCTGCGCCGCTTTAGCATAATTAGTTTATCTCTCTTAGTTTTCTCTCTCTAGTTTATCTTTAGATTTTGATTTGGATTTTCTATGACTCTTTGAGATTTAATAAGATCGAGTTTTGATTTACTGTTCCTTTTTCTAAATTTCTTTCTCATCAGATCATCCTTCATCTGTGACTAGTCAAAGCTCTTCTGGGCTTTTGGCTTCGATGATGATCTCGATGAGTGAGTAGTTATTTTAGGGTTTTTGGGGATGGATTAGGTAGTCTCACTCGATCGCCATGGGTTTTTGTTGATTTATGCTGATTCAGTTTTAAAATCTTTCTTGGGTTCTTGTTTTTAATGCTTGTACCTCTCTGATCAAGAGGATCATGATTTTAGATGACTTCATGAGCATCAAAAGTGCCTTGAACCATCAGATCTAGTTTTTCCAGGGATTAAGACACAATAGCATGAAAGTTGGTGCATCAGATGTTGTCTCTTTCTTGGCTTTGACGGATCGATTCTTAGTCACTTGTTGAGACCCTTCACCACGACAGTGAGTTGGATTGGAAGTGAGATTCGTCGTCAAGAGATTCACCCTGAGTTTAGTAAATTAGCACCCATGGCGTGAGAGTGTAGATGATCCTATGAGTCTATCCCCAAGATCCCTTTGTCCTTTATTTTAGTCGTAATTTTTAGATCTGTCTTTACTGCTTTCATTTAGTAGTTTAGCACCACTCGGCCAAGTCCACTCGAGTTCACCACTCGGGCGACCTACTCGAGTCACTTAGGATTTTGCAACTAGTCTTAGTTTTCGCATGTTTAGTTCATGATTTGTTAGAGTGTGACAGGCTCTGCATCTCTAGTTTAATTTTCTGTATTTTAGGTTGTTAGTAAGAAAAACCCCTAAAATATATTGCTGGACTTGCTAGCTTAATCCATATGTTAAGTGCTACAGACATGCTCTTGATTAGGTTCGACATTTTACCCTCTATACTATCTATCGATTGAAACCGAAAAATAATGAGTTTCAATACACACCAAGTTAAGAACATCTCCTAGAACTATGACCTTGAGTGTCACAAATCTGACATTTACAAATGTATGGCTTCAAGGGACGACATCATCCACAACCATATTGATTGCCGTGAAAGTAAGAATGGTTAGGTTGATGACGAAACTGAGCAGTATTGGCTGAGGTAGGCAGCTCAATCGTGCTATTAGGAAGCAAGGTGAGTGTATTTTCTTGATTAAGAAGTTTTTCATGGAGCTCATCAATGGAAATGGGAATATCATGGGCACTAACTATCTTCATGATTGCATGATAGTCATCGCCTAGACCTTCAGTTATTGTGTCTAGTAGATCTTCATGATAACCTGGCATACCTAGGAGCGTAAATTGATCGGTTTTTGTGAGAATACTGTGCATGTATTTGGTCACAGATTGAGATCCCTTGTTGATGATGCAAGCCTCATACCTCTTGAAACAATCACTACTGCTGGTGTTCTTCAACTGAAACCGGCGTATGCCCCTTGGAAGACACAAGATCGGCTACTCTATAGTTCCATGCTCGGATCTCTCTCCATCTCTCACCATTTAACCATATATTATGTGAGTTGTTATAACACGTGACATCTAGACAATTCAAAAATGAACTTATGGCACATCATCTCGTGGCCATATCAAACAAATCAAACAACAACTCAAGTGCAACAACAAAGGATCTCAATCTGTGACCGAATACATGCATAGTATTCTCACAAAACCGATCAACTTGCGCTCCTAGGTATGCCAGTGGATCATGAAGATCTGTTAGATACAATAACTAAAGGACTTGGTGATGACTATCGTGCAATCGTGGAGATGGTTAATAGATGTGATATTACCACCTCCATTGATGAGCTCCATTAATCAAGAAAACACATTCGGTTTACTTCCTAATAGCACGATTGAGATGCATGCCTCAGCTAACGGTGCTAAGTTTTGTCATTAACCTCAATGTCCTTATGTTTGCCACAATTAATCTGGTCGTGTAAGATATCGCCCTTCAAAACCATACCTTGGTAAATGTCAGATTTGTGGCACTCAAGGTCATAGTGATATGCACCAAGTTGAGAACATCTCCTAGTTCTATGACCTTGAGTGTCACAAAGCTGACATCTAAAAAGGTATGGTTTCAAGGGACATCATCATACACTACCAGATTGATTGCCGTGAAAGTAAGGATGGTTAGGTTGATGACGAAACTGAGCAGCATTGGTTGAGGCAGGCAGGTCAATTGTGCTATTAGGAAGCAAGGCGAGTGTATTTTCTTGATTAAGAAGTTTTTCATGGAACTCATCAATGGAGATGGGAGTATCATGTCCACTAACTATCTCTATGATTGCATGATAGTCATCGCCTAGTCCTTCAGTTATTGTATCCAACCAGATCTTCATGACCAACTGGCATATCTAGGAGCGCAAGTTAATCGGTTTTTGTGAGAATACAATGCATGTATTTGGTCACAGATTTAGATCCCTTGTTGATAATGCATGCCTCATACCTTCTTAAAAAATCACTATTGCCGTGTTCTTCAACCGAATCCAGCGTATGACCCTTGTAAGACACAAGATTGGCTACTTTATAGTTTCATGCTCGGACCTCTCTCTCTCTCTCTCTCTCTCTCTCTCTCACCATTTAACCAGTTATTGTGTGAGCTGTCATAGCACGTGACATCTAGACAATTCTAAAATGAACTTATGGCACAGCATCTCGTGGCCATATCAAACAATTCAAATAACAACTCAAGTGCAGTAACAAGACATCTCAATGTGGAACCTCTAGGTATGCTCCTATGAAGATCTGTTGGTTACAATAACTAAAGGACTTGGTGATGACTATCGTGCAATCGTAGAGATGGCTAATGGATGCGATATTACCATCTCCATTGATGAGCTCCATGAAAAACTTCTAAATCGAGAAAACACACTCGGTTTACTTCCTAGAAGCACGATTGAGATGCATGCCTCAGCTAACGGTGCTCAGTTTTATCATCAACCTCAACATCCTTACTTTTGCCTTAATTAATCTGGTATTGGAGGATATTGTCCTTCGAAACCATACCTTGGTAAATGTCAGATTTGTGGCACTAAAGGTCATAGTGATACGCACCAGGTTGAGAACATCTCCTAGCACTATGACCTTGAGTGTCACAAATCTGACATTTACAAAGGTATATTTTCAAGGGATGGCATCCTCCTCGACCAGATTGACTGCCGCGAAAGTAAGGATTGTTAGGTTGATGACAAAACTGAGCAGCATTGGCTAAGGCAGGCAGCTCAATCGTGCTATTAGGAAGCACGTCAATTTTATTTTCTTGATTAATAAGTTTTTCATGGAGCTCATCAATGGAGATGGGAATATCACGCCCACTAACTATATCCATGATCGCGTGATAGTCATCGCCTAGTCCTTCAGTTATTGTATCCAACAGATCTTCATGATCAAATTGTATACCTAGGAGCGCAAGTTGATCGGTTTTTGTGAGAATACTATGGATGTATTTGGTCACAGATTGAGATCCCTTGTTGATGCACTTGAGTTGTTGTTTGATTTTCTTGATATAGCCATGAGATGTTGTGCCATATGTACGCACTAGAATTGTTTAGATGTCACGTGCTGTAACAGCTTACGCAACAATTGGTTGAATGGTGTGAGAGAGAGAGAGAGAGAGATCCGAGCATGGCATTTTAGAGTAGCAGATCTTGTCTTTTCCAGTGGGCATACGACGGATTCGATTGAAGAACACCAGCAGTAGTGCTTCAGAGGGCATGAGGCTTGCATCATCGATGAATGGATGAAGTTTGTGTCCTTTAAGGAGGGCTCGAACTTGAAAATGCCACATTAGGTAATTGGGATCTGTTATGTTGTAGACTGAAACGATTGGAGCAGTGTTATCACCCATTATTGATTAAAGAAAAGAGAAAGAAAAATACATCAAATCTATGTAGAGAGAATATTTATAAGACATAGTCATTATCCTAACACCCCCTCCCCCCCCCAATGGCCATGGCTATCAAGAAGCCTGAAAGATGCACCATGGCTTCTTGATATTTATAATATTTATAATATCACTACGAAGATCTTATTTATTAATTTATCTTAAAATTTTACTTATGTAATATAACATATGTGGAAGTGTTAACTGAATAACGGGAGTATATACTAATTGACGAAAACAAAGATTTATCAATTTTGAAAATGAAAAAAAGTAATAATACCTTTTCATCTTAAATAATTTTTTTAATATTAAAATTATTTTTTAAACTCAAATATGTGTTCAGAATATTTTAAAATTGGGATTGAAATATTTGGTTGGCAAAAAAGATTTATAGTTCTTTATGTATTAATATGTATAAGGGTGCCTGAGTTTGAATTATACCTTACTCAAGACCAAGTTAAAAATCTTTATATCACACTGCACTCATCTTGTAATCTGGCCAAGACTCCTGGAGATATTCTCTGTGGAAGGAAAAATTGTGAGACATTGAAGTTATAGATAGGCTTGAAGCAACTCCAACAGATATAGAGGGAGTGACATATTACAAACCCAAGCACACTAAAACTGAACAGAAAAAAAAAAAAGAAACTAAACCCCGCAGAAAAGCAAACTTATTGGGCACAACATATTAATACGTAAACGACTTGGCTTTTCCTGGCTCACAACCTTCTCACACTTCTTGAATCTGCAGGGACAAATCATAAGCAAAACCAAAATGATAATTAACTGTTATGTGTTGTGTCATATTACAAATCAATCATCAACGGGATTAAATCCTCAGACAGGGATACCTGTTTATTTATATTTGTTCTCATCATCCACGACCAAATTTTCAAAAACATAATTATCAAAGAGAAGCTTCAGACCTTCCTAGTCAAAGAATAATATTTCTAAACTATTGAAATTTCAGTAACCAATTATATCTAATCTTCTTGTCAAATTAACAAAAACAAAAAATAAATATGAAATAAACAGAGAATAAGAACTCAGTCCCTTAGATGTTCATAATGAAATGCGATCATTACCGCAATCATTACAGGTCTGTAAATTGACTCATCACTGTTCTTCCAAAAACATATAAAAACAAAATCGAGAATGAACAAAACTGATGAACATAAGACAAAACTGGCGCTCAATTTGTAATAACATATTAGCGTAGATGAGAGCATCCCTGATGACAAGATGAAATCCCACCTAGCGTTTCTAGATTCTGTAATTTGACAAAAACATAGGTAACCTAATTAAAAATCATAAATTCATAAGAAGAGCAACTACATGTAGGTAAAAAATATTACCGATTGAAAAAGGATTAAGCTTTTCATATGTTCTCATCGCTGTCCCAACCTGCATATACATAAACACCATTAATAAACATCTCTATGAAGCTGCTGTATCTTTACATGTTAAGATCAAAACCTAATCAAGGTATTTATATGAATCAAATAGAGGGTTGAAGATTTTAGGGTTTTGTTGGATTCCATACAACTTTGATTGTGGAGACAATCTGATGTCAAATATTATATATTATATATATACATACATAAATAACTCTGGTTTTTTGTTGTTAGTCAAATATTTTTATCTCACTTTTAAAATATTCTCAAAACATGTGCGATTTAAAATCAGTTTAATATCTTTTTTATATATATAATGTTCATTTAAGATGAAAAGGTATTTTTATTTCTTTCATTTCCAAGATTGGCTTACTTTCTTCCCGTTAATCAGAGTATAGTTGTCGTTATAAAACTAACATTTCTGCATCTGTTAATAAATAAGAAATTTTAATTTTTGTTGTTATAAGTAGTTTCATGGAAATGAGGAAAATGTTTGGAACTGATTTTAATTAAATTAATTTTAATTAATTACGATAATTATTTGCAATAAAAGTGAGGCATATATATATATATTTATATGATATAATTTTAATATAATTACGATATATATATAGTGTTTTTCTAAGTTGTATGGAATCCGAAGCGGATACACAAAACAGAATCATATGAAAACTACTTTTTGAAAAGTTTAGGAAGTTGATACATGTTACAAACATATACATACATATATATATATATATCTATGGAAGCACTTTCAACATGTATCCATCTATGTATGTATATGCTTGCTACACATATCCACTTCCTATTTTTTCAAAAAAATTGCTTTTACGTTTCCGCTTTAGTGTACCAACTTATGATAAATATAAATAAATATATATATATAATTAAATATTAAAACATTATAATATATTAAAATTATTATAAATAACATAAATTCAAAAACTAAACATCTAATGAATTATTATTTTTTGAATAATATTAATTCAGTGCCTCACTTTTACAAAAATCAACTAAAAATAATTCAAAGCAAAAATTCTAAATCACCTTATTCATTTCAACTCAATCAAAAATTCGCCTCAAATGCTATATTGTCAAAAGAAAGATCATCACATTCGAAATTTCCAAAATATTTTTTTTTAATTAATCAAATTAATCACTTTTATCATTTTGCATATGATTAAAATAATCCTTCTAAACAAAAAAAATTATAGATAAAATTATAAAAATGATGTGCACAAATACAAAAATACTATATTATCAAAACAGAAATGTAATCTTCCAAAATAGAAGCGCAGGTTTCCAACGCTTTCAATACGTCTCAGCTATTTAGTGTAAGAGACCATATGTTTGTGTCCACTAAAGTGCGTGTATTTACGGACTTTGGCACATAACCTCCTAGTATTAAAAAAAAAAAAAAAAAAAAAGAGACCGTATGTTTGTGTCCACTAAAGTGCGTACACAATAAGTTGTACACATAATGTAACAAAATATAAATATTGATATGTCGGAGAACATGTGAGCTAAATGTTTGAAGGAAAATGATGGTTTGGGAAGGTTTTTACAGAAACTAGGTTAATACCCGTGCTACATCGCAGGGTCTTATATATATATATTATTTTATTTTATTAATATTTACAATTAGTATATGGTTTTTCATGGGATTAATTAAACAATTGTATCTGTCGAACAACTGTAGAAGAGAAGATATAGTGTTTAAAGTAGAGTCGCAACTGTAGAAGGAATAGTGGGCGATGAAAGTTTAAAGTAGAGTCGCAGCGAAGCTGCTGTATTTCAGATCTCACGGCAGAGCACAGTCAGCACAGTCCGATGAATCATCCTTTTTTCCATTCAATCAATACCGTAATTATGATATCATGCTCTCTCAAATTGAAGTTGGTGATGATTGCGTCATTGGAGAGTTTGACTATGTCTGCGGCAACTGCATCATCTACAAAGAAATTTACCGTTTCATAGATTATATTCATTATGTCTACTTTATTTCATAATTTTAATGTTTACACATTGTTTTAAATTCTACATATGACAATACATTTTGTAGACATACATATTATTTATATTAATTCAGTTGGTTTGAATATCGAACATCATTCTTCAAGCATCAATAACATGGAAAATAATCATAGAAATAAATTCATAGACTAACTTACTTTGGTATTGGTCGATACGATCTATGAGATTGCTAAGTGTTTATATCTAAACAATCTAAAATTCATGTCAAGGAAGAAACTAAGTGCATAAATGGAATCTTAATCAACAAAGCTGGCCAGATTCAAGATCAAATGTTGGAAAACAAAATTACTAAAAACAAACAGAAAGAATACGATCAAACGCATCCCAGAAAAATCTTTATTAAAATCTGATTAACAAGCGCATCCTGGAAAAAGCTTTATTAAACGCATCGCAGAAAAAAAAAATTTCTGTAACGCCCGTGTTCCACAAATGAAATTTGGAGTTATATGACGGAAGTTACTTATAAAAATAAAATTGAGGGTCAGTTTTATGTTGTCGGAATTAAGGAGTGGAGTGGGTTAGTTCCAATTTAGGTTGAATGTTGTCTCTTTGGTGTGATTGGCAGAAGGATGAGAAATAGGGGTTATGTTGTAATGACTTTAATAAACCCTAGAAGTTCCAGAAAGTCTAGATCTTGTGATATTTGTCGGTTGTGTTGTTAGAAGACCGCAAAAAGGCTAAGGTGGGTGCAGTACCGTGGCTTATATGAGTTTTAAATATTGTTTTTAGTCTAATAGATTTGTGGTAGATTTTATGTGTTGTTTTGTTGATTGTCTGATTTGCTAAGCTTGTTGATTTGATTTTTGTGCTGAATTAAATTAATTAATTAATTGCTAATCAATTAACTAATTGTTGTGAATTAAATTTGCAAAAATTTCTGAAATTAATTATGTTGAAATAAATTTCTGAAGAATTGTTGAAATTAAATATATGGAGTGATTGCTGAATTTTTGTTGAATTAAATTAATTAATTAATTGATGAAGTTGTTGTTGTGTTGATTGTTAAATCCTATAAGCATATCTCTTATGTTAGAAAACTATTTATTGGCCTGTGTGTATAGTTGTGAGACGGTTGATCGCCTCACTCGGTATTTAATAAATACTGATGCATCTCTTCGTAATGATGCAAAATAATTCTAGCCTGTTGGAGCTCATGGGACCAAGGCTGTGGAAAGGGGATGACATACCGGGGGTTGTTGTTTATTTATCTTATTGCTGGTATTATTTTTATGGTGATGAATTGTCATGAACTTGTAGGTTGTTAGTTGATAATTATGCTGATGCAGTATACGAACTTATGAAGTTAATTAAATTAATGTGATTTTCGTGAATTGTTTAAGTTAGTTTGTGTTGGGGGAATTTAATATTTATGGAAATATTATTATCGAAAAAATGGGCTGGGTTGTTTTAATTGGTATCAGAGCGGAGATGGTTCTAGGACTGTTAGATTTCCTGCTGTGCTGAAATGGTTGGCTGTTGTGAATTGAGTGTCATTCGATTATTGTTAGTCGTAGCTTTATTTTCTCTTGTTGTAGGGTTTTTGGGTATGTCATCCTTACCAGCCGGTAAAAAGGTTCCACGGTAAGACTCTTTCTGTTGTAGATTTACCAATTGCTGGAAAGATTAGTATTTCACTGATTTGCATATGGTTAATCAAAGGAGAGTTGGTATTACACCCCTCAAGGGTGGTTGTGGTGGCAGAGCTGGCAAAGCAAGCAAAACTGGCAGAGTTAAAGCGAGATTACCCATTGGAGTGTGGCGCAAAGTATGAAACTGGAGCAGATGGGAGTGAGCACCCCATTGGTGATGATCAAGTTGTTTTTTTTTGCTAGCAACGCCGTTCCAATGCAGGGAGTGGCTCTGTAGGGGGCATATCAGAACCAATTAGAGGATGTGCTGAGATTGCTGACCCAGTTTTGGAGCGGTTACCGGCTGTGGTACCGGCTCCGGCTCCGGCTCGGGAAGTTGTGGTTGTGGAGTGTTGTAGGGGTGCTGTAGATCCTTGCTGGTGGATCTTGCCGTAGAAGTGTTGTAGATCCTTGCTGGTGGGTCTTGTTGTAGGAGTATTGTAGGACCTTGTTGGTGGAGCTAGCTGTAGGAGCGTTGTAGATCATTGCTGTAGGTCTTATTGTTGACTTTGTTGTAGGTAGTTTTGTTGGTGTTGCTAATGCTGGTAAAAGAGTTATGATCGATGTCGTGGTCAAAGACTGAGTTGATGTAGTGCACCGTGATGTGTAGTGAATAGGAATTTGGAAGTTATCTCATCCCTAAAAGTTAACGGAGTAAGTTAAGTCGTAAAGCTGTTAGATCAAGCAGGATCTATTATTGCTCAAGAATCATGGTCCATGAAATAAGTTAGAAGTAATGAGACTTGCCATGACTTATTAGACCTAGGAAGGTTTGTGCGGTAGTTGTGATATCAATCATACTGGAGAGAAGTTGTGGTTGCGGGCCTCAGAATCACGCAGGTGTTAAGTATTTTAAGAGCGGTGAGTACTCTAGATGCTTAAGTGGAGTTTGTTGGGAGTTCCTAAAAAATAAGGTTGCTTGAAGAGAAAAGTTTCCTAAAAAAGAAAGTTGCCTGAAAAAAAAATCTAGAGATTAAACTCTTGTCGACTGCATTGGGGCTGAGGAGAAAACTTGGGAACCTGAAGCTAAGATGAGGCGCAAATTTTCCATGTTGTTTGACAAGTTGACGACTTAGCTGAAGTCCCAGTTGTTGTTGTTAGCGGTGTTGGTGTTCTTAGTTTTGTTGTTTAAGCCGTTCCACTCGTTTTATTGTCAGTGTTTCTAAGTGATGTACTTTTCATCATTATTCAATAATAAAGCGGAGATTTTTACTGAATATGTTTTGCATGCTGTTATTGTGTATACTTGGTTCGGCTGTGGGGATCATGCCGTGTTGATCCTAATACTTGGTTTGGCTAATTAGGAAATTGTCCTAATGCTGTTTGATGGGGTTCCGTGCTGTGGAATCTCATTGTTGTGTGGTGTTTACTGGTCGGATTTCTGTGTCATTCCTGATGATGTTTCGGTAAGCCACTTGAAATCTTAGGATCTTGCTGGACTTAGCTGATCGGGTCATGCTGGACTCTGAGATGCTTCGTCATTCTTACTGCGTTGACCTGTCCAGAGATCCGGTAGGCGCATATGCACCAAACCAAGTGGGGTCTTATGGTGTCTGATTCCAGGAGTATTTGAACTGAGTATAGACAATGATGTGTTGTGCTGATAGCCGCAAAGCTATGCTGTGTTGTGCTGATAGCTAAAAGGCTATGTTGTGTTGTGCTGATAGTTGAAAGGCTATGTTGTGTTGTGCTGATAGCGGAAAGGCTAAGTTGTGTTGTGTAGATAGCCGAAAAGCTATGTTGTTTTGTGTTGTTAGCCGTGAAGGCTATGCTGAGTTGTGCTGTTAACCGTGGAGTTACGGTTAAGCCATGTTGTTGGTTGTAGTATATGCTGCACCGTGTCATTGACATAGAATTTGCTGAGTCGTGCTGTGGCTGTGGAGTTAAGCGAAGCTGAGCTGTTAGTGGTGGAGTGTGATAAGCTGTTGATCGAGGCATTAGCCAAGATCATGTTGAGCCGAAGGGAAATATCGATCCTAATCTGATCGATCTTCTGAAAGCTGTTGTTGATTGTGGCTGATATTCTGGGTAAGAATATGTTGTGTTTAATATTCTAAGGATTGGAATATGGTGTGCTGAGACTTTAAATGTAGAATCAGTTATGGTCGTGTAACCTTGCAAAGTTAGGTGGTTGGGAATTCGAGGGTTAAAATGGTTCTTGGTTGCTTAAAGAGAACGGAGGGTGGATTCTCCGTGACTCGAAGGATAACTGGTTTTAAGAGTGAGGGTACGAATCATGAGCTTAGTGGCTTGGAGGTGAACTAAGTGAGGTCACTGGTGAGTGGATCTAGTGGTTGAGCTATGTTGGCCGGTGGTTGCCAAGAGAAAAGAAAACCGATGTAAGATTGATAGTTGTGTCCTTTTTGCAAAGGGATTGGAGTTGTCAGATTCGAGGATGAATCTATGTTAGTGGGGGAGAATTGTAACGCCCGTGTTCCAGAAATGAAATTTGGAGTTATATGACGGAAGTTTGTTAAGAAAATAAAATCAAGGGTTGGTTTTATGTTGTCGGAATTAAGGAGTGGAGTGGGTTAGTTCCAATTTAGGTTGAATGTTGTCTCGCTGGTGTGATTGGCCAAAGGATGAGAAATAGGAGTTGTGGTTGTGTTGTAGTGACCTTTAATAAACCCTATAAGTTCCAAGAAGTCTAGATCTTGTGATATTTGTCGGTTGTGTTGTTAGGAGACCGCGAAAAGGCTAAGGTGAGTGCAGTACCGTGGCTTATCTGGGTTTTACGGATTGTTTTTAGTCTAATAGATTTGTGGTAGAGTTCTCTGTGCTGTTTTGTTGATTGTCTGATTTGCTGAGCTTGTTGATTTGATTTTTGTGCTGCATTAAATTAATTAATTAATTGTTGTGAATTAAATTGCCTAGTTCCAACAAAGCTTCACACTAGTCTCATTCTATTTCTCTATCTCATATCTCTAAGTTCACAGATTTCAAACTAAATCAACACTAATTAGAGCAGCTAGAACTACTGTTATGATCTAGATCAACAACATGAAGCCCCTTAGTTACCAAATAAGTAAGAGTCTAAAATCAATCCAACAATATTTTTGATCAAGATCTGAGGACAGCAAATTATTATGATTGTAGAAATGTGTCAGCCGTCCCACGAAACTGAATTCAACAAGTGATTAGTTGAGAGCTAATTTAAATTGGTGTTACTGCCACATCATTTGGCCATATTACCCAAATCCTTCCATGCCTATGTGTAGCATAGTTTGAAGTTGTGTTCTACCCGGCAGCGTTATGTACATATTTTTTTTGTAGTTCACCTATTGTACTCTTGTTTCTAGAAGACAACCTATCGAAAACTTTGCAGCTTGAACCCTATTCCTAACTGCATTATGCTTTCACAGCTTATTGAATACGTGCTGTTCCATGCAAAGATTAAAGCCATTATCTTATATCTTTTATCTTCTCCTATAAGTTATTTAATAACCCTCATAAAAATATTTCTTATTGTACAATTTCTAATATTTCATTTTTAATAGGTGTCATTGTGTGTAGATTTATCTTCTGAAACACCTCTAACCCAAAATCCATGAATGAAGCCCAATTCACAACTAGGTTAAGGGTAATTTTGTCTTTTTGTAGGAAACTCTAAGACTCACCCCCACATAAATAGAGAGCCACCAGAAAAGATGTTAGAAACCCTAAAGCTGCACGTGAGAGAGAGAGAGAAAAAAAGAGAGCGAAAAAAAAAGAGAGAGAAAGAGAGACAGGAAAAAAAGAGAGAGAGACAGAGAGAGATCCGCCTGCCGCCATCGCCACCACCATGTATCACAATCACTAGGAGAGAGTCAAGTTGCTGAAACCTAAATATCATAATCCATTGTTGCTAAGGTAAGGAATTTACTTGTAGATTTTTCTTATTACTTAGGTTTGATACTAGTATTGAATAGATTTAGGATAAGTAAATGATATGTTGTGTGTGATTATTGATGATGTGATATTCTTTGATGATGTTATGATATACATGAGACTATGCGATGATCCTAGATTGCTAGTAAAATGTGATGATGTTAGATGCGATGTAATGATGTTATGTTGTTAGCTGAGATCTATGGTAACAAGTATGAGATGATTAGAGATGAGATGAGATAAAGCCAGTGTTGTGTGGTCGATGTGTGAGCACATACAGAGTAGCCGTGTTGGAGGAGAAACACTAACATAGGAAGTAATTTTCTTGCAAAGGATGTGTGATTTGTTTGATGCTAGATGCTTGATAGCTTAAATGAAAGCATATTATTTCACTATTCTAAGACTATTAATATTGTATGACATATATTAAAGTTATAACTAAATATCTAAAAACTAAGTAATTTGTTGCTCAAGTCTTCTTTAATGTACGAAAGAGTTTTAGTTTAGCTTCTACATAAAATGTGATTTAAGTTATTGAGTTTTTGACATTAGTTATTAGATATTCAGTTATAATTTTTAAGACGCATTTAATGATATTATTTTTAAAGTTATTAATAAAGTTTTGTAACATATGAATAAGATTTCATGTTTTCTAAGTTATTTTGAAAAACATTCCTCACGCCCGCTCCAATTACCTAACAGAAACATTGACAGATATAACATACTCCTTGTAGTTAAAGGATTTTTTTTACCAATATCCTGACATAAACTTTTAAAAAATCTTCAATCCTATAGTCAAGGCCGCACCAAAAAAAATTGTTCTCTTGTATGTGGCCATCTCACATATTCAAGTTCTCCGCCAACTTGATTTGATAAGGTTTTTTGATAAACTTTACATGGCTCGACCACCTAATTCCATTGAAAAATACAATCTCAACTCACCTGGTTTAATAGATAAGGAAAATTTTGAACTACTATAATGCATTGACAAGGAACTAGAGTTCAATGTTAGTCTATTAATTTTTTTACGATATTTGTAAAATGCTAGTTTTCAAACTAAATTTCCAAAAAGTTCTCAATCAAACACAAAACAAGTAACAAATTAGTTCGGTCAATAAATAAAGAAAACAATAATTAAAATCTTACTCATTTTAACCATTCAAAACCGCTCTTTCTATTCTCAATTTTTTTCTCTTTACCAGGAGAAAAAAAATAATGCTTTTACAAAACACAATATGAAAATACAATAAAAATTTAAACCATCCAATAATTTTTTCTTTTGCGTGCATCTTATGGTAATCAATTATTTTAGTTAATTAAAGACATACCCAAACGTTTTTAATCTTTTTATAAAACCATGTAACACTACTGTTAGGATATGACTACATCTTATAAATATCATATCTACATAGATTTAGTTCTATCTCAGATATACTCAAATCTATCATATTATATGTATAAATACAAGTAAATCTTTCATTATCATCAATATACAGAAATCATACGCTCTACATGGTATCAGAGCATACGATCTATAGCTTAAAAAAAAACTTCTTTCATTTTTCTTTGATCAATGATGGGTGATAACATTGCTTCAATCAGTCCAGTCTACAACAAAACATATCAAAACACCTCCTTAATCGGGGTCAACATGTCGTCTATCACCAAGCTAACAACTTCCAATTACCTAACATGGCATCTTCAAATTCGAGCCCTCCTTGAAGGATATGAACTTCATCCATTCATCAATGATGCAAGCCTCTTGCCCTCTGAAACAACCACCAGTTCTGGTGTTCCTCAACCAAATCCGGTGTATGCCCCCTGTTAGAGATAAGATCAGCTACTTTACAGTGCCATGTTCAGATCTTTCTCTCTTTCTCTCTCTCTCTCTCTCTCTCTCTCTCTTTGTGTCTCTCTCACCATTCAACCAGTTGGTGCGTGAGCTGTTACAACACATGACATCTGGACAATTATGGAATGTACTTATGGCACATTATCTCGTGGCCATATCAAGCAAATCAAATAACAACTCGAGCGCATCAACAAGGGATCTCAATCTGTGACCGAATACATGCGTAGTATTCTCACCAAAACCAATCAAATTTCGCTCCTAGGTATACGAGTGGATCATGAAGATCCGTTGGATACAATAACTGAAGGATTTGGCGATGACTATCGGGAGATGGTTAATGGACGTGATATTCCCATCTCCATTGATGAGCTCCATGAAAAACTTATTAATCGAGAAAACACACTAGCCTTGCTTCCTAATAGCATGATTGAGCTGCCTGCCTCAGCTAACGCTGCTAAGTTTTGTCATCAACCTCAACGTCCTTACTTTTGCGGCCATGATGCATGATTCGATGGTGCATGATCCGATGATGTCGAGGTGGTATAATGACCTTGAGCTTGCCAGTGAGGTGGTGGCAATGGGATTTGCCAATGAGGTGGAGCTGACGGTGACGACATGTGAGGCCAAGGCGGTGAAGCTTGATTGTAATTTGACATTGGATAGGGCTCATACACACCAAGTTGCACATCTCCTATGACTATGACCTTGAGTGCCATAAAGGTGACATTTACCAAGGCATGGTTTTGAGGGACTATATCCTCCAAGACCATATTGATTGTAAAAAAATTAAGGACGTTGAGGTTAATAAAAAAAACTGAGCAACGTTAGCTGAGGCAGGCAGCTTAATTGTGCTATTAACAAGCAATGAAAGTGTATTTTCTCAATTAAGAAGTTTGTCATGGAGGTAATCAATGGAGATGGGAATATCACGTCCATTAACCATCTCCATGATTCTGTGAGAGTCATCGCCAAGTCTTTCAGTTATTATACCCAACAGGTCTTCATGATCCAGTGGCATACCTAGGAGTGCAAGTTGATCGGTTTTTGTGAGAATACTATGCATGTATTCGGTCAGAGATTGAGATCCCTTGTTGATGCGCTTGAGTTGTTGATTTATTTGCTTGATATGGCCACAAGATATTGTGCCATGTACGTTTTATAATTTTCCAGATGTCACATGCTATAATAGCTCGCACAACAACTTGTTGAATGGTGAGAGAGAGAGAGAGAGAGAGAGATCTGAGCATGGCACTGTAGAGTAGCTGATCTCTTGTGTCTTCCAGGGGCATACACCAGATTCGACTAAAGAACACCGACAGTAGTGATTGTTTCAGAGGGAAAGAGGCTTGCCTCGTCGATGAATGGATGAAGCCACGCTCGAAATTAAGAAGGGCTTGAACTTGAAGACGCCATGCTAGGTAAATGGAAGCTATTAGCTTGGTGATGGACGACATGTTGACCCCGATTAAGGAGGTGTTGGGATCTGTTACGTCGTAGACTAGAATGATTGGAGTAGTGTTATCACCCATCGGTGATTAAAGAAAAGAGAAAGAAAAAAATTTGTGTTTAGGTTTTAGATCGTATGCTCTGATACCATGTAGAGCATATGATTTATGTATATTGATAATGAAAAATGTACACGTATTTATACACATAGTATGATAGAATTGAATATATCTAAAATATAACCGAATCTGTGTAGAGAGAATATTTATAAGATGTAGTCATTATCCTAACACACTCTTGGCCATGGCTATCAAGAAGCCACAAAGATCCACCATGGCTTCTTGATAGTTATAATATTTATAAGATCATTACAAAAATATTAATTTTCTTACTTATTAATTTATTCTCAAAATTTCCTTATGTAATATAACATACGTGGAAGTGTTAACTGAATAAAGACAACTATACACTAATTAACGAAAAAAAAATTAAACCAATTTTGAAAATGAAAAAAGTAAGAATACATTTTCATCTTAAATACAATTTTTTAATATTAAACTGATTTTTAACTAAAATATGTTTTAATAATATTTTTAAATTGGAATAGAAATATCTAGATGGCAATAATTTTTTATAGTTCTTTATATACTATTAAATTCTATACTATTAAAATTATAGTACAAATGAGTAATCCATGTATCCAAACAACCCTATAATTTATAAGTTTTTATTCATGTATCCAAACAATCTTCTATTTTATTTACTATTTAATAGTTAATAAAGGTGAGCACAGATCAGAAATCTAATAATTTTAGGGTATACAGATCCGTCATATCCAAAAAATAATTATCCAGATCTGCCCAAAATAGCTAAAAACATTAAAATTATAATATAAAATTATTAAAAATCAATTAAAAATTAAAAAAAATTAAAAAGAAAATATCACATAAATAATTTAAATTAAATTTTATAAATATTTTAGAACAAATTTACTATGTAAACATTTTAAAATACACCAAATTTTCAAATAAAATTTATTTTTGTGATATTTTACATAAATTACAACCTATTATAATATATATATAATATTATACCTATATTTTAAGTAAAACCTATACATAAAAATGGATCTGACGGATCCAGATCTCAATACCCTAATACGCCTGATCCACTTGAACCACATCGCTTAACACTTTGTCACCATTCGAAGCCTAAATGTCTCGGATATCCGATCTGTGTATACCCCTAAAGCACTGTACTCTATTTTCACTTAAATTAATTAATTTTAAGAATTTTTATTTTCTCTTTTTCAAAAGTATTTTGTAAACCAACATCCCACCTAATCAATTATTTCAACGAAAGAATCTAGGTAGCTGGAACCATTGACAAATCATCGTCGTATTATGACTCATTTGTCAATTTGTATTGTACCTTTTCCATACCATGTCTATATGTAAAACAATTTAGATGAATAAGATTATCGATATAAAACGAAAGATATTGTATTTAGTATAATCCCTGAGCAATATCTTTCCACAAACCCAACAGGTATATTCACAAGAGTATAAAAGAAGAAACAAAGAAAATATAAAGGGTTCAAACTTTAGACAAAAGACTAGTTCTTGGGTCTCAATGAGATATTAACCATATCGAAATGGAGCGATTTTAATCTCCCAACAATATCTTTGATCAAAGTGGTAATGAGAGTTTCTCGTCGACGTTGTTACCTTCTTCACGAGTTCAAGACTCTTTCAATTGCGGAAATGTAGAACTCTTTAGGCATTGTACCCATGATGGACTCTCGTTTCTCACCGTTCTTGAAGAGTAAAACTACTGGCACAGCCTTAATCTCGTACTCTTCAGCCACCAACGAGTCATTGTCTGCATTCAGGACATAACAGTTTAGTTTTCCGGCATAGTCTCCTGCTATTTCGTCTATTATCCTGTCAACCATACGACATGGGCCGCACCAACTTGTGTAGAACTCTACTAGTACTGGTGTTTCGCTCTTCAGGACCGAGTCTTCCCATGATCGTTTTGTAACTTCACCTGCTGCACATAGACAAACCAAAACAAAACTTAAATATTTTTTGTCCATCAAACTAAATGGTTAGAGATCAATGTAAATGAATTCTAGTTGGTGCATTTCATGCCCACTTCCAAACTATGAGCTATAAGGAGCTTCGACCATACCTAACCTAGTTTCCTACACGATTTTAAGTGGCTATCGATAATCTCAACCTACAAGATCTTCACACTAGTCTCATTCCACTTCTTTCTTTCTCAATTGACATGTGGATTCGTGTTGTCCACCAAACTTATTGGTTAGAGATCAAGTTAAATAAACTCTAGTTGTAGTATTTTCATGCCCACTTATAAGCTATGAACTCTAAGGAGCTTCGACCATACCTAACCTTTAGTTTCCTAATCTCAACCTACACGATCTTCACACTAGTCTTATTCCACATCTTTCTTTCTCAATCGAGAGGTTAATTCGTAACCCTTGAAGATATCTCCAAATTCACAAAGTTACTTTGTTGTCCACCAAACAAAATGGTTAGAGATCAAGTTAAACAAAACTCTATGAACTCCTAAAGAGCTTTACCATAGCTATCCTATTTCCAACAAAGCTTTTGAGTGGGTGTTTCTATAATCTCAACCTACAATATCTTCACACTGTTCTTATTCTTTTTCTCTATCTCATATCTCCAAAGTTCACAGATTTCAAACTAGAACTACATTTATGATATTGATCAAGAACATGAATCCCCTTCCCTTGGTTACCAAATAAGTAAAATTCTAAAATCAATCCAACAATAATTTTGATCAAGATTTGAAGATAGCAGATTCTTATGTTCACTCAATTGATATCTAATACTCAACATTCATAAACCAGTATTGAAAATCGAAGCGTTAATTGAGGTAATGAGTTAATGTACCTCGAGAAGCACGAACGCAAAGAGCGGAGAGACGAAGGAGAGAGGTGGAGGAAGATAAGAGCGATTGTTTCTCGGTGAGAAGGAGAGAGCTAGGGGAGAAGCTTGTGACTGGGAAGAGACGAGACGGAGAAGAAATCGGTCGAGATGAGTGAATTTGAGTGGAGTTGAAACATATAGAGGAAGAAGATGAAGATGAAGCCACCATTGAAGGATGATGATCTGAGAAGAAGAGAAGAAGATTTGGGTTTTTCTCAAGGAAATAGAAAGAAAAAGAGTGATCTCATTTTTCTCAGATCCATCTGAGAGTAGGAAACGAAAATGGAGAAAGGTGGGTCCCAGTATACCGAACTTCCACTTGTCAATAACCACGTGGTTTTTTAAATACCAGACCCGGTTGAACCGTTTTCCTTTCATGATCCACCGGTTCGTTTTCTAGAAATCAATTATTTATTTATTTTTCAACAGAAATCAATTATTACGGGTGTCGAAATTTCTTAAGATAAATTATACTGTATGTATCAATTATTTTTATTACTTTAGTTTGAACCAATAAATTCAGATAACTTATAACATTTTTTTTTTAAGATAACTTATAACATTAACCAAGATAACACGTTAAGATCAACCACAAGAGAATCATTGTATGATGTATTACAAATTATATTTATAGTAGTGAGATGTTTAATTGGAGAGTTTTTGCAGGTATTTGATCATGTAGGATATATATTTTACATTGTCATAGGGTTTCGTGTCTTATGGTTGAGCTTTGACCTGATCATTTCTAGCTTTGACCCTTTGAGTTGGACGTTTTAAAGTATTTGATCCGTCATCAGAGTTTCAAAGAAATTTACTAAATGTGATTTAACTCAATCCAAAAACTAGCTAAAAGGAGGAAACTGTGTAACGGAAAACTCCGAAGTCCAACATTTCAGAAATATTATAACAAGACATGCTATTTATATAGGTTACATAAGTAGAAAACTATTTTTATGAGAAATTAATGTTTGTTGAGCCAACCATAGGTTTTGATACCATATTAGGAATGAAACGACCGCATTCGTATTTTTTTTTTAATGCTAATATTTAACATTTCAGAAACGTTAAACATTCATAATACAACCCTGCACATACACTTACAAACCTGAGGTAAGACTCGGACTTAAGCACAAACTATCAGTTCTAACAACATAGCGGAAACGACAAAAACAGCAAAACTACAAGTCCTAATCATCCTTTCCTCATCATCTTCGATTCCACGATCACGCATTATCTTTACCTGCATCGACAAAAGTGATGCATCAACATTTGGTAAACCAAACGCTGAGTGAGACGATCCTCCCATCAACAGGTTATAGGAAAGCATTCAAGCAAACATACAATGCAAACAATTCACAACCACAAGAAAAACACAAGTCACAGAATGAGGGATCGATCCAAACATCTTACGACTAAAAAAAACACCACAGACGGGTCGATCGATCTGCCTGTGAATCGATCGATCCACCCTCTACGCCCAAAGCTGACAATTGCTCCTGCCTCTTGCCACACTAAGGCAACCAACCCCACTTAACTTCACAACTTAAAACCCCCAACACAAAGGCAATAACTACAGCCCTAACAACATAGTAAACAAGCAATGAAACTCATAGATTCCCCAAGGACCCAACTCAACACATACACATCACACAAGCACACACAATGCTTACATAACCTATGGTCTCGTACTCACCTTGAAAACAAAGATGATTTTCGAACCAAAAACAACAATCCCCCAACCAGTAGTGACTTCCCACTCGCCAACAGTAGCTCAACTTATCCTACAGCCAATCACAACAACCAAAAATAATATTTAACCTAAACTGAAAACTTCTGGAAAAGTCACAGAACTCTCAGCCTGAAAGATGGGATCACGAAATGAATTCTAACCGTCCACATTCAACTCCCACCGTTGAAAATCTTCCGCTAGATGTCCTAAAGCTACCCACAAACTTTCGTGATGATCCGAAGGAAGGTTTACTCGCGATCTCCCTTTGAATACCCTCTGGTCCAAAACGCGTCTGAAACAATATGGTTCACGAAAACGCAGATAACTCTTAGAATATTGACTCAAATTAATATCCATAAAAGGTCACATCTAGATAGAGGTCTTAGCTACAATCCTAGAAAATTTCGTTACCTTTTTCAACGATTTTCTAGCTTGAAACTCTTCTCTACCGAACTCTGGCAGTTCTGTCTCTCCCTCCCTTCACCAAAGCTTAGGCTCTCCCTCTTCCACTCAAAGCTCCTCTAACTTCAAACTCTCTCTCCAATCCCACATTTTCTATCAAGCAATCTTCTCTCCTTTACAAGCTCAATCCAAGCTTCAACTTAAGCTTAAACCCCAATTTCACTCCTCAACACCAAGAACCAATCTCTAACCTCTTCTTTCTCTTCTTCTCTTTAGCTCTCCAACTCTCTCTCTCCCTTAGAAAGTGGCTACACAAGAGGAAGAAGAAGAAGAAGAAGCCAAGAGATAAATATCTCAAGTTTTGGGAATTACAATTTAACTCCCTCAACTTTTACCTTCTTTACGAATCAAGTCCAAACTTTCGTTTGGACTTAAATATCTCTCAATTTAACCCAAACTAATTAATCCACCACAATTAATCT